>CAWUFW010004100.1:1200000-1628569 GCA_963921515.1 Calotriton arnoldi
ACGTCTGGAGTGGGTGGGCACAAACTCCGCCACAGCTGAGTAGGCAAAAAAATCCTATTTATTGGCTGTTGGTTAATCAAGCTTGAAGGACACAGTGTTCCTAAAATTGTGCATGAACACCGTATCTTGGTTCCCTTGAAAAGTTATTTAGTGTACTAAAAACAATTTCTAACCAAGATTTAGACCCACTGCAACAAGAACTGCCTCTCACAGACAAAGAAAATACAGACGCAATACAAATTGCACCAAACTTCAGAAATACAGTCACCCTGAGACTGCTAGAGCATGGTTTATCATCTAGGGATGGCATAGTAGTTTTCATGATTGAGGCACACGAATCAAACAGAACAGAGGTATTTTATTTGTGGGTTACATTCCCAGCAGCAAATGCAAGAACAAAAACATTTCACTCCTACACGGAAGGAGATGCACCAGCGGAATATTGTCCGTTCGAGGACATTGAGGTTCCGCTCACGTACCAGGAACACTTATACTGGTTTAAAGACGCCCTACCCCACATAAGAAGAAAAGTAAGACTCAGCCCGCTCGGGAGAGAAGGGGCAACATGGCCAATATTAGCAGCCTACACACCACATCCTGACATTGAAACAATGCCACCAGGAGACTTACTCATACAACATAAAGATTTAATTAAAATCTATAGGAACTTGGCGCAATTCATCATGAGGACACTTACAGTCCAACCAGCAATAGTTGCAACAAATGGAACTCAAATTCAGGGTACAGTAACTAAAATTACACCACAAACATTACACGCGGTAATGGGTAAAATGCCCACTAAACGTGAATAATTGCCATTCTGGGTAGCTCAGAATATAACACAGCTAGAGGAGGTATTCCCGAATACTACCCCGTATGAAAAACACAGAATGCTAACAATCTGCTTGCCCATGGGGATAACTCCACGAGTAGAGGATTGTACCACTTGGGGTACAGTCTTTGCTGCCATTTATACCAGAACTCATGGTATCCCGTCATTAGCAGTAGTACCTGATGTATTGAGATAAATACAAAATGAGTACGGAGAAGAGCCTGCCCTACACTTAGGGATGAAGTTACTATGTAACTATGCCCAGGTATCAGCCATAATACTAGCTAACATTAAGGGGGAAGCAGATTCAGTGGCTATCCGCCAATGCCTAAGGGAGTTCAGTCCTTTAAAACAGGAACACGAACTACCCAAAATAACAATAAAAAACAACAAAACATTAAAGTAAACAGATCTCAATCCCGAGGTAGATCTCCTCCACAGGAGCCCTCCGAAAAGAGGTATAACCTAAGGAATAGGGATAACATTAGGAAACCTAACAGGTATCAGGATATTACTGATACACGTTCCTCTCGTTCCTTTCAGGGTTCATCGAAAATCTCCGAGAGGGAAGGACGGTCAGAAAAACAAGAAGAGCGTATAAAGTCCAGAGACAAGCAGCACGCTCAAGATTACACTTCTAAAAAAGAAGAGAAACCAAAGCAAAAGCCACAGTTCAAAAAGAAGATAGTTGCAGGTCTAAAGATCAGACATGCCCAGAATTCTGAGGACTCAACTACTGAACGGGAATGGGCTCTGACGATGCTAGACAGTGCCGCAGAAGTAACAATAGCTCGCAAGAATCTGAAGGAATTTCTGGTGACAGCAGACTTGAATGATTATATCACGGTAGAAACACCCGATACTAGGGTAAGTGTCCCACATAAAGTATATGAAATAACACTCCAAATGGAGGGGGACAAATGTAGAACAGTGAGAGGTCTCTTTCGGGAGAACCTGACATTTGGCTATGATATTTTATTAGCTGAACAAGATTGGCCGCCAGCATTCGTCATTGATTGCCCTAAAGGAGAAATGGTAATTCTTCCGGCATTCTCAGACCATATTCCCAGGCATTTACAACACACTTATGCACAGGAGTGGGCGGTAGCCCAGGCTCCGGCATTATACAAAAACCATGTTGGATGGGATGAGGATTCAACCCACCACATAATTCCTTTAAAAAATACTCCAACTGCACAGAGGCAGTATCCAATAAAGCAAGAAGCTAAGAAACAGGTCAGGGAGATCTTAGATCAACTTGAATACCAAGGGGTGATTGAAACTTGCACCTCACCAATGAACAATCCTTTGTTTCCTGTCATGAAACCTGACAATTCATATTGTCTAGTTTTAGATTATAGACATTTAAACACTTGCACTAAGACATTTGCAGTCCAAAATGCACACAGTGCCGCATTAATGAATAACATTGTGCGGAAAAAATATAAAACAACACTTGATATCTCAAATGGATTTTTCTGCCAAAATATAGCGCCTGAAAGCAGGTATCTGACAGCCTTCTCAGCGCTAGGGACCCAGAGTCAATTTTGTCGACTCCCCCAGGGTATAAGAACAGCCCCGGGTTGTTTTCGGCCAGAGTAACTGAGTTACTTCAAAATTTGGACGAAGAGGCATTGTCCTATGTGGATGATATTTATCAAACGGACGATGACCTAGAGGAGCACTTAAACACGGTGAATACCATAATTTTGGGATTTGCATCTGAGGGCTACAAATTCAATTTAAAAAAATCAAAAATTGCCCACCTCAGTGTCCTGTTTTTAGGATATGAGCTTTCAAGTGAAGGAAAAAGCCTGGCAGCCAATTTTTTTAGAAAAATGGGCGCTGCTCCAACCTCCAAAATCATTGAAAAATTTACAGTCAATTCTAGGATTCCTAAATTTTGGTAGAACATACATTTTGGATTACGCAGAAAGAGTGAAACCTTTCTACGATTTAATAAAACCTGATTTTTCAGTAAAACAATGGACACAGGAACATACAGATACATTTCGTTCCTTACAAGCTGACATGATAGCTTCCAAACACTTACAGACACCCGTAAATGTACGGAACCTGGTGATCCGTATAGTTGCGGGTCAATCTGGGTACACCTATCTAACATATAATGAAGGTGAGACAGTACCCATTGCATACAAATCACATTTGTACACAAATGCTGAGATGCGCTTCGCATCTACAGAAAAGATTCTAACAGCAGTACAGACTGCTGTAGTGAGAGAAAGAGCACTGGCTCAGGGGAAACGAATAATAGTAGTAACTCCGGTTCCAGCCTTAGAGGCTGCGTCAAAGGCAAGCATTCCCAACGCTAAAGCATTACATCCGAGATGGATACAATGGGCTAATTCTCTCACTGCAACAGATGTAGACCACAGGTATGACCCAAATTTAAAGACACAAGCATTTCTGCAATACGAACAAGAATATCCTCTACCAGACGAAATAATGCCTCTAGATCAGTATGAATATATTATTTACACTGACAGATCAGCTCAACCGGCCATAGGAAGTAAGCAACAATATAGCGCAGCATGTGCAATCGTTAAAGGTTGCATGCGGGATGGACAATTCCACCCAAATTGCGCAAAAACGCAGTCTCTAGGAGACTGCACGGCACAGCTGGCAGAGTTAAAAGCGCTGATACTGGCACTGGTAAATACAGATCGAGAATTCCCCACACTAATTGTGTGCCTTTCCTTTTACTGTGTACAGTCATATAATGAATATTTGCAGCACTGGGTTCAAAACGGGTTCAAAGACGCGAAAGGTGGCACAATTAAGCATAAAATACTATGGGAACAGGTAGTGGAGTTGAAAACCGAACTACCGAGGGCTCACGTGAGCCATACACTGAGTCATCAGCGTGATGGCGTTCACGTTGAAGGGAATTCATTGGCTGATGAAGCCGCAAAGGGGGCTGTACGCACGGCTTCCGTAGCTGCAATCACTCGTTCTAAAACGAGAATAGACGGTGAGATTATGGTAGCTATCAATGCTTGTCGCAAAAACAGCGGAGCAGTACCAAAAAGGTTTCCACTCAGGTACTCCTACAAGTTAGATGCCAATAATACTCCATTTGCTCAGATTCCTGGAGTGGGGGATAGAGTAATTCCAAAAATGGATTGTAGGTTAGGTTTAATTCTAGCAGCACACGAAGGGATAGGTTCTGCACATGCAGGAGTTACGGCAACTGTTTCTTTGTTGAAACAACGCTACTGGTGGCCTGGGTTAACAAAGCAGACTAAAGACTATGTCTTGAAATGCGACATCTGTCAGCAGATGAAAGGTTCCACCGTAACACGTCCAGCGCAGACACCATTATTAATATCTGACAAACCACTAGCGTATGTTTACTTGGACCACTGCGGCCCCTTACAAAGAGATGGGGCTTACAGGTATATCATGACTGCAGTGGACTCCTGCTCAACGTTCCTATGGGTTTGGCCACAACGCTCGGCTGACGCTCGAACTGTTATCAAAGATTTGCGCGTCTTTATAGGGACATACGCAAATGGCACATTACTTTCTGACCAAGGCCCTGCGGTTTATCTCTCGGGCTTACAAGGAGGCCATGCGAGGATTGGGTGTAGCATTGCGGTACTCATCTCCGTACCATCCCGAGGGAAATTCGGTTGTGGAGAGACTAAAAACTAAAAACAATGTCTAGCCAAGATTTAGACCCACTGCAACAAGAACTGCCTCTCACAGACAAAGAAAATACAGACGCAATACAAATTGTACCAAACTTCAGAAATACAGTCACCCTGAGACTGCTAGAGCATGGTTTATCATCTAGGGGTGGCATAGTAGTTTTCATGATTGACGCAAACGAATCAAACAGAACAGAGGTATTTTATTCGTGGCTTACATTCCCAGCAGCAAATGCAAGAACGAAAACATTTCACTCCTACACGGAAGGAGATGCACCAGTGGAATATTGTCCGTTCAAGGACATTGAGGTTCCGCTCACGTACCAGGAACACTTATACTGGGTTAAAGGCGCCCTACCCCACATAAGAAGAAGAGTAAGACTCGGCCCGCGCGGGAGAGAAGGGGCAACATGGACAATATTAGCGGCATATACACCACATCCTGACATTGAAACGATGCCACCAGGAGACTTACTCATACAACATAAAGATTTAATTAAAATCTATAGGAACTTGACGCAATTCGTCATGAGGACACTTACAGTCCAACCAGCAATAGTTGCAACAAATGGAACTCTAATTCAGGGTACAGCAACTAAAATTACACCACAAACATTACACGCGGTAATGGGTAAAATGCATACAAAACGTGAACAAATGCCATTCTGGGTAGCTCAGAAAATAACACAGCTAGAGGCAGTATTCCCAGGCACTTACAACACACTTATGCATAGGAGTGGGTGGTAGGCCAGGCTCCGGCATTATACAAAAACCATGTTGGATGGGATGAGGATTCAACCCACCACATAATTCCTTTAAAAAATACTCCAACTGCACAGAGGAAGTATCCAATAAAGCAAGAAGCTAAGAAACAGGTCAGGGAGATCTTAGATCAACTTGAATACCAAGGGGTGATTGAAACTTGCACCTCACCAATGAACAATCCTTTGTTTCCTGTCATGAAACCTGACAATTCATATTGTCTAGTTTTAGATTATAGACATTTAAACACTTGCACTAAGACATTTGCAGTCCAAAATGCACACAGTGCCGCATTAATGAATAACATTGTGCGGAAAAAATATAAAACAACACTTGATATCTCAAATGGATTTTTCTGCCAAAATATAGCGCCTGAAAGCAGGTATCTGACAGCCTTCTCAGCGCTAGGGACCCAGAGTCAATTTCGTTGACTCCCCCAGGGGTATAAGAACAGCCCAGAGTTGTTTTCGGCCAGAGTAACTGAGTTACTTCAAAATTTGGACAAAGAGGCATTGTCCTATGTGGATGATATTTATCAAACGGACGATGACCTAGAGGAGCACTTGAACAGGGTGAATACCATAATTTTGGGATTTGCATCTGAGGGCTACAAATTCAACTTTAAAAAATCAAAAATTGCTCACCTCAGTGTCCTGTTTTTAGGATATGAGCTTTCAAGTGAAGGAAAAGCCTGGCAGCCAATTTTTTGAAAAATGTGCGCTGCTCCAACCTCCAAAATCATTTAAAAATTTACAGTCAATTCTGGGATTCCTAAATTTTGGTAGAACATACATTTTGGATTATGCAGAAAGAGTGAAACCTTTCTACGATTTAATAAAACCTGATTTTTCAGTAAAATAATGGACACAGGAACATGCAGATATACTTCGTTCCTTACAAGCTGACATGATAGCTTCCAAACACTTACAGACACGCGTAAACGTACGCAACCTGGTGATCCGTATACTTGTGGGTCAATCTGGGTACACCTATCTAACATATAATGAAGGTGAGACAGTACCCATTGCATACAAATCACATTTGTACACAAATGCTGAGATGCACTTCGCATCTACAGAAAAGATTCTAACAGCAGTACAGACTGCTGTAGTGAGAGAAAGAGCACTGGCTCAGGGGAAACGAATAATAGTAGTAACTCCGGTTCCAGCCTTAGAGGCTGCGACAAAGGCAAGCGTTCCCAACGCTAAAGCATTACATCCGAGATGGATACAATGGGCTAATTCTCTCACTGCAACAGATGTAGAATACAGGTACGACCCAAATTTAAAGACACAAGCATTTCTGCAATACGAACAAGAATATCCTCTACCAAACGAAATAATGCCTCTAGATCAGTATGAATATATTATTTACACTGACAGATCAGCTCAACCGGCCATAGGAAGTAAGCAACAATATAGCGCAGCATGTGCAATCATTAAAGGTCGCATGCGGGATGGAAAATTCCACCCAAGATGCACAAAAACGCAGTCTCTAGGAGACTGCACGGCACAGCTGGCAGAGTTAAAAGCGCCGATACTGGCACTGGTAAATACGGATCGAGAATTCCCCACAATAATTGTGTGCGATTCCTTTTACTGTGTACAGTCATATAATGAATATTTGCAGCACTGGGTTCAAAACGGGTTCAAAGAAGCGAAAGGTGGCACAATTAAGCATAAAATGCTATGGGAACAGGTAGTTTAGTTGAAAACCGAACTACCGAGGGCTCACGTGATCCATACACTGAGTCATCAGCGTGATGGCGTTCATGTTGAAGGGAATTCATTGGCTGATGAAGCCGCGAAGGGGGCTGTACGCACGGCTTCCGTAGCTGCAATCACTCATTCTAAAATGAGAATAGATGGTGAGATTATGGTAGCTATCAATGCTTGTCGCAAAAACAGCGGAGCAGTACCAAAAAGGTTTCCACTCAGGTACTCCTACAAGTTAGATGCCAATAATATTCCATTTGCTCCGATTCTTGGAGTGGGGGATAGAGTAATTCCAAACATGGATCGTAGGTTAGGTTTAATTCTAGCAGCACACGAAGGGATAGGTTCTGCACATGCAGGAGTTACGGCAACTGTTTCTTTGTTGAAACAATGCTACTGGTGGTCTGGGTTAACAAAGCAGACTAAAGACTATGGGGCCGATTCCGATTCGGGCCGGAAATCTCTCCGACCGAGCCGGACCCGGAGAGATTTCCGACCGAATCGGACCCGTGCAGCCCGACCGAACGAGTACGATGCGCACGTATGCCATCGGACTCGAGTCGGTCGGACTCCCATTGAAGTCAATGGAAGCCTGTCGTACAACGCGTACGCGGGCTCCCATTGACTCAATGGGTGCGAGGCGGACAAGGGCGTCCCCTACAGCGTGTACGCGGCGAAGCGACTCGCGCCGTACACGCACAGGTAGTGGGGACCCATGGGTCCCCCCCTGTGTGCGACTCACGCGGCTACGCGTACAGGGGGGTCTGACACAGACCCCCAAAGTACGGCTCCGACTGCTCTTTGGAGCCGGAGTGCGCGGCTCGGTCGGACTGCTCGCGGCACGCATCGTACTTACCCGGCCGGGGAACGTCTCCATTGCGCGGTGCGAGTCGAGTCCGAGCGAGTCGGTCGGTGCGGTTAGACCCGGGTACGAGTCGGTCGGAGCGGTCGGGACGCCCGGACGAGTCGGTCGGCGATTTCGCATTGTACTCGCTCGCCCGGACGCGCGTACGAATCGGTCTGGCAATAGGGCTCCGAATCGGATCCGGTTAAGCCGAATCCGATTCGGAGCCCTACCGGCCGAGATCGGAATCGGCCCCTATGTCTTGAAATGCGACATCTGTCAGCAGATGAAAGGTTCCACCGTAACACGTCCAGCGCAGACAACATTATTAATATCTGACAAACCACTAGCGTGTGTTTACTTGGACCACTGCGGCCCCTTACAAAGAGATGGGGCTTACAGGTATATCATGACTGCAGTGGATTCCTGCCCAAGGTTCCTATGGGTATGGCCCCAACGCTCGGCTGACTCTCGAACTGTTATCAAAGATTTGCGAGTCTTTATAGGGACATAAGCAGTTGGCACATTACTTTCTGACCAAGACCCTGCATTTATCTCTCGGGCTTACAAGGAGGCCATGCGAGGATTGGGTGTAGCATTGCGGTACTCATCTCCGTACCATCCCGAGGGAAATTCGGTTGTGGAGAGAAAAAACAGGTGAAAGTTGTTTAAAACATCTGTATGGAGTCCAGCGAGCTTTGAACAACATGCCAAGAAGTTCACTAGGGGGGTCACTCCATATGAGGTCCTATTTGGGACAAGAATGTGGGTACCTGATCTTGATTGTGAAGGCACAGTGGCGGATGAAAATCCTTTTGACATCCATGATCGTTTGGCTGTTTTACAGGATCTAAATGAATCCAGGACACAACAAAGTAATGTCCACCTAAAGAAGACCGCCACTGGGGAAGTCAAATCAGTCACAGCAAGACCTGTCTGGATCCCAAAAGTCGGGGATCTGGTCAGAGAAAAGATAGCGGACAAAAAAGAATTTGGGCCATCATACAGAAAACCTGTACCGGTCCTAGCAATTGAAGGAACAAGAACTGTACTTCTACCGCCTCTTGCCGGAAAAAAGGAGAAAATATTTGTCTCAATCGACCTAATCAAACCACATTATGTGGCCGATCCTGAGTAGTAGGCCACGTGGAATCCAAATTAGCAGATGCCCTCCTCTCGCTACAATCCAAGAAGTTCAAACGGAAAGACTCATCACGTTCGAAGAGTCTCCAACACGGAATGAAGGACTATGTAACAATGCTATGGAACTCGTTCCTCTTGAACCTGAAGTTCAACTTCAAAATCAAATTCAAAATGACAGATAAATTGCTATTCGACCAAATACAGATGTCTACGTCAACATGCCTCGACGACAGCAAACCACGATTTCTACAAATCCTGATGCAATACCAACAATTGATCGAACTGCTTCTGGCTACTTCATAAACTTTGATACGTTTTTTTTGGATCCAAGCGAACCGGAAATGACGCCAGCCAACAAATCACGCAAACAGCAAGTAAAAGACTTTCTGAACTTTCTTAAAAAGACTTACATGGTGTCACCCTGGGTAGAACTATGGATAATCACCGGGATGCTTTTCTTTCTTTTCTGGGTAGGCTTAGTAATAGTTTTTAGCATGCTTGTTAATGGAAGATGCCTTCGACAAAGCTCTGCAGCCCAAAAGGTGAACTTACATTTATAACCACACCTATCATCTCATCGAGAACAAAGAGACTTGTCATCAGTGAACATTACAGCAGTTCCTATACCGGATGGTATAGTTTGGGACAAGTTTGATTTCGATATATTTGGTCTGACTGAAATTTTAAGAATTCCTCATTTATTTAAAATATCGTTGAGTGATATCATTACCTCAAGTACATTTTCCGATGATTGGGATTTTGAAACTGTTAATAACATGTTATCTGATTTGGAAAAATCTGCTGCGTTTTCTAATAGTGAAACATTGGAAGGCACATCAGATTTCGAGACTATGTATTGTTATCAACACTATGATCATCACTTTCTGCATAAATCTGCAAATCCTAGAAATGTGTTCACTTACCACCAGTGGGAACATTGTCCAACACCGCCGAAAGGCAGTTCAAAAACATTTGCACAGAAATTTCCATATTTTTCAGGGTTCAATATGTCTGACCCAGCCTCATATTATTATAAGGTTGCACCAACATCAGCACAGAAAAATATGTTGACAAACACCAAACTGATTTACTCTGCTTCCTTCATTACCCAGTTGTCTGAACAAGGTTTCGACTTATGGAAAGACACCATAGAACTAAAATCTGTCTGGGGTACTAGAGATTGGCAGGTGCAGGGGATAGAAGCTTTGTTTAGAGCATGCCTCATCCCTCAACAAATCATGTTTTTGAACGAGACAGTGCAACAGACGTCTTGCCTTGGACTAGCCAAGAACAAAGACTTGAAAACAAATCTGATGGCGACTCCATCACACACCGAGGGTAACGAAACATCACAGGAAGAGATTACAGTAGATAACATTATACAATACAACAGATCAGACCCCGATTGGAAAAAATGGTTGATTTGGCCCACAGACACTAATAGTTGTCAGGCAAGATTCATGGGTAAAGCCGAAGAGTTTAGTATCCATAGGCCAGATCCACGTTATGTACAGAGACAACATCCAGGGGTAGTGACATCCTACAGTGTTGGCAAGTTGTGCCTCGATTGGCTGAAAACCTCAACACTCACACAGGTGAAACAACACTTATCCTTACTGTCACAGGAGGTGGATCTTAAGGATTTTTTAATGGATCCCAGGAAGCCACGTCAGAAACATTTCTATTATGCTGTCTATAATGAAATATGGAAAATATCCCAACAAGAGGCCGCAGAGAGACTACGAGAGATAGACCGTATAAATCTAGAAAAATCTCTGACAGTGGTAGACAATGGGTTAACTACATTGACCTCCAGGATGTATTCCTTAGGCAACATTGTATCTTCTGCGATAGACATACTAGAACAAGATTTGGCCATATTACAACACGGGCAATCACAGTTACGTTCTATTATGTTATTAAGCTGGACGCTGCAATCTTTGCGTGCAGGCTACGTGCCTTGGCGTTATATCAACAGTACGTCTCTGTTTTCTGAATACAATCTAACAGATAAACAGATAGAAATGGCACAAAGGAGAGCAAAATATACAATGCTGCGTATCGAAAAACTGGATAGATTAGCATTTACAGTGGCAGAATCACCGTCCACAGAATTGCTAATCCATGGCCACATAACTCTACCGGTCACTACTTTTCAGTTTCAGTATTGCCTTGAACAAAAGCAAGTAGGCAGATATGACGAAATGGGTAAGGAATACATTAAGGAATCATGGGTATTACCATACAGATTTCGATGCCGGAGTGGGGATTGAGAAGTGTTTCTCAGAGGTACAAACTGTGAGAACGCTTTAAGCGGATCACTCATATGCCAGGATATAATGCTGAACGGGCTTGTAATGGTTCTGTGGCGAACCTGTCCTGCCATTTGATGGGTGCCCCAGCTGCTGTGATTACTCTAGCATTTAGGCTACTTTCGAATGGGAGTTACTTGATGCTGAACAGTCAAGGCTGCTGTGGCATGCTCCCGGGCATCTCATATCTGGTAATCGTGAGCTCCAGGGTTACTTGCTGTATGCAAGTATTGTTTCCACCGACACATACAGTCAGGGAGGCGCCATTATGGCCTTCACTGAATGTTTCTTTAATACGGTTTGATACTCTAAGCAGAATGAAAGCCATGCTTCTACAGAAGTCTGTGCCCTTAACCTCCGCTCGAGAGACTTTTGATCTCCAGATCGCAAGGTCTTCGGCAGAGATACAGGCGCTCATTCATACAAACTGCCCTTTCCATTTTGCAGAAATGGTAAATCGTATCTTTAACATGTCTGATACGACAGGCATTGTCCACCTATTTAAGATCATAGGTTCTGGACTTCTGAGCACCTTTCAGACGGTACTTGGAGTTATCCCAAACTTCATACACTCCGTATTTGGAAGCATCTTTGGAGGACTTCCGCTCATCCTGTTCTTAGCAGCAGGTATCCTGATTGTTTTATATTTGCTACGCAATGGACGTCCCAGTCACCAAGGAGATGGAAAAAGCTCTCCTGGAGCATAAATACAGAGACCGCATGGTACAACATCTAGGCACGCCTCGCCTAAGAGAACTAAGTGCATCTTGGTTCTTGTCATTTCGACCAGTCTGGATGGACTGCATCTTACCTGTCCTCCGATGCCTGTTTTGCGGAGAAGAATGCATGTTAGACCTGTGTTTGACACTCCCATCATGTGCGCAACCGGACGTGAATGCGTTACTGGACCCGATAACGGCCCATGTTCTGCAGTGTCCTCAGCGTATTCCAATGTTGATGGTGGCATTCCTTGAGCCACCGCAGGTAGTAACTGCACCTGTTGGTATGAACACCGGCTCCTCCACTGACACCCAGGCTTTGGAAGGCGCACAGGCTGCCCCAGCACCAGCTGTGGACAGCGTGGAACATCATCTGTGCTCTATTAACGTACTGTGCGAGGTGTTACAGGGGCCGTTTACTGCGGAAGCAAGCTACGGAAATGTTGCGTCTACCAGCCAGGACACATAAACATTTGACTCATTTGGCTCTTCTTGTGCTGGAAGAAATGTGCCCTTTTTTAAACAAGCTCAATTTGGGAACTCAAAAACAAAATTGACATTCCTTTCATTTTTTGGGCATACATGGCTTTTTAATGCTTATAGTGGTTCGGACTATAATTACGGACACTATTAGAGCTAGGGCTTGAAAAAATTTCTTTTTACATTTTTTAAGTTGTTTAGAAATTTTTTAGAAGTTTTTAAACATTTTTAGCTAAAGACATGTTTTTAAAAACTTTGTGCGTACCGCTATCTAGTTATGCTAGTAGTACAGTAATAGGTTACATATGTCGTCCAGTCGGAAGAGGAGTGGGTGTTATATTCCATATAGGTACCCTATATAGGTGCAGGTAAAATTGCAACCTTTCACCTATATTCTTCCCTACATTACATACATAATGGTTCTTAGGCACTGACCTTTTACCTAGATATGACACTGCATTCAGAACGCGGGTTTTTCCCTGGTTCGATTCTCATACATTATGCATGAAGCTTCTTGGAAGCACAGCAGGACTAACAGTAGGATTACCATCTCCTGTATAATATCTCTGTATAAAGTTCAGGCCCAACGTCATCCTCTAGGCCGACACAGTAACACAGCAAGGTAGGATCCCTGGGGAGACCTATGGGTATATATACAGCACATCTTGCTTAGGAAGAGAGAGGAGACCGTGACTTCCCGGCTGAAACACTGACCAGAGATGCTGACGTTCCTCCATGCAGACGCTCCAGCTAGCAGTGGTCTAACATCCTTCGCGGGGTGTCCAACTCGAGACCAGGACAGGGTCCCACATTCTCTAACTCTCAGGTAATGGGGTTGACTAGAACCTAGAGGGATTCTTGGCATAACACCTACACAGATGCTAGGTACATTTAGGTACATCTAGTTAGGGAGACATCGTAGGAGTATGCACTTTTTATAATGTGTATTATGTACATGTATATATTCATGATTCCTGCAAGATGGTAGAACTTTACCATCCCTTTACTTTCGTAGTATTGCTAATCATATATCTCTGCTACTGTCTAATGGTTGTTGCAGCTCATCTATTCTACACTAGAATAACAACTGTTCAATAAATTCTTATTGAAAACGCCCAGCCTGTATATTCTGTGTATCTCTCTGAGACAAACCAAGTGAGCACGAGTGACTGAGCGAAAGGTTTCCACGATTCTGAGGGATCAGGGTTGTCATGTTCTGAGGTTGCCAGAATCTATTCTCTCCTTGGTAAGAGGAGATTATAGTGGCACTGTGAGCTAGCTAATACAGATAGGCTAACGTATCCGGTGGGGGTGCACAGAATCAGTCTGCCGCCAATCCCACAGTTTATGTTATCCAAAACGCGCAGATCCTGTATAGGTTATATAGGAACTACACGACAACATTGAAAGCTGAGCGGAACAGCTGAGTGATTTGCAAGTTCTCCTTTGAAAACCCCTCCCGGGGACAAGGGACAGCTGACTATTCCTGTTCAAGAGTAAGACTGGATGATGTGGTTTCAAACTAAAAACCTTATCTGGATCTCACGTCCTTCCATAAACCCAGGCGAATATGAGTGACACTGTGGACTTTTACCTGTTAGGTGTTGTGTGGCTGGAGAGTTGGGTCTTTCAAACCTCGACTGAGTTATGGTATTCATATCAGTGGTCATCTGTCCATGTCGATGTCTGAGCAAGCCTCGTTGTAGGGAGCAAGTCTTTCACTCACTTATAGCCTATGTGGGTCTGAGAAAGTATCTTTGTAGGAAGTGGTTGTGAGTTGTACATTGCCTTTCTGGCTGGTCTTTTAGTTTCTGACCTGGATGATGCTAGTACTCTTGTCACTAAACCTTTGTGCTTCCCACCTCCTTGTCCTTTAATTTAATGGGTCCCTATTGCTACCATCGACTATTCGATGGAAAAAAGAATACAAACAGCGAATGATAAGAAGGTATGGAGCATAAACAGGAGGAACATGAATTAGCAGCTTCTAGAGAAACTTTCCCTTGTTTGTCTTTCTTTATGCTGAGCAAAGTGTCAGGTTTGAATAGACTTGAGGGGAGCAGGGAGAGATTGACAGGATTAACCTAAGCATAGGACAGATTACTGAAGAGAACAAATCAAACGTTGTATGCAGAGTCAAAGAGGACATGAACGAACAGGTTTAAGAATGAAAAGGGAAAATCAAGAATAGGTCAATGGATAACATTCTCAAGAGAGAAATTATTGTGGAGATAATATTAACTGTGACAAGTCAATCCATTAGCATCCAGGTATTGTTATTTTTAGTGTGAGTGAGCATTCACACATATTAGGGGGCATATTTACAAGGATTTAACGATGCTGTAGCGTCAATTTTTTGATGCTACGGCTGCTCTTTTTTTATCGCCATATTTACAAGTTGCCGCAAAGCCCAGTTAGCGGCATTTTTTAAGAGTTAAAGTCAATTTTTCACAGCGCCACTTCGCTTAGCGTGACTTATCGAAAATGAGATGTAAGGTAGGAGTTCATGCAGAAAAAACTCCTACAACGCACACAGCCCGATATTTACAAGGATTTCCTTGTATGTCGCTAAAAAAGAAAAACTGCTGCTAATTCATATTAGCAGCAGTTTCTTACCACTAGGAATTACCTGGTCTTAAAAATGATGCTAAAACACTTGTATGATTATGAATCTTGCTGCTTTGCCCTGCATCAAAGGAAAAGTGCAGGACTGCGCTGTATCTATAAGATATGGTGCATTCTTGCCCTTATCCCCAGAGCTCGCGCACAATGGGCTGCTATGCGCCAATGGAGGCACCATTGCACTATGATGCAAGGGTGCCTGCATTGAGGGACTGATTGATTTTGTGCAGGAAGGGATTCCTTCCTGCACAAAATCAATCAATCAGTCAATCAGTGGTTTATATAGCGCGGCTTCTCACCCGTGAGGTCCATCTGGGTGTGGAGGTTCAGTCGAAGAGCCAGGTCTTGAGGTCCTTCCTGAACTGGGTCATCAACGCGGATTGCCTGAGGTAGAGGGCAGGGTGTTCCAGGTCTTGCCGGCGAGGTAGGAGAAGGATCTTCCTCCGGTTCTGGTCTTGTGGATCTGTGGGACAGAGGCCAGGGCAAGTTGGGCGGAGCAGAGTTGTCTGGCTAGTGTGTGGAATGCGAGGCAGTAGTTTCGATATTCTGGTCCTGCGTCATGGAGAGCTTTGTAGGAATGTGTGAGGAGCTTGAAGATGATTCTCTTGTTGATTGTGGAGTTGTTGGAGGTGTTGTGTTATGTGGCTGCGGTGGGGGATGTCGAGGACCAGTCTGGCTGCGGTGTTCTGGATGTTCTGTTGTTTCCTGAGCTGTTTCTGGGTGGCGTTGGAATAGAGTGCGTTGCTATAGTCTAGTCTGCTGGTGATGAGTGTGTGGGTGACCGTCTTTCTGGATTCTGTGAGGATCCATATAAATGCCTTTCGAAGCTGGCAGAGCGTGTGGAAGTGATGGAGGGTCCCGAAAGTCCCGTATTACCATTTAACAAGAAACCCATTAATGATTTTGCACTACCCATCAAACATGATACTCCCAGATAGGCCCTACCAGGCAGGCTCAGATAGAATGTCTTAAATTGTCCACTTTCCCTTGTCCTGGTAGCACATCTCACATAGGCCCAAGCCCAGCTCCCTAGATAAACCATATCTTACATAGGCCCAAGCATACCTTCCTAAGATACAAATGTGTAGGCCCAAAAGCAAGTGACTCTTGCTCTCATTTTCATAATAATAATGAAACAGACCTCGTAGGCCTCACTGATCTGCTAGCAGAAATCTGTCCCATCCACCCAGATACAACATTAGCCTGTCTTGTAACTTTCCACAGTTACAAGAGCAAGGGTGGCCCCCACCCACTTGACAACTTGATGGAACATCTGGCAGTGTCACATGCAAGATTCATGATATTCTTAGCTATGGGACTTTCCGGCGCTTGCTAAACTGGAACCCAAGGCAGGAACTTGACCAAGAATTAATATATTTAATATTAATTCTAAAGCATTTTTCACGGTAAAAGTTATTCTTTGTTTACTTTTTGCGGTCAGAGAACTCTGACCTGCTGCCACCAGTTCTGTTTTATCCTGATACCACTTCTCATATAAAATTTTCCAGTAAACCAGGTGGCCGAGTGGCCTGCGTCACATCTCGTGTCAAGCCTCGTGCACACGAAGGCAAGTTCTGCATTTAACGATAAAGTTCTGCATTCAACTATATAAAAGAGCCTCGCCCACACTATAAGCTTTGAACTCTCCATTGCATCAGAGCTTGACTGCGGTTGGAGGGTTCCCGTGCGATCGATCGTCCGTACTACTGGGCTAGAGCTTCAGACTTTCAAGGTGGTAATATTCTTTTCTTAATAATTTAGCCTTTTGGCTTTAACACCCTATCTAATGGCATAGCCTATTGGCATTGTCAGCCTATCTGATTATTTCACTATTGGTTTTGTCAGCCTATCTGATTATTTCATCATTAGTTTATTCAGCCTCTTTAATAATTTAGCCTTTTGGCTTTGACAGCCCATCTAATTCAGTTCATTCTAACCCAAGCCATTGCATTTAACTTAGTTTAAACTACGTAGTCTTGAATGGTGTTGCTTTCTTAAGAAAAGATTAGCCTTCTAGGCACTAGCCTACCCATCCTCTTTAGAGTTAGGGTTGCTCCTTGGGCAGCTGCTTATAGCATAATATTTTGGTCATATATTTGCTTCTTTGAACAACTGAGTTTGAACATTGTCGATGCATTTATTTTTTCATCCTGCTCAAATGTTGTTGGGCAACATTTAAATTGAATTGTTTTATGCTTTGACCTGATCATGTGTTGATGAACACACATTTACGTTGAACTGTTTCCTGTGGGTTTGAATTGCTTAATAAAGTGCTACTGTATTTGACATCGTTGTTCCTTCCTTTCAAGAGAACGTGCAGAGCGCAGGTCTTGCTCTCGTGAGCTGGTAAGCCATGTGTGACCACTGCAGTGTCTCTCCATTTACCCCCATCAGCTGACGACCGCGAAGGTCTCGTGCGGACGGTTCCTCTGCAGTGTGGACCTGGGACACGCCTGCGGCTGCCCATGGCCTCTCCCCGCCTCTCCCCTCCACCGACCGGGTAAGTCAGGGACACTTTTTTTCCCCTGCCTTTCCTCCGGTCTCTGGTGTGTGTGGTCCGGTGGATTGGGTCCTCCGGGGTGTCGCCGTGCCCTCCCTGGTCCCCTGTAGTTTCTGTCGTGCCACGACCGCCGCCCTCTTCCCTCTTTGTGGCTGGTCACATCTCCCCGAGGCTCTTTGGTGCTCTGCTCTTTAGTTGTCGTGGTTTCCTTTTGCTGCGTTCTCTTACCCATTCTGTCTTTGGCCTCTTTGTCGATGCTTTTTTAAGAAATATTGTGCTCTCACTTTCATTGCCGTTTTCTCTTCCTCGTTCTTATCTTTGCCCTTTCCCTTGCATATGCTTCTGGTTGCTGCTTGAGGTTTGAGTCCTGAAAGACACTTCTGTGTGTTTTTCGAATTCTGGCATTGTGCACAGGTGCTTCTGCAGCGTTTTATGTTTTGGTATTTATAATATGTGGGGTTTTTCATTTGCTTCGTTCTGCTTGAGGTTTGAGTCCTGGAAAACACTTCTGTTTTTCGAATTCTGGCACTGTGCACGTGCGTTTGCCGCTTTCACTTGTTTTCCTATTTGGCGCACATTTTTTGTATCTCATTATTGCAGGTCTTTGACGTTGTTTTTCAATTGACTATTTGGGTTTAGTTGTGGGCTGTTGCGCCCTTGACACGGTGCACAAGTGGCACGCGTATCTGTAGTGTTGTTGCACTTTTAAAATTGGGTGTGTCTCGGCGCCATTTTGAATGCTCTTGCCGCCATTTTGTATTTTTCTTTCAACAGTGCGTTTTTCAGTTTTTTCTTTACACTTTCGTCTTCTCTGGCTTTTTATCTATTTAGGTTTGTTCCTTCACTCACTCCCTTCCTTCTCACTCTATTGTTCTTCATACGTTTCTCTTTCCTGGTCTCCTTCCCGCCTTGCAACACCATTCTACTTTTCGGCGTCCATGCGCCCCTTTTTCCTTAGGTGTCTCTCCTGTTTATTCACGCACCCTTTCTTCGCTCTCTCTAGTACATCCCTCTCTGATTCTATTTTGCATGGCTTGGGTGCCTTTCTCTTTTTATTTCTGCAATTTCTCTTAGTCTCTCCCCGGCGCCTTTCTCCTTTGTTAACTGCGCCACTCCAGAAATAGGAACAGGCCACTTGGCACTCTCTGACCCGCTGTGACATCGACCCCGCCTTCTTCTCCGATTCTGTCCCTTCACGGGACGTGGAAGTAAGCCTCGCAGCTCCACTGTAGACCCACCTCGCCCCTCCTTCCTCTGACCTTCCAGGCTGCTTTCTCAGCCACCACTGTTACATTAATACGTATTCCTTTTTGAAATGCATTTCATTTATTTAATTATTGTTTATTTGTTGTCCGTTATGTCTGTTTCTTGTGCTTCATTTTGTTATACATTTGTTAGCCCTGCTGTCCCACCACAGTTCTCTCCCGCCACCGCCCCCATCTGTTGCTGTTCTGCCAGCTTTCCACTCACTAGCCGAGCGGCAGACTGCTAGTTATTATTGTTGACTCAATTGCCCCCACTTTTCCTCCCTATTACGGGCAGTTGCGCCAGGTAGCTGTTGTCTGGATTGTCTTGCCTTTAATATGTAGCCGCAATCCCGCTAAGTAGTTGCACTTGTCTTCGTTGCACATTATCCATACATTGCGCCTCTTTTCTTCTGTCTCTCACATGTTTTGCCTACCATTTGTCCAGGCCAATTGGTAGCCAAAGTGGGGGTGGAGTCGTGTCTCCATTCCTCCTGTTAGCTCCCTTAAGCCCCTTCCTCTCAGGTATGTCCCGTGACCCCCCCCCATATTATGCTTTGGCCTGATCATCTAACAGTATTTTGATCTGTTTTAGCGAGACAGGAATACCTGGGCCTGCTAATGTATTTTTAAACATGTGGGTTGAGAGTGCTTGAGTTCACCGTGAATATTATTGTTATATTAGTATATCCTGTTTTCAAAGCATTACGTGTTTCTGAAGTCTCATCATCATTCGATGGCGATGAGACCCTGCTAGTTAGAATACCGAAACAAAAAAAGAAGTTAAATAAATACAGTGGCGCAGTATCACAGTTAATATTACATTTACGTTCCCATAAGTAGCTAAACTTTCTGATTCGCTAAAGCACACAAAGACACCCCCTGCTCCATGTCATGAGGGTAGGTTATAAATGCTTTGAAATACATTGTTACATTTAACTGGAAACACAGGCCTACAATTCTTGTTAATAAAATTTAGGCATTACTATAATAAGCTCACGAGTGGAAGGAAGTACTTATGAGGAGAACATTGGAGCGCAGCCAGAGGGCTACCACTCGGTTTACATTGTTGATGAGCACTGGGAAGGCTCACACACGTAATGATTGATAACGATCATGAAAAACAGACATATAGATGCAGTTACACTACAAGTACCATGATGTGCCTTAGTAGGCAACATGCAAGTGTTGCACCCCACATACAGCCGCAACACACGGCAATTAAGACCCAAATAATTTACTCCTGCCTGCGTCCAATTCAACAGCCCAGGCAGTGAAAAGTGCCACCTCTTCAGGCACGGGCAGGTAGCCCAAGTACAAGCATAGATCTAGGAAGTACAGCTACAGAACACACACAGTTGGAGTTAGCTAGTAGCAAAGATTTTGAAATTGTGTCTCGTGGCCAAGGAAGTTAGTGACATTGGACTAAGAGCAACATACATCTCGGACCAGATGGTAATTATTAGAGAGAAAAGAGGAGACAAGGAGACAAATTGATGGAATGGAATGCACACTAACTACACCCATTTTTTAATAAATGATAATGTAAAAATAAGTTTATGAAATCTTTGTGCAGGACTAATGGGGGGAGTAGAGAAGATGAAGTGCCAAGGAACAGGAGTGCGGTACCGTGAGAGAGGAGGGAGAGGTAGTGCACATTGGGGTCCACCTCTGAAACTGGACAAATTAGGAGAATAATTTGCAAGCACCAAATGAGACACCACTTGTACTTGTCTGATGGGAAATGTTTTGTGGCTTTCAGTGAATAGAAAAGACTGAAATTGCATTTCACCTAATGGTATGTTATCAGCCCTGTCCTTCTCAAAGAAAATGTACTGCTACCCAAAGAAGGTTAAAGGTCAGTTATTGCCTGGACATTAGAAAGTGTAGAAACAATTTAATGAAGGCCACACCACCAACTTCCATAGGAAAGTAGAGCTATTTTACCTTTGATACAAATACACAGATTAATTCAGCTATATAGAACAATAATATGATTAAAAACATAGGTCCAATACAATTATTATAGGCCTTTAGGAGAAAAGACTAGAATATACGGCGTTTACACAACATGCATGACACACAGAGAACGTGCTTGAGCCTGTGTTTGACTTCATGGTCATAAGTTCAGATGCTACCAAGTCTACTTAGCATTTTATCGTTCTGAAGTGAATATATGCGGGGTCTGATCAACCCTTCATCATTCTGAGGTGGATGAAATGAGTACCATTGAGTTGAGGGAACGATAAGGATCTGCTGTTTAGCGTCAAAATACCATTCTGAGTAAACGTGCACTTTACAAAAACGCCATATTATTTTATAATAAGCTATATTTCACGTACAATTAAAGACAATAACAGTTTTGATAAAAGAAAATAATAGTTTTAGTGTATGAGTTTCCAGTTTAGTTCAACAGATTATGTCAAGTGCGTTGTGAACACTTTTTAAGTTTTAAAGAATGAATTAGGAGAGACTGAGTCTCTTCCCCACCATGGCAGACATGCCTATATTGAACAAAGCTAGAAAAGAGGAACATGAGAAATAAATGTCTAAGATCACACAATTTGGTGGACGGGGAGCCGAGATTAGATACAGGGTTTCAGGTCTCGCATTATGAAGTTTAGTAACTGGGTATGTATGTATGTATATATATATATATATATATGCTTCGTTCCTCTATGACCACTGTACTGAAGACACGCTACTGACTGGCAACATCTTTGCCTGGCATCAGTTTAAAGGGTTGTGCTGGGTTGAAGTGGTGGTGACGAAAATAGTGGGTTTTTGCGGCAGCGGGAAGGCAAAATAGTTTTTCACTACGTGCATCACCACTGCTTGAGGTAAAGTCAGCTGAGTGTGCATGGATATATAAATATACGCATGTCCTTCAGTGACACATTTTTCAGAGAGTGTTGTTTGGCCACTAAATGTAGCTGGGGTATCACCAACAGGGGACGATGTGTATGATGCAACTGATCCCAGCTTATTTGTTCAGTTGCGGCAACAAGAGCAGACTGTTGGTAAAGAATGAGCCTATACAGATATTGTCCGCTTTTGGCATAAAGTACATGTAACTCAGGGTTTCCATCAATGTTTAGCAGGTCATTTAGCAGGTCTAGTGGCTCAGGGTCTGTGTCCACAGCCAGCCATCATGCTATAAATATCATCTGTAGTGCCAAGTTGTGTATATTTCAAAGGTGGGGACCACATTCCCCAGGCATGTATTGGGTGCATTACCTTTTCTATGGAGAGAGTGAGACATCACTTATGCTGAGGGCAGATCAGCTCTGACAAGATAGGCCTTAGATTTTGGTAGTAATAGCACGGGGTGGACAAACAGGCGTGCTGTGAAAAATAAAAGAGTATAAGTAACACAATTGTTTTAATGATTGATACTCTGCCCAAAGGGGACAGCAGTAGCATTGTCCAGAATATGGTCCACCATCGAATTCCAGACACACATCTATCTAGATTGCCACCCTTCAACTTTACCTCTATGAAATAAATTTGGATTCCTCGATATTTTAAAGTTTCCAGACATATGATGGGTGGTGATCACTGGGGCCCCTGAAAAAAATGTCATCCAGTTGAATACACCCTACCAGGTACGAACACTGGCCACCCATAGTATATATAACAACTAGATCTAGAGCAATAAGAGGCCAGGAAGCCCTGTCCGTGTCAGTACCACAAAAAGATAGGGCCACACCAATGTGTTGAACGTTTTTATAGGTGTTAAATTCAGTATATTTGTATATTTTATTTCTGAATGTTGTGCCTGCACAAGGGCACAGCTACTGTTGCGCACCTAGCCACAGGTCATAGACTGAGAATGTTTGGTGAAGAGTAGACAACATATTGGGTAGATGTACCTAATAAAACGAAAATATACAATAAACATAATCCTATAAATGATTTTACATATTCATTAAGTATTGTTTTTACCATTAAATCCGTTCACATCCATTTAGTTGTTAAATGGGTTCCAGCATTACCACACAGACCTACATAACCCATTACATCACATAAAAGTTCATTTCACTATATAGAGGTTCATGCATCTTTTTAATTCATCATACTCAAAAACATATATATCTTCCCTCATTCAAACATTCATACAATTGATCAATTATTTATCCAAAATTATATACTGCTGATCGTGTATGAGGGGGATTTTGAGGGTTACACAACCAATCCTTCCAAAATTACTTTAAAATACACAAGGGGTCTATATTAGATCAAATGTTACGTCACCATACGTTTCCCACACGTTTGGATCAAAGCTGGACCATGTGCCCACTGTGATATTAAAGCAGCAACAAATCTCAGCAGTGCCTGAACGGACTACTTAGGAATAAAATAGGCAAGATAAGTACTACAATTAAAAGAAAGAAATAAACAAATAAATATTTAAGAAAAAATAAAAATAGTTTATTGCCTAGGGATCACCCTATTTTCACTAAGGCATATTCCAAGTTCTGATCAACACTTAAAGCCCCATCAGCTTGTCCCTGAACAATTAATAAATATATAAGTACCAGCAACTATACATAGAACCGACATGACCTAAAACTGACACTGAAAGTTCTTTTGTATTTATGAACAAAAATAAGAGAAAATGTGTTTGACTTAACAACGCGCTGCGAAGTTGGTACACCTACATATTTGCTCATGCTTAAATGAAGTTCACATATATGTTTTCTAGGAGTACTATTTCTTGGCCTACTTCTGTAGTCTTGTGAATTCACAAAAGTTGTATATCTGCACAAATCCAAGGACATGGGTGCACTTTATTTATTATTACTTGGCTAGCTTCACTGTGAGTGACTTCATTCTGTTCTTTCACAAGGAGCATATCGACACACAGTTGTTTCATTCTGTGCCAGTAACGACTGTGCAATGTGTGATGTTTGACACTAAAACAATTTTTATTTTTTGCTAATGTTTGTTATAATGGTGAAGGCCCAGCAGCTCCCACAGAAATATTGTAAGAAAAGGATGGGTTGCGCATTGACAGAGCCAAAGGGCTGACCAACAATTTCGGACCTACTGGCTTTGCCAATGCTTGCTTATTTATATGTTGCAAAGAAATGGTACCTACCATATTCCAGTAGTTTACTGAGCATTCTGAGAGCAGTATACATAGCCTCACATTGCTAAATATTGAACATATGTGTACACATTTTTATATTCTAATGACTGTCAGTAGTACAGTCTGAGCTTACAACATTTACTTAGAGCGCTCACCCTAATAATAGAGGCTTTCAATTAATGAACAGTAAATACAAGTTTGAACAGCATTATAACATGGACACAAATATTACCTTCACTGCAGACAGTGCCCTTACATGATCCATAATGTGGTACTGCAAACTAACAGCCAAAGGGTTTGAGCTGTAGGGGTTGGGCCTACTTGTCCCAAGAGAGAAAAAAAGATTTTCATCTGTGTTTGCTGTTGGGACAAGCTATAGTGCAATGTTTTAAGTCTTCTTTTGCTTCTGGAGATAATGAATTTCTTTTTAAAGTCTTGTACAGTGATTGCAATATAATTTTTAGGTTCTTTCCTTCATTTGGAGTTCCCTCCTTACCTCAGCTGGCCAACAAATGCAGCGTGCACCATTGATAGCTCACCTATTGCTAGACATGTTGCTATCAAAGTTTCAATTGTAGAATGTGCTGCACACACCTCCTCCAAGGACTATGTATCAATTGGTAAATAATTTATTGATGCAGATGTACAAAAAGGAATAGCTACTACACATGATATCATGACATAAATATAAAGGATGATGATATGTACTATGACCCTAAGTATATTATTGGAAGGGCTGGGTGGGAGAAAAGGAAGAAGGGAACAGGGGAGGATGTATGCAAAAAGAAAAGGAATACGGTTAGGCCCAAATGGAAAAATATGTTTACCAACGATAATGCTTGGTCCATGCCATGGCCCGTCTTTTTCATGGTTCATCACTTGTAGGACGTGATGGGAAGATCAGCCTGTTTTCCTAATGCTGTATTTCCGCTGCCCCAGGCCACTTCATTTCCCCACATTAAATGGACTTCATCAACATGACCCCTACTCAAACTACAAGTACGTGTTGGTTATTGTGTGCATGATCAGCAATTGGACTGAAGTATGCCAATCCAAGAACGGCAATACACAAATTATTGCCAAATGGCTCCTGAAAGAGTTCATACCGCGCTTTAAAGTACCTATGTTTTTGGGTTCTGACAATGGACCGGCGTTCATCTCACATGTGATTGAGGGGTTGTGCAAGGGGCCAGGAGCCACACAGAAAATACATGTGTTCCACGGAAACAACCAAGTGGGAATGGTATCCCAAGCGCATCCTGAAGGGTTGCATGTGCTAAAGAAAAAGGAAGAGTGTGTAAGCGGATACCAACGATACATCAACTAAAGACGTCTGGAAAAATGTATGCCCCAACCCCTCAGTCTACAACCTGTGACAACGAGACATCTTTACCTTTTTCATCACTTTGTTTTCCTCATATCGAATGTGCCTAAGTAATAGAAGTGCTAGTAACCTCTCAAATTACTTGAAGACAGGCACCAACGGTTACTTTTTCTGTTTACAGGTATCATCTCTGAGGCTCTACCTTATTCTTCAGCAGACTTTTTGAAAAAAGTAAAAGTACAGCAGAAGATAAGACATTCTTCCAACTAGTCACACTAGCCACACGTACCAACGATTGGAACAATGCCTCAAGACTTTCAGAACAATTAGAGAAAATGATCATGGGTGCTGCTAGCAGCATTGACCCCCATTCCTGCCATTAGAATGACTACGCTCCTTAAAGTGTGTTGTGATCACAGTATTATACCTGAGATACTGCTTAAATGACACAGAGATATTGTACCAAAGTGAATAAATAGCCATTGATAAAGAAGGGACATTTGACAGGGCAGGATGTTACACACCGGCCTACAGACACAGAAAACAGCATGTGTTACAATGTCATACCTGTCTCCAAATACTTGGGCTGTGTCCTAATGTACAAAATGCTCTTCAGTCAGAACACCATGTCCGCAGTTGCACCTCCAGAGAATAGCAGAATTAGCTAAGGGAGAGCAAGGATAGAACAGGGAATGTGAGTAACTTAGCACTTATAGAAGTTGTAGAAGTAACAACAATAGGACTACACTAAGTGCAAGAATTTTGTTCAAAAGAATGAACAAGAGGAGGGAGATGATGGAGGGTCCCGAAAGTCCCGTATTACCATTTAACAAGAAACCCATTAATGATTTTGCACTACCCACCAAACATGATACTCCCAGATAGGCCCTACCAGGCAGGCTCAGATAGAATGTCTTAAATTGTCCACTTTCCCTTGTCCTGGTAGCACATCTCACATAGGCCCAAGCCCAGCTCCCTAGATAAACCATATCTTACATAGGCCCAAGCATACCTTCCTAAGATACAAATGTGTAGGCCCAAAAGCAAGTGACTCTTGCTCTCATTTTCATAAAAATAATGAAACAGACCTCGTAGGCCTCACTGATCTGCTAGCAGAAATCTGTCCCATCCACCCAGATACAACATTAGCCTGTCTTGTAACTTTCCACAGTTACAAGAGCAAGGGTGGCCCCCACCCACTTGACAACTTGATGGAACATCTGGCAGTGTCACATGCAAGATTCATGATATTCTTAGCTATGGGACTTTCCGGCGCTTGCTAAACTGGAACCCAAGGCAGGAACTTGACCAAGAATTAATATATTTAATATTAATTCTAAAGCATTTTTCACTGTAAAAGTTATCCTTTGTTTACTTTTTGCGGTCAGAGAACTTTGACCTGCTGCCACCAGTTCTGTTTTATCCTGATACCACTTCTCATATAAAATTTTCCAGTAAACCAGGTGGCCGAGTGGCCTGCGTCACATCTCGTGTCAAGCCTCGTGCACACGAAGGCAAGTTCTGCATTTAACGATAAAGTTCTGCATTCAACTATATAAAAGAGCCTCGCCCACACTATAAGCTTTGAACTCTCCATTGCATCAGAGCTTGACTGCGGTTGGAGGGTTCCCGTGCGATCGATCGTCCGTACTACTGGGCTAGAGCTTCAAACTTTCAAGGTGGTAATATTCTTTTCTTAATAATTTAGCCTTTTGGCTTTAACACCCTATCTAATGGCATAGCCTATTGGCATTGTCAGCCTATCTGATTATTTCACTATTGGTTTTGTCAGCCTATCTGATTATTTCACTATTGGTTTTGTCAGCCTATCTGATTATTTCATCATTAGTTTATTCAGCCTCTTTAATAATTTAGCCTTTTGGCTTTGACAGCCCATCTAATTCAGTTCATTCTAACCCAAGCCATTGCATTTAACTTAGTTTAAACTACGTAGTCTTGAATGGTGTTGCTTTCTTAAGAAAAGATTAGCCTTCTAGGCACTAGCCTACCCATCCTCTTTAGAGTTAGGGTTGCTCCTTGGGCAGCTGCTTATAGCATAATATTTTGGTCATATATTTGCTTCTTTGAACAACTGAGTTTGAACATTGTCGATGCATTTATTTTTTCATCCTGCTCAAATGTTGTTGGGCAACATTTAAATTGAATTGTTTTATGCTTTGACCTGATCATGTGTTGATGAACACACATTTACGTTGAACTGTTTCCTGTGGGTTTGAATTGCTTAATAAAGTGCTACTGTATTTGACATCGTTGTTCCTTCCTTTCAAGAGAACGTGCAGAGCGCAGGTCTTGCTCTCGTGAGCTGGTAAGCCATGTGTGACCACTGCAGTGTCTCTCCATTTACCCCCCATCAGAAGCAGGATGAGGATACTGCATTGATTTGGTGGTTCATTGTGAACAAGGAGGCCAGTATGATGCCGAGGTTGCATGCGTGGTCCGTAGGGGTGGGAGGGGTTCCTAGTGTGGAGTGCCACCAGGAGTCATCCCATGCTGAGGGGGTGGGTCCCAGGATGAGTACTGCAGTCGTGTCCGAGTTGAGCTTGAGGTAGCTGTCTTTCATCCAGGTGGCAATGGCCTTCATTCCAATGTGAACGTTGATTCTGGCAGCTGTTGGTTAGTTGGTGAGGGAGAGGATCCGCTGGGTGTCTGCGTAGGAGATGATGTTGAGTCCATGGCTTCTGACGATGGCTGCAAGGGGGGGCCATGTAGAAGTAGAAGAGGGTTGGGCTCAGGGAGGAGCCCTTGGGCACTCCGCAGCTGATCTCTGTAGGTTCTGAGAGGAAGGGGGGTAGTCTGACTCGCTGTGTTCAGCCAGTCAGGAAGGAGTGGATCCAGTCCAGTGCCTTGTTTCGGATTCTGCGATACCAAAGGGGATGATGGACGGAGCGTTAGAGCAAATCAAACACTCACCCCCAGTCAACTGATCTGGGTTTAATCCATCATCATTCTTTAGCTCACTCCACCACCCCAGTTCAGACATGGCCGTATGCAAATCAGTCTGACCCTGTGCCTCATGGGAACAGTCCGATACCAAAGGGGATGATGGACGGAGCGTTAGAGCAAATCAAACACTCACCCCCAGTCAACTGATCTGGGTTTAATCCATCATCATTCTTTAGCTCACTCCACCACCCCAGTTCAGACATGGCCGTATGCAAATCAGTCTGACCCTGTGCCTCATGGGAACAGTCCAGCCCAAACTGCCAAGCCATGTCTTCCCTGGACCGGAAACAAGCATCCTGGGACCGGTTTCGGGTTCAAAACCCTCATCAGCCAGGCTATCTTGAATCCAGTGGCAAAGTGTGCAAGGGACCCACGTCTGGGCATACCGTGCCAACTTAGGTCGAACAAAGCGATACCAAAGGGGATGATGGACGGAGCGTTGGAGCAAATCAAACACTCACCCCCAGTCAACTGATCTGGGTTTAATCCATCATCATTCTTTAGCTCACTCCACCACCCCAGTTCAGACATGGCCATATGCATATCAGTCTGACCCTGTGCCTCATGGGAACAGTCCAGCCCGAACTGCCAAGCCATGTCTTCCCTGGACCGGAAACAAGGATCCTGGGACCGGTTTCGGGTTCAAAACCCTCATCAGCCAGGCTATCTTGAATCCAGTGGCAAAGTGAGCAAGGGACCCACGTCTGGGCGTACCCTGCCAACTTAGGGCGAACAAAGCGATACCAAAGGGGATGATGGACGGAGCGTTAGAGCAAATCAAACACTCACCCCCAGTCAACTGATCTGGGTTTAATCCATCATCATTCTTTAGCTCACTCCACCACCCCAGTTCAGACATGGCCATATGTTGTTTCGGATTCTGGCGTCATGGAGTCTCGTGATTAGGGTATGGTGGGAGATGGTGTCGAAGGCGGCTGATGGATCCAGTAGGATGAGGGCTGTGGTTTCGCAACAGTCGAGGAGGGAGCTGATGTTGCGGTGGCGGCGAGGAGTGCAGTCTCAGTGCTGTCGTTGCTTCGGAAGCCAGATTGGGAGGTATTCAGGATGTGGTTCTCTTCGTTGGCGAAGAGTTCTTTGCTGTTGTGTGCGTTGGCATTGATTCTGTCTTGGAAGGCCGTTTTCTTTGTTGGTTTGAGGAGAAGGTGGTGTGCGTTGACAGCGGATATGAAGGTTGCGTGGGTTTCCGGGGTTTTGTTGTTCCTCCATCTCTTCTCGCAGGTGCGTCTGGACATGTTCTGCAGGTGTGTCTGGACACATAAAGGGCGGGAGTGAACCAACTGGCTTTCTTGGAGTGTTGTTTGCCTGGTGGCTTCTTGAGGTGTGCCAGAGTGTCGGCGCAGTTGGAGATCCATCAGTGAAGGTTGCATGCTACGGTGTTGGCATCTGTTGGTGTTGGCAGAGTGGTCGTGCTGAGGAAGTCGACGAGACGTTCTTCAGTGGCCTTGTTACAGCTCCAATGGGGGGGCAATGAGGGCGGTGGTGTGTGGTTGGCATGGCGGAGGCAAGATGTATGCAGTAGTAATCGGTCCAGAAGAGTTCAGTGGCATGGCTGTAGGTGAAGTTCCCGCTGGTGGAGAAAATGGGGTCGAGCGTGTGTCTGGCTGTGTGAGTCGGTGCGGTGACTAGCTGTTTGAGTCAGATGTTGGAGAGGTTCTCCAGTAGGGATGCGGTGTTCCGATCACTGGGGTTGTCCAGGTGGAAATTGAGGTCTCCGAGTCGGATGTAATCGGTGGATGCGAGAGCCTGGGGTGCGATGAGGACTACGATGGCATTGGTGAAGGGTGGGCGGGGTTCAGGGGGCCTATAGACAAGGAAGGGACACCTTCCTGCACAAAAATATTCTAGAAAGGGGATTTGCCTCATCCATGTGTGCTGTAGCATGCAGCACATGGAATGAGCTAAAACGCACGAGAACTAAATACATGTCTCCTAGTCTTGCCTGTATAACGTCGCCTCTTCAGAGCTGTCAAATTTGACACAGCCCCAGAAATGTGAATCTGGAGCCCCATCAAAAGCTATGGATGTTGTGGTGGAACATCCAACCCAACACCGATTTGCCCACCCCTTTGCTGTAGCAGACTGCTGTGGTAAGGCAAATATGAACAAGGTGGCGTAAATCAAGGTTAACTGGCTTTGCACAACACTGTAAACATGGGGATGCTTTTAACACCACAAGAACATAAAAAAGTGATGTCCCATTGGTGTTTGTGCCTTGTGTGCATGCCCCCAAATCTTTGACACAAGTAGTACATGCTTGGTTGACACGTGTGTGTGTCTCAACCCCATGAGAATGGTAGACACCTTACTGGAATGGCTCAAGTACTTGCTACATATATAGTCACACATACAACATATGGAAAACCGTGTAACTGTACCATTGCATGCTTTGCCAATCAAACATTGTGAAGTATGGCGCAGCATGCATCTGTGAAGATTTGCATGTTGAGAGCCCAGACACATTTTGAACCAAAGACATCTGACCAATGAAAGCCACATACACCACATATGTCACATGCCATAGACATAAACTGTTGCCAAGCATGCCACAGCTAAAAGAAATGGTACAAATACAGATCAAATACCACTTAGCGTTATTTTATTAACCGCATTACACGTTAGCGTGAAGTTTTCATAGCCGAAATAAAAAATGTCATAAAGTACATTAGTTGTCAATGGGAATTCAAGTATTAACTGTTTGCGACACAAAAATTCAAACAAACTACATTGGACTGCCACCTCTGGTCTACAATGCTGCCTGTCGATTGCTTTCCAGTTTCTGCTTAGTTTTGCATTAGGCCTCATGCCAGCGCTTCTTGCAGTCCGTCACTGTTCTCTTGACTTCTGTGATGGAGTTCACCTTGTTGACAATGGACTGCCATATAGCGTTTTTGGTCCCCAATGACATCTTGGAGGTGACGAAGGGTTGGTGTTGATACTCCGTCACCTCCGCAATCAGGATTTCATTCTCCTCCTGACTATATCTGCATTTTCTCTTCCTCTTCCCCTCGGACTCTGGCTGGTCATCCTGGCTGTTGGGGGGTGGGGGTTGTTGTCCTGTACTGAACTTGGTCCTGGCTGCTCCATTCTGCATTCAGGTAATTGTTTTAACTTTTTCTTGTCCTTAGTGGCGTATTTGTCAGCTCCTTTTGCCTTTAGATGCTGGAAAGTAATATTGGGCTGAGTAGCGTGAACTTTTTTATTGCTATTTGGCCGGCCATCACTTTTTTCATGCTAAAGTGAATTTTTTTATCGCCTTGACGCCAGAATTAGCGTCAATTTTTGCGCCTGCTAGCTGATGCTAATGTCATGTAGCAACATCTTGTAAATACGTCTCAAACATAGCTTTAGGATTTGGCGATCGGCAGCAATAAAAAAATTGCCTCTAAGCAGCGTGAAAACTGCTTAGAGGCAAGTCTTGTAAATGTACCCCTAGGTTTCTTATATATACTTTCAGACTTGCCAAAAGTCATATTATTCACCCAGAAAGAGCCGAATTCAGGCATGCATTTGTTTTAGCCATCAAAGTCAAGTCACTTAGTGATGCTGATGCTACCCTGTACAATCGGTTGTGAGTATGGAGAAGATGACCATTCAAATACCAGCAAATATGAGTGACACAGTGTCCTCCAGTCGTGTGATACATGTCTGTTGGTGATGATGATGCATTTTAACTAGGCTTAATGAAAGACCAGAATGTAACATCCAAGAAATGGCAAAAATGTGGATATGGAGATAGGTTGTCCTTGATATCTTAGCAACTTTGGCTTCCCTTTGAGATCTTTCTGTGAGCCACGCCCCTTTCTTTGTGTTTTCAATAAATGTATTCCAGGACTCCATGAAGACCTGTTGGACAACCTACCACTGGAGATCTGTTTAAAGGTTTCTCTCTGGGAGGAGTCCCAAAATCTCCTAAATCAGACATACAAAAGGCGAGTTAGCAAAACTCTACGGAGGTCTTCTATAGAGTCAAGGAAAATAGAGAAGAACTTAAATTAATGTGCTTCGTCGAAGGAGTCTTAAAGCCTCATCCTGACTTGCTTCACAGGACAATTGAGCCACAGTAATGTCCGGCTCCAAGAGATGTCTGGGTCAGCACTAGGCTTTACATGTCCTTAGACAGGCGAGGATGGCAAATGCAAAGGTCCAGACACATGCCTCAGATAAAGGCTGCAGTTCAGAACCATGAAGCTGTGGAGGTCAAGGCAGAGCAGTGTGGTGGTGTGTGGAGGTTTTGAGAACTCCAGCCTATGCCTAATTTTTCCTTTAGGGCATCCTTCAGCATCTTAAGCAACTCTTCTTAGGAAAAAGAAACCAAATGATCAAATATTATTCCTACTTTGCGAAAATGAAAAGAGCCAATGAGAGTACCTTCCTCACGTCTACAGGGTACAGATTGCCAATTTGTCTGTCACTTGGTCAAATTCATGGACTTAGCATTTAAGGAAACTTGATAAACATAACAGTAAATTGCTCTCGACAGTCTGCCCGAGAATAAGCAATTATTCAATCTGAGAAACAGGACTTGTCTGTGTTCTAGTATACACCTCACGTCATTTCGGCCTGAATGTGACAAAGTTTGGTGATCGGGACACACTTTTTCTGTTTTTTGTGGCTAGCTCAGTTCATAGAAGGTCTTATTTCTGGTACCATCTGACTCCAGATATTTAAAATGAAACATTTCCAGGGGCAGAGTATCACTCATCCCCTGCCAAACACTGCCCACTATTAAGAAGCCTGTAAATTAGGGGCACGCTGCCACTGTATTATGTGATCATTTTTATCAATCTATGCAGATGATTCATAAATGAACTCTATGAGTAATGAGTTTTTAATGAGTAACCATATATCATATTGTGTATTTTATTAGATGAGACAGACTTGCGGCAACTCAGAATGAAATTTTGTGATTTTTTTTATTAATCCAAACAATAAACACAATTTACTAAAAAGAATACCTGCACATTCACATAATTTGAGATGGGCTGAGATTTAAGATTCATTGCCAAAGTTCCTACAGTACACTGTCTGCTCACAATAATTGAAAAATCTGACATCACAAAGGGATAGGGTGCCTTGCTCTCCTCATCATTCTTCGTTTTAAGAAAACACGCTCTGGGGGCAAAGCCTTCTCCTACGTGGCCTCCCCTTAACTGGAACCACTTATCCTCTTACCTTCGGAAGTGCACCCATCATCTTCACTTCAGAAAGCTTTTCAAAACTGAGCTTTTCAGTACCTAACACTACCTGCCTGTGATTCCATGGTAGCACGGAGATACCCCTTATGGGGGTGATTCAGGCGCTTTACAAATTACAGTAACATAACTCAAAAATGGTCTGCTAACCTGACGTGTAGATTGTACGGGGCACCTTTGCCTCAATAATTATGAATATGCATGTGAACTCTTAACTTAAAATCCCTGGGAAGAATTCTGCTGGCAAGATAGTTTAGCAGAGCCAAGCGCTGCCCGATGAGGTATGTCCCAGGAGAGACCAGCCTGCGAGCTTTGGCCTCTCTGTTTACGAAGGCCCTTAATGCCCTCCTCTTTTATGTTGCTATTGATTTCCTGATGCATACACTCTTTAATCCTCCCTTCATCCTCGGTCAGAAATAAAAGGGAATGCGCACTGCGAGTTCTTAGAAAAATGTTCTATTTTTTTAATGGAATCCATTACTGGAATGACATTGCGAGAAGTGCGTGTGTAGTGTGCTAAAAAGTGGTGGATGACTAGCTGAATATTCCAAGCCCGAATCCGCTGTCTGCGGTATTTTGCACCGGTAATACCGCAGGTTTCAAATTTTCCTTCACGCGGTATTACTGCATCACGCCGAGGTACTCGTCTAGAAATGGGGGTCGTCCAGGTAATAATGCATGCTTTCCTTCGTTCTGAGTTGTAAATCTCGGAATACTCCGGATTTTCCCCCTCAGATTTTGCTAGATTTTCCATGTTGAAATTCGTGCCAGATAATGCTTGTGCAGTAATGACCCTGTTGATTCTGGACAAACTCCTGACTGTGCAGTCCAGGGATTACCAGGTCAGTCAGACTGAGCTTGTGTGCATGTTCACTATGGTGATTAGATCCAGGTTGGAGTCTCCACTTACAAGAAGCAGCCCACAGAGCCTCTTGAGGAAGGGAATCACAGAACCCATTTTTTGAAAGATGAGGCTAGTTGTCGTTGCCCACTCCTGATGACCGCTATCTGAAAACCTCAAGTGACCAGTGAGATCACTTGCACTATTGCAGATAGGCATGGTACGGCCGAGGGCTAGACATGGTGTCCTCTCCTTCCAGGGACAAAATTCCTGACCAAAAGACCCCACTAATAAAATCCTATGCTCTCATTTTCCGGAAGCTCACCACTCATAATCCCCACCAACATGATTATCACTTCCGATAACTCATCCTTAGAGTTTCCCAATCCTAATGAGGCACTTTCAAAAATGAGTTTTATGTTCCTGTCTCCTACCAACGTGGCAGATGATTGGTAGATGTCCCCATGTGTCCTACAGTTAAAACACCTCAACCACTTCAGAACACTCTAATCCTCTCTGGCTCTCTCAGGAGACACTCTGCTCTCTGGGGCCCACATCCCCACCTCTAGAACCTTTCCACAAACTCACTGAGGCAGCCAGTTGTCTCCTCTGGGTTGAGCACATCAGTGGTCCGCAGCAACTCCCCATTCCAGCTATTCCTTTTGAATGCTGAATAAATCTGCCCTTTGAAGAAGGCACGACTCCTTCTCTTGGGTTCAGATCTCAACCCACAGTTTCACATGTTGAGATATCCTTGTCACCTGACGCACTCTTCACTTTTTCAAGGCACACACGTACTGCTTACTTATCAGTAGGGCCATCCCAATTTGCTCATCCCAGATGCCTCCAACTTACCATTGCTCTAAGGAAACAGTTTCTTACATAGCAGAATCACCAGTCTTGTATTTTCTTTTAATTTTTTGCTTTTGACCCTCTGTTTTTTGTGATGACCTCAGTTGTCATGGAGACATCCTCACCCTCACTGCGTCTCAACCACTATAAGTTTCTGTAAAAAATTGATTTTAGCTGTAACCTCTAGTGACCACTTTTATTCTGGCTAATGCATACAGCCTGTAGGTTATAGACTGTTTTCATATATGAATTTATATATGGAATCCACATCCATCCATTATCGTGAACAGACTTATCAACTGCATTTACATCAAAACAGTGAGAAGCAAAGCTTGTCCTTGTCCTCAAGCCTGCATCCTTCAGCAGGGATTTAAGTGGGATGAACAAAGTGGAAGGGGGTCTCTAAAAGGGGCATGACCTAAGAAGCATAACTAGGAATCCTTCCTAAGGAGAGTGACCTACATTAATGAAGGGTGTGGCTTAAAGCATGCAAACTAAAATCCTGTACTTTGTATAATATACCACCAGACTAGTATTTTGATGCCTCTCTCTAAGCTTTCCTTTATTGCAACCAGACATACTGCATTGTAGCAGACAAGTACCAAAAACAAACTCTTGTTAGCCATTTCAGATAAATAAGTAACAACAATGATTTTGCTGTGAAAAATTAGAATTGAAAATGTTTCAGTTCTGAAAAAAATGAGCAAGAGAATTAAACATTACTAAAGCCTGTGGAGTGGTGAGAAGTCTTCAGAGTGTCTTGATCACCCCTGTTTTTCCCTTAGCACAATTTGCCTCTGAAGACTGTTAGACACCTATGACTTTTTGCTTCCCACATCTTTCTGAAATCATCCATATTCGCACCTCATCTCTTCCCTCTTCTGCATCCTCTTTTCACTCTCTCCTGTATCTGCTTCCACTTCACCTTGTCCCCACTCACACAACACAACCACTAACCTATCAATACTACATTTTCTTTCACTTTACCTGTGTCAATATTTCAACAGCTTTGTACCTCCTTCACATACTTTTATAACAATTACAATTGACACACATGATCGTTGCTCTGTGCAATTTGCAGATAGACCTAACATTGGATGAGCTTGTATTCTGAACCCCTTCATGGCCCACTGACAGACACTGTGATAAACTCAAAGGGGCATATTATCAACGGCCAGCGATAATTATCGCTGGCCGTACATAGCGATAGAAATATTATCGCTGGCTATCGCTGAATATTATCGCCATGATAACGCTATATTTACAACGCATAGCGCTATGGCGATAATATTTCAGCGATAGCGGTAGTTTCAATGGAACATCACTGGTTTTCCAGCGATGTTCCATTGAAAACTAGCGATAACATTGCTGATACGACCCTGTGGTCGTATCAGCATAATCCATCTCCCATTAAAAGTATGCCTTAGTCAGGAATTTAACAGACGTTAAATTCCTGAGTTAAAGCTGAGGTAGCGCGATTTTTTTATCGCTGCACCTCCTTGTTAATATCGCGAAGCTGCCTTCACGATATTAACATGTGTTGTTTTCACAGCCACGCCTTCTTTGCATCTCATTAGCGATGCGAGGCGAGGCTGTGAAAGACGGGCTCTACATCAAGGAAACACGCGCTAGCGTGTCCTTGATGATATTGCAATATAATTATCGCCGCTTTTCGCCCAAAAACGGACGCTAAAGCGGCGATAATTATATCGCCAGCCCTTGCTAATATGCCCCAAACTGCCTTCAACTTCAGAGCTCCTAATAGTGGCCAGTTATAAACACCCACCGACAGCCTGAGCTCAGACACTTACAAACAACTGAGTTCACACTATGAACAATAGAAGATTACTAAGCTACATGACAAAATACTACAGAAACAAAACAACCTAGAAAAAACTATAGGGGCTTATTTAGAAGTCAGTATCTTATTACCCTTAAACAACAAATGCCGTCTAAGAGATTGCACTACTGAATAACAACACCAACAATATTGTGCCATACTAATATCGAGGCCAGAATATTGAGGGACAGAATATCAAAAGGTAAATGCATATAAGGAATTATAGTTTACTATCCCTCCATATCTACATACCTTGAAGATATATGCACCACGTAGGTACATATATGTTGAGTTAGGTATAAAAAATCTGGACTTACTTACCTGTCGATATTTTATTTTCAATATTCTGTCCCGTCGATATTGTTGAATCGATATTCAGAGGGCACACCTTCTAAGAGAATGAAGAGTTGTTTATCAATTAATTGGATGCCAATGCCATCTTATCCTGTTGTTAAGCGATCACAGGATTAAAATTCATTTTTTACAAAATCTTTTTTTCTTTGCAAAATGGGAGCTGAAGTCATTCCAGTAATATACGTCTAATGGCTGGACAATGCGTGTGAATCAGAAAATCGAGCCACACATAAGAAAAAAGAAAACCTTTGGTTGAGAAGTCTCCTGCAACAAGTAGACTTTATTAGGGGTTCTCTAGCAAACAACTCTGTTTGTAACATTTATTTTCACCTGCCTTTTTAAAAGCTGTGTGATATTCCTGAACTTGCGGAAAGTGTAAAACAAACCAAAGGCACCGTTTTATTCATTTATTTAGTTTATGCATTTATTAGGTTTTACTGGACCACAAATTGGCATTTGCCCAAATCCACATACTAGGAGTCCAAAGCCAAAACGAAATTTAGAAAGATGTGGGGGCATATTATCAAGAACGGCGTTAAAATTATCGCCGGTTTAGCGGCAGAAAAATGACGCTAAAGCGGCGATAATGGGCTTGATAATATGCCCTGGAGAATTCCAATAGAAGCCCATGTTGACACCAAAACATGGGCTTCTATTGGAATTCTCTAGGGCATATTATCAAGCCCATTATCGCCGCTTTAGCGTCAGTTTTCTGCCGCTAAACCTGCGATAATTTATAACGCCGTTCTTGATAATATGCCCCGTGATGAGTTAAGATCAAAATGGATGCAGGATGTGTTTCTCTATTCAAAAGTCCTCAGTCACGTTCCTTTATATGACGCAGCTCTGTTGCATGCCAAACAGTCACATTTTCAGGAGTCTCCGCTGCATGCCAAACAGTTGCATTTTCAGGAGTCTCCGCTGCATGCCAAACAGTTCAATTGTCAGGAGTCTCTGCTGCATGCCAAACAGTTGCCTTTTCAGCAGCCTCTGCTACATCCCAAACAGGTCCATTTTCAGGGGTCTCCTCTGCATTCCAAAGAGTTCAATTTTCGATAGTTACTGCTACATGCAAAGCAGTTCAATTTCAGGGGTCTCTGCTGCATGCCAAACAGTTCAATTTTCAGGGCTCTCTGCTGCATGCCAAACAGTTCAATTTTCAGAAGTCTCTGCTACATACCAAAGAGTTTAATTTTCAGGGGTCTACTCTGCATGCCAAACAGTTCATTTTTCAGGAGTCTCTGCTACATGCCAAACAGTTCAGTTTTCAGGGGTCTCTGCTGCATGCCAAACAGTTCAATTTTCAGGAGTCTCTGCTGCATGCCAAACAGTTCAGTTTTCAAGGGTAGCCTGAAACAGAGATAGTTCAGTACTGTCTGAAGCTTGGGATCAAAACATGGCAGAGTCTGGGCCACCGAATGAATTCAAATAAGATCTATGTATATGGTAGGAATGAACAAAATTATAACTCCACCGGCAAATCTCTGAGAATGTGATAAACCCTGGCAATGTTATAAAGTGGTTGTGGCATCCTTTGGAAACATCCCAGCAGAGTTGAAGTACTCTTTACACTTTCACTATCTTTCAAGTGTGGTCTCAGCAGGGGCCCAGGCACAAGTGGCTGTTGCTGCAGAATGCCACAGTCAGCACTCCCTGGTCCTTCTCTAGAACACCATGGGATCACTATATTTGTTAAGTATGTGTCAGAATAGACTAGCATGTATAGAGCACATGTTACCAATGACTAAGTGTCCGGGTGCATTACCTAAAGAGAGAAATATGAGTATGTAGGTAAAGGTCCAGGGGAAGAGCATTCCAATGAATGGATGTAAGATAGGCAAAAGAGTGTCCACTTAAATTATTTCTTTTAATATGCAGGACATTAGTCAAATAGGTAAGTTATGAGCATAGATTCCTGAAAGGTAAGTAGCTGGAAATACAGCTCCGGTTGATTGTCATGCCCCTATGATGAAGAGCACAGTGGCACATACAAAGTACTTTGAATAAAGAATTTTTGACAACTGAGAGCCAATAAATGACTTGGAGATGATGTCACATGGAACATTGGGAAGGAAGTCCTAGAACAAGTCTAGCAGCAAGACTTTGAATGTACTATATATGCTTCAGGGGATATTTGGGAAGTTAAACATAAATACAATTACCCTAGTAAATACTACGGTAGACAGTCTTACAACAGCTACTTGGAAGAAGTGCTATCGAGCATCCTTTAGAAATAGGGGCAAGAAGATGGCGCAGTATTGACTTATTTAGTGAATGAAAGCAAAGTTTTGCTATCAAACCTGAAATTCCTTGGAGAGTTTGGGTGACATAATCAGTGCCTAGCTCTGAAGGCCACCAGAGCAGCAGCAGATCATTTTGGATTTCCGTTCAACCTTTTCTTTGAACGTCCATCTTCCTCTGTATCTTCTGCTATAGCATCTAAAGACTTACAAAGCCTGAGCAAAGAACACTGCAGATAACTTCAATTCCTCTCTTAGGGCCCGATTACGATGGCGGTGAGACCGCTACCGACAGCTCATTGGTGGCGGTCCCACCGCCATCGGTGACTATATCATCGCCCGCCACATTACGATGGTGAGCGGTGTGTTGGTGGTCGGAAAGAATGACCACCACGCATCCGATGGGCTCCTTGAGCCTGCTGGTGCAGCAGAGGGGCTCATAGCCCCTACAATGGTGGCGGTGCCTACCAGGCAACGCCGTAGGGATTACAATGTCCCTTTCTGCCTGCCTTTTCATGGTGGTTAACCCGCCATGAACAGGCAGGTGGAAAGGGATTTTGGGGGCCCGTAGCGGGCTCCCCTTCCACCTGTCCCTAATCTGTGGGCACTGGGGGGCATACATATCCCTGCACCATGTGTCAGGCACCTTATGGTGCCTGCCACATAGTGCAGGGATAAGTAAAGCATCCCATTTTGCATTACGGCGTGTGCTGCAGCCAGCAGCACCCGCCACAATGCAAAATATAGATAGGCATTTCGACCGCCATGGTGGCGGTCGCATAGTGCAGGGATATGTAAAGTGTCCTATTTTGCATTGCAGTATGTGCTGCAGCCGGCAGCAACCACCTCAATGCAAAATATAGGCATTGTGACCGCCATGGTGGTGGTCGCATCGTAATGGCTAGTGCAGTACCGCCAAGAGCCTTTCGGGTGTTCCCGTCTACGATAGGGTGGCAGGCGGACGAAAGTCCGCCCGCCATCCTAATCGGGCCCTTTGTTTAACCTCTCTTCCTAGTGTGACTGATTCAGATGCCAATATTAACATGAGGCAGTGAAATAATTGGATCATGTCTGCTCTTGAAAAAATTGCACTCCCTAAGATATCTCAATTTGCTCTCTGATATACTCAAGATCCTGGATTAGTCAAGCATTGTTGACAACTACTTGAAAGAAGGTAGACAATGGAACATAATTCCATTGGCAAATCTGTTTACCTATCTGAAATAAAAAATTATAAGAAATCTATAAAGAATATAAGATCTGATTTCTTCTCACAGGGACTTCAAAACTGTAAATTATCTATTCCTTCCTCTCCCCAAAATGCATTTTTGGTTAAACAACTGTCCCCAGAGCTGTGTAACTCCACTCTGGCACGAAATCCTAAAAAGATATCAACTATTTGATGCTTATAGCTTTCATGCTCCTGTCATGACTCTCCTTTGTTGTTCTGCTACACTCTCCAATTTTATACCCATCTCCTCAAATGCCACTGTTTCTCATGCTCGCTTCCATGCAAGGTCCAGATCCTGCTTTTAGCTCCAGGAGGTTCCATTGATACATTTGTTACAGTACATCCATCTCGCCTAAACTACTCTATGTTTCAGGCTTTGGTTCTACTCTTCTGGAAGGAAACTGTTGTGTGGTTCCTACTAATTCAGTAAGACTGTGCATTTGGTGAATTTAAGCATTAAATCTATGGGGGCTTGAGTCCACACATACCATCATAATATGTTGATCTAGTTCCTGGCTAGGTCACAGTGTGCCATTTGGACCTCTAAACCTTACAAGGTAACAGATGGTGTCTGCAACCTCAGAAGATGACGACCCTGATTCCCCCAAGGAAATTGTGGAAACAGAACTACCCTTTTGTTGTTAACTCTGGAATGCCCAAAGGGAGACACAAGGAATACACAAATTGGCATTTCAAATATTTGTTGAAGCAAATTGATTCTTGTGTAAAATACATGTGCTGCAGTGATTAATAGAAGAACACAAAGAAAAGGGAACAGCATTACAAGAATGGTGAAGAATATAAACAATTCAACCATTGTGTATCTGCATTGATTATATGAATATGTATAAAATTGTACTCCTACCTAGCACTGCCTTGCCTAAAGAGCATAGGGTGGATGCGGTTCTGCCCGATAACTTAGAGTGGTTTAACTCCCCATTTACCTGCGTGCGTATGTCATCAGGAAGCCAGACTGGTTTAAAACAGGCCACCGTCCCTTTCAGGATAGTGATGAGATTCAGCTGGGCTGAAATTCAGGCACGGGGAGACCTTGACAATCCATTGAAATGCTCCTCTGCCTAAGCAAAGGCTTGATGCAGTTTATATATTATAACTGAACCCATCCGTACTGTGCCTCAGCTCTGGTCCGGCTGTCATTGATGATTCTACCCACCCAAAGCTGTGGCCGAACAGATGACAACAAACAAGGCCAGTGTGCGCAGTGTACCGGGTCCTTGAACAGAATGTTCTAAAGTATTTTAATGTGCATACAAGGAAATGTAATTGTAAGCAAACCTTTTCTGGGTACACTATCTCAGGCTGGCGCGCAAGCGAATATGTGCTAAAAGTCATCATTTAAAAAGATGTCAACTTTAAACGTGAACATTTAAAATGGAAGTGATTGTGCACAGGGTCTGTGTAACCTCACAACAAAACCATGGTGATACCTCAACTGAAAAACATCTTTCTTGTTGGCTGTGAATTGCAGGCTTGAGTTTTCCTTCCTGTTGTATGCTGACAGCACACAAATTATTAATTCCCTCAAAAAATCCACAGGAAATCCAGGAGGCAGCTTCTGTTCTCTTCAAACCTTCATCCAGAGGTGATATTTTTTACAAAAAATGATTTTGCGGGAGATTGATTTATTTCACAACACTTTTTTGTGATATGCTCAAAAATAAGTAGGTTACTTTTGCTGTATTTTTAATTTTTCTAACTTTGTGCACCACTAGAAAATGGACAGACTGACAAAAAGGACCAGCATCACAATTAATGGATTAAACTGGAGACGGAGCGGAATCTTTATAGAAAAAGAGGGGCATATTTACAAGCACTGGGCATCACCAGAACATCACTTGTTGTGACGTTCCAGTGGCACACAGGACTTAGCCATATTACAAGGCCACGTAAAGCCACTCTGTGTGGAGTTTCATAGCCTTGTAGATATGGAGTAAGGTAAGGCAGCACAAGTCGCTGTCTTGCCTTACTCTGCGTGAAAGAGGCATTCCATGTGTGTTGCTGTGGGTGTTCCCACTTAACACCCATGGAATTTGACAATGCCCTAGATTTACAAAATCAGGTAAACCTGGTGCAGTGCCAAAACCTTGCGCCTCTCTAGGCGTAACGAGGAGAAATGTTTCCACATGTGCTGCATTCTGCAGCACCCATAAAAAGAGGAAACGCCTCTTGTGATTATTTTTGTGCAGGAAGGTGTCCCTTTCTGCACAAAAACAAGCGTGCCAACAACACAGGTGCAAGGGTGTCTGCTTTGGCACATGACTGCAAAATGTGCGCTGGCACTGGAAAAAGGACAGGATTGCACCGTATCTTGTAAATATGGGGGCAGATTTACAACTTCTGGCGCATCCCTGCAAATCAGCAGGGATGCGCCAGAATAGTTGCGACACGCAATTCTCTCCTTGCGCCACCACGGAAGCGCCGCATTTACAATGCGGCGCACCGTGGCGCAAGGAAAGGCCGATGCGTGTCGCATCCTGTGGCGCAAGGGCGGCGCATTGCTGGAGTCGTGTCGCAAGCGCGACGCAACTCCAGCAATGCTCGTGGGCCGCCCATACCTAACGTGGTGCGCCACTCCTTACGCCTGCTTGAAGCAGGCGTAAGGATTCGTCGCAGCGGCGTCGGAAAAGTGACTGAGTGAAATCTTGTAGATTTCACTCAGCCACTTTGGCGAGGCGTTCCTGCGCCGGAACGCCCCCTGCTCCGGAACGCCCACATGAAACCTGACGCAGGTTTCATGTGGCGCAGGGCTTTACTACGTGACGCATCTCCCTAGATGCGTCACGTTGTAAATACCCCGCAGCATGGCGCTGGCTTTACGCCGCCGTTGCGTCACAGAAGTGACGCAACGGCGGCGCTAAAGTGGCGCAAGGGGCTTGTAAATCTGCCCCATGGTGCATTACTGTCCTTTCGAATCGGAGTAGGCCAATGCAGCAAAATGATTTGTGACGTTGCCCAATGCCAATTCCTTGTAAATATGCCCCTGAATCTTATGAGCTGTGTGGCTCCATTTTAAGTGATGAAATGGATTTCTGTTCCACTCTGTGATGTCAATGGTGTCAAGATAAGTTGATTATTTGGAACCTGGGGGCAGATTTACAACTTCTGGCGCATCCCTGCAAATCAGCAGGGATGCGCCAGAATAGTTGCGACACGCAATTCTCTCCTTGCGCCACCACGGAAGCGCCGCATTTACAATGCGGCGCACCGTGGCGCAAGGAAAGGCCGATGCGTGTCGCATCCTGTGGCGCAGGGCGGCGCATTGCTGGAGTCGTGTCGCAAGCGCGACGCAACTCCAGCAATGCTCGTGGGCCACCCATACCTAACGTGGTGCGCCACTCCTACGCCTGCTTGAAGCAGGCGTAAGGATTCGTCGCAGCGGCGTCGGAAGAGTGACTGAGTGAAATCTTGTAGATTTCACTCAGCCACTTTTGCAGGCGTTCCTGCGCCGGAACGCCCCCTGCTCCGGAACGCCCACATGAAACCTGACGCAGGTTTCATGTGGCGCAGGGCTTTACTACGTGACGCATCTCCCTAGATGCGTCACGTTGTAAATACCCCGCAGCATGGCGCTGGCTTTACGCCGCCGTTGCGTCACAGAAGTGACGCAACGGCGGCGCTAAAGTGGCGCAAGGGGCTTGTAAATCTGCCCCCTGGAATGTAACAGGTCATAATGGTTTTTTACAACAACAAACAGAGAAAAGGGGGAGTTATTTCGTAGAAAGTTAATCACGTGTAGCTTTCATTCCATATGCATGTTGATCCTGACATAGGTGGATGTATGAGGATAAGAAAAGTGTAAAGAATTGTTTATTATCATCCTTATTATTGTTGTTGTTGCTATTGTAGTTGTTGTGATTGCTGTTATTGTTACCATGAGAGTCTTAATCCTTTTATTGCTTCATCTTGTATAACAATGCTTTCGCCGATCTCCTAATACAATCCCCACTATGAGTGTTAAGTGACGTGATCTCTCTCTCTCTCTCTCTCTCTCTCTCTCTCACACACACACACACACACACACACACACACACACACACACACACACACACACACACACACACACACACACACACATACATATATATATATATATATATATATATATATATACACACACACAGACCTATTGGTCCCAAACAAGAGAATCACCTCTGTTCCAGTCTAAATGAAACCCCCTTTGAACATGCCTTATGTTGAGGTAAACCATAGTTGGGGATTTGGCCTTTCTGTGATTTACTGCGACTCAGAGATTTGTTTTCTGAGCTCAGTGTGAGTTATTGCTTAAGTAGGTGTGTGATTATCTTCATTGTGATAACTGTTTATTATTTTATATATTTATTTTTATGAGCTACGTCAACATTTCCTTATAATCAATGTCCACATCACTGCTAGCCTTTTGGCTCCCTTTGTGCACAATTACATGTAACAAATGTTAGAAATTAAATAACTAAAAAATTAAAGATTGTTTACAGCAAACTATATTGAAATTGGGTCCCATGGTCGCTGCTCACCGTAGTGTCCAGTGTTTGCACTTTTAAATATCTGGCTCTGATGATAAGCTTCTTGAAGTAGAGTATCCTGATTTTTGCAGCAGATACTCATTGGGGCATATTCACAAGGAGCTATCGCTGAATTAACGACACTTTATCGCAGTCAAAGTCATGATAAATATACCTCCCCATTAACAAGCTTGTGTAAACAGCCCACAGCACCAGTTTACCCGCGATAGCAGCTGCAAAAAACATCACCACAGAGGACTTGCGCAACTATCGCTAATGAGATGCAGAGTGGGCGTTCCCGTGCCAAAAGGCGCAACAACATCACACCTCAACATTCTCAACGACCAGCCACATCGGCGATAAAAACACAAAACAGGCGATAAGGCGCGTTAGCACCAGGAAATCTACACCTGCTCTGACCTGGTGTAAAGTCGGACGGCAGCCTGCAAACCAAAAGGGAGCACAGCCCAGGGCCACATCGGAAGGACAACAGATGCCATGGAGCCACCCATCATGCGGCCCGGACACCCAAGAGGGCCACAACACCCACCGCCACCACCCCCAGGACCACCCCTCCCTGGCATCCCCCGACCAAAGACATGCCACATCAGCCACACCTAAACATGTACAAAATATTCCGCTTGATGTCGCACAATCACAACTGGTGACATGCATGTGTCATCACAAAAATGAGCAGCACACATTCACTTTCGAAGCAACAAATGAAACTTTATTAAAATGAACACCGAAATGAAATAAAGACACATGGCCGCTCCCCTCGGGACAATACGTAGGTCACAGCCTGTAACACAAAAAACATAATGAGAAGGTGTGTCCTGAGCACATCAGAGGACAGAGAGAGAGCGAAGGAGAGAGAGAGGAAGAGAGGGAGGGAGAGAGGGAGAGAGAAGAGGAGAGAGGGAGAGAGAGAGAGAGAGAAGAGGAGAGAGAGGGGAAGAGAGGGAGAGAGAGAGAGAGAAGAGGAGAGAGAGAGGAAGAGAGGGAGAGAGAGGGAGAGAGAGAGAGAGAGAGAGAGAGAGAGAAAGTGCCGCCCCTGCGCACCCAGGCCACACTGCTCACCTGCTGCCACCGGTGTGTCTCCAACCACGTGCCGGTATGTATAGCAGGACACCAGGTCCCACATCTGAGTCAGAGCCGTCAGCTGAAACAGAGTCCAGATACATGACTGGCACAGTACACACACTTGCACAAGACAACATCGCCTGCCCGCCCATGCACACCCAGGCAGAGGCACCCCAACCCCTCCCGCCGCCCATCGGAGCATGCCCGCCCATGCACACCCAGGCCTCAATGCTCACCTTCCGCCACCGGCGCGTAGACAGGAGGTTCCACCACGTGCCGCTGCAAGCCACAAGCCCGGGGCCCGCGGACATGGCACCCTCCACATCATGCAGCCCCGCTCCGCAGGCCACCAGGTCTCACGTTTGGTGCTGGGTCTTGATTACTCCATGGCATAGGACATACCAGTGCACCCGGCACCATCGCAGGCTGCACACCCGCTCAGCCCAATGGGTGCCACCAACTCTGGAATCCCGGAAGACACGCCACGTGGCGGTAGGCCCGCGCTGCCCACTGGCTCTGGCCTACACTGCGGTCCAGCAGGGCACACAAAACCTGAGCTGTCCTGACCGCCGGGACGGGGCATCATCGCAGGCTGCACACCCGCTCAGCAGCTTAAGGTGCCACTGACTCAGTGCACCCAAAGTCACCATCCCGTGGCGGGGTGCCTGTGCCGTCCGCAAGGCCCCGTGTGCCACTAACCCTGTGCAACCCAAGTCTGCGCCACATGGTGGTAGGCCCGTGCCGTCCACAAGGCCTCGTGTGCCACTAACCCTGTGCGCAAAAACTCATGGGCCCTTAATGATTGAGAACCGTGGAGCGTTCGTCATCCAGTCACCACCGGCAGAGGGGAATGTGACGTCTTCGGCCCCTTATGTTGGCGGAGTCACATGGCCTGTGATGCCTGTGCTGGATCGGTGTGGTGTGCGTGCAAACCTGCCCTCAGGGAGTGGCTGTGACATGCTGACAACTAGACCAGTGACCTGCACACCACCAGCGAGTACGCCTGCGACGGGTAGCAATGAGGGCCCCCCCTTGAAGCGTTAGCGGAGTGGTCTGGCCTGCCGTACGCCGGACCAGCGCAGGGCTTGCAACAATGACTCGTGGGCTCTGGGTGTGGTTCAGTCCATGTCCGGACAAGGAAGTGACTAATGCGTGTGTCCCTGTTGTAGTGTTCACGGGACCGGGTACACAAAATGCAATGTAGCACCCTCTGACTGGCATCCCACAGGATGAACATCATTGACGCAAGGGAAGTCACTGTCCCTACATTCATCCACACATTCACACAAGAATGATGAAAGACATGACACAGCAGTGCGTCACTGGATGTTTATTGCACATCCAGTGCAGTTATGCAGCTGGAGCGGTACAGGGCAATGCCGAGCACACTACACAATATGGGCACGTGGAGGGCCAGCCAGAGTCCACCCGGGGATGACATGTACTGCGGAAGAGGAAGGGTACAGTCCGCAGTCTGGTCGCCGTGTCATTGGTCGTCAAACAGGATGTGGCAGTCCATGTCGCTGTCCAAGGTGAGTGCATCGGAGTGTATCGGGGGTCAGTGGAAGGTCATGAGGCCATGTGCGGGACGAAGCAGAAACAGGCCAGGTGGCGGAAATGTATGCTAGTGCCTCCTTCTGAAAGCCAACCCATCCACGTCCTCGGATGTGTGCTCTGCCCCACCTGTGGGTGTTGCAGTACCGACTGCGGCACTGTGTGCCACTGACACATCAGGGGCCTGAGTGGATACGCCTGCCACACTGGGAGGCACTGACACACCAGGGGGCGGAGATGTGGATGGTGTGGGGGCAGCCGCATTCATCAGCGACACGCCTTGTGGCAGCAATGCCATGATGAAGTACTGCAGGGCATGGTAGATCCCTGCTACATTTAGATGGTGTGCAGTGGTGGCTGCCATCCTTTCCGCCTCCATCCGCACCATGTCCTCCATGAGCCTCCGCATGTGTGCCAGCTCATGGCTGGCATCGCTGGAGCCACTCTGAGCCGGCAGGTGTTCTTCTCTCTGCGTCATGACTCCAGCGATGTCAGTCAGGGCTGGTTGGAGACCATGGGGCGGACGTAGACACCCATGGATGGCGTCCAGTTTGGTAGCCATGAGGTCGAACCCCACCCGCACCTGCTCAGCCGTCTCCCTCTGGCCCTCCAGCACACAGCGTTGGAAGGCCATGTGTTGTTCCTGGGGGTCTTGGGAGAGTGCCGGGGCTGTGGGTGCCTCCTGCTGGGTGGTTTGGGTGGTGGGTGGGGTCTCATCGATGTGGCTGGACTGCCCTGATCCTGGAAGTGAGTGGCGGATGAGGTCAATGATGTCTTGGATGGTTTGGGTGTTGATGCTGGTGTTGTCCTCCTCGTCATCAGTGAAGAGTGGCTGGGACTGCTCTGCAGGAGGTGTTGATGATGCCCCTGCGATGTGAAGGGGAAATGGTGTATTACAATGTGTCTACATGTATGTAGCCGCATGGTACAGGTTGGCATTCAGACAGCATGGCATTGTACATTGTGACAGTCTGTGGGTCTGGGCGAGGACCCAGGGTCATTGTGGGTGTGCACTGTGCCCTGCTTGCTTGTGCATGTGTGCCATTGTGGCCATCTCCCCCCGTCCCCCCAGTACCTGGTGGTCACTCACCCTGTTGCGGTTGTGTTGTGTCCTGTCGAGCAGTGTCCGGTCCCCCAACTCCAGCCACAGTCTCCACACTGATGACTGTCGACACCAGCTCCTCCATGTCATCCAGCTCCAGCTGTGGCGCTGGGCCCCCACCTCCGGTCTGCGTTGCTGCCTTCTGGTTGGCAGCGAGTTTCTCCTTGGTCTTCCGCTTGATGTCATTCCATCGCCTCTTGACCTCTTCCATTGTCCGCTTGTGCTCTCCGACGGCATTCACCTTGTCGACGATGTCCCGCCATAATCCAGTTTTGGTGCCCAATGACACGTTGGAGGTGACAAAGAGTTGTTGATGGTGTTCCATCACCTCCGTGACTATGATCCTGTTCGCCTGCGGACTGAACTTGGTCTTCCTCGTCTTCTTGTCCGTGCCATTCCCTGTCCCCGAGGTCCCAGGCTGGTCGTCCGGGGTGCTTGTGCGGTTGTGCTCGTCCTCTGCGCCTGCTCCGGCTGCCTCCATGGTGCTTGGGTGTTGGTCAGTTTGTGTGTGGGTGTTTTTTCTACTTTTATGGTGATTTTTGACGCCTGCCAGGTGTGTGTTGCAGGCCTGGCGCTGCTTGTCGCTGATTTCCTCATCGCGCTTTGGCCCATTGCGTGTTTTTTGGTGTTGTGGTTTGTGTTTTTATCTCCATCGTGGTGGTTATATCGCGGACATTGTCCGCGGTTTCCGCAGACTATCGCTTGCTACCGCCTTGTTGTGAATTCCACGTTGACACGGGGTTATTTTCCCGCGATAGGCTGCAATATTGAAAGTTGCGTTACGCTACTCTTGCGGTAGTTATCGCACGTTCTTGTGAATATACCCCATTGTGTCTCCAAGTTGCACAAGGACACTCGATGCTAAAAATAACTCTCCAGGTTCTCTTCAAGTGATAATAGTTTATATAAATTGTGACACAAATGAAATTCTGTTTGCAACCGATTAGCATTCACACTCACTCATCTGCCATATCTTATCACTCAACATCTTTTATATGCAGATTACCACGGTGGGGTATATATATCTTTTATCAGGTAAAATCCACTAGGATCACCCTGGATTGAAGTATTTATCAGGGGCACAAAATAGCTTCCATTCCAAACTCCACTTGAAAATGGGCCATAACATGTGAAATCTGTATTTAACGCACCTAACTGTGCAATTTTCGCCTTTCTTCCAGGCCTTATCCATTTCGGAGGTGGGATAGTTAATACACAACTCAACATTCCGATCTTTGCACAAACTGCTATTTGCACGGAGATAGAAATCAAATCCACAGCTCCTAATCAGGGCATTAGTGTATTATTTTGGTTTGAAAATTGTTCAAAATGACCTGAAAATCTTATTTGGATTCTCCCAGCAAGACTGCATCTATTTAACCATTGAAAACCTTCAAATTGGTTGTTTACTGAAAAAACTAGCATTTAAAATTAATGGTAGTCCAAATTTTTATACAGCCTCTCCGTATTAAAGATCATATTGCTGTTTGTGATGTTGATTGTGTTCTTAAACACTGCACTCAGTGCTTAATTTGAGTCGGTGGTTGCCGGTGGGGCCTACCAACACTCATTATTGGTACGTTTACCAAGAGGGAAAAAGAGGGAAAAACATACATCAGGAAAAAGAGAAGGATGAGAACGTCGTCACAAAATGTGAAAGCAGGAACCTGCAAGTGTGAGATAAAGCGTCACAGAGTGTTTGGAAGTGGATTAAAAAGGCATGAGGTGTATTCAAGACTGCATAGCCATGGTAGTCGGAGTGTTGACATTTAATAGCTCTGGCAGAGGTGGGGCATGGCTTCGCCGAGCAGCATGATGGCCGCTCACTAAGAGGGCTCAGCTGGCCTAGTGTCAGGACTGGTAGACAGAAATGCCACTAACCTTCTAGAACGCCCAGCGGGGATGATGGAAAGCCGCTTGATCCCCACCTCCCTTCCACGCTGCCACACAGGGAGTTATGCTGTACCTCACTTCCCTGCTACGCAGCGCACCGGGGAAAAGGGGAAATGGGAGAAAACAATAAACACTGCTGGGCTGCAGATGCACTGGTCGAACCTCTCTGGGTTTCGGTAGACCTCCAGGACACTGAAGAACATCTACCTCAGCAGAAAGACCCTATGTGCAAAAGAGGGGACAAGAATATGATCACAGGCACACCAATACGTTTTACCCTTAATCAGGTACCCTCCTCCTACATAAGCATGCACACAATTTCAGCAAATACCACAATAGAGAAACGAAAGGATTTCCACAATGTCCAGCAAGACGCTGTCCACAAGCAAAGGAGATGCCACACACTAGAGGTGGTGTCCAACAGAGAGGCCAAAAGTCCTGCAAACGGTGCTCTCCACCCGAAGGTATAATGCAATGTAAGTGACAAGTCTCAATGAAAAGAGGTAAACAAAACCAAACACGAAAGTCAAAAGTAAAGTGAGAAGGCGGAACGCAGGGCACTCCTTCCACTTATCTGGTCCTGAAGTGCAGATGCTCCTTGTTACGTCACAGGAGCTGGCAGGACGAGATCATAGAGAAGACAGGATACCTCGGTCCCGTATGGCCTTTCAAAACCAGAAGGATGTAGTGAACTCCTTGGAGAAAGAATCAAGACGAGGCCAGAAGGTAACTTCCAAGTTGAAGTTTTATTCAAAGTCAGGACCCACGACCTCCAGCATTAACAACACAGCAATACTCACCACATAATTCTAAGGCTAGCACATTCAGAAATTCTACATTCTACTTCTAAATTCTACATTAAAGGAACATGCCCACTTACCATACTACACACCCCCCTTCCTATATATAAAAAACAAAGAGAAAAAACAAATAAATACGTAAATAGATAAAGGTATGAATACAACTTATTCTAGTACTATACATCATCAATAATATACATAATCTTTGGAGTAACTGGGAGCTGACCTCAGTCTAGAACTGGACCTTGTTACATTGTCACATCTAGATCCTGAAATGGCTCTTGATTCTGAAGTGAAAGATGATCTCAGACTAGGACTGGACCTAGTCACATTATCACCACCAGGACCAGAAATGACACCAGCACTATACCTTGGGCCCACATCCAGACTATCCCCTCCACTTAAGTTACTCTGAGACCATTGTTCTCCTTCGTTGTCCCTTACTTGTGTCAGAGTGACTAAATCATACCAATCACGTCTCTCCTGCCCGTTTTCTGAACCAATTCTTTGTAAAATGATCTTGGCCTGCTCCTTAGTGACTTTCCCCAATGCATTCCTGTTCCACCATCCTTTTCCATGCAACAAAACCGCGGTATTAGTAATCTTTAAGACTTTCACTGGTTCAGAAAACTTCGACTGTCCCTTACACACTTTCTTGGGCTTTCTTACCAATACCCAATCGCCAATACTCAGCAACCCTTCTTTAACATGCATTCTTTTATCATAATTACATTTATATACCTCCTGTTTCTCTTTTACATGACTACGCACTTTTTGCAAATCTATGTTGTGGTGCAAATCAACTTTATCCAGTAACCACGTGGGACTAATTGCAGAAATAGGTTTCCGACCCCTCAACAGAACAAATGGAGCCACATCCGTAGTGCTTTGTGGAGTTATATTATAATTCCATACTTTAAAATGCAAATATTCTGCAATATCCAACTTATTGGCAAACGCTGTTTGAATACCTTCTTTCAATAATCTGTTTGCTCTTTCCACTAAACCATTAGACGCTGGACTATAAACCGGTACTCTATTATGTCTAACGTCATGTTTGCTGAGAAATTTGCTAAACTCCTCCGAAACAAAATGAGATCCATTATCCGTAACAATTTCCTTCACCTTTCCTTCTATATTAAATAATTTTCCAAGAAATGCAATGACAGAACAAGAATCAGCACATTTCACAAAAGAAAAGTATATCCACTTCGAATAATAGTCAATGGCCACAATTAAAAATCTTCTGTTCTCCCCTAACGCACTGAAAGGACCAGTAAAATCAAGCCCTAATTTCTCCCATGCATTGTTTGGCCACACCACAGGGTGTAAAGGTAAGGTGCTAGTTTTCCAATGCTTGTCCGAACACAAACAATCAGCACAACTTTCTACAAATCTTCTAACTTGGCCATCTATGCCAGGCCACCAGTACATCTGTTTAATCTTCTTGGAAGTGGCAGAAATTCCTAGATGTCCCTCGTGAGCCAAGGAAACAATTTTGGACCTGAGACCACTAGGGGGAATAAATAAATCTTGTCTCAGTAATAAACCATTGACCACTGACAACTCAGAAGCTACCTGACAAAAATTTCTCAAATCTGAAGTCAAGCTTCTATCGTTTGGCCAACCCTCAACTAGAAACTTCTTCACTTGTGCCATACACTCATCTTGATCACAACACTTCAACCATTCCTCTTCAGTTATTTTAAACATCTCATTAACATCGTTAACCGTGAATACATACTCCAAATCCTCCCTACTCTTCTCGCTGTCTCCAACAATATCCCCAATGACAGGTAAACGTGATAGACAGTCAGCCCTTACATTTTTGCCACCAGGAATGTACTTTATATCAAAATTAAACTCTTGTAATCGTGATAGCAGTCTTATGAGTCTTGACGATGCCTTGTTGGAGCAACTATCTCCTAACATGTATATCAATGGTTTTTGATCAGTGTGCAATTCATATTTGGTACCCCAAATATACATTTTGAACTTCTCAGAGGCCCATGAACACGCCAGTGCCTCACGCTCAATAGTACTGTAATTCTTTTCCGCATCGCTAAGAGTGCGTGATGCGAACGGTATGGTATACTCTAGACCATTTATTACTTGGCTCAAGACAGCACCCAAACCTTTAGCGCTAGCATCTACAGTAATTGTACACTTGGCACCCTGAGTAAAAGATCTTATAGCTGGAGCTGTAATGATTAACTTTTTAACTGTTTCAAATACCTGTTGGCACTCTTCGGACCACACAAACTTAATATTCTTTTTAACAGATTTCTTAAAGGTTGCACAATAACGGCATAACCTTGTACAAATCTTGCGTAATACTCGCTAAGTCCCAGGAAGGCTCTAAGCGAGTCCTTGTCATTGGGAACGGAAACCTCACTTATACCTTTTAATAAAGATAATTTAGGTTTAATACCATCCTTAGAGATATTATGTCCCAAATAATTCACATCCTGGGCAATAAATTTGCACTTGTCTATGTTAATAGTCATACCCTGAGACCTCAACTTACTTAATACATCATCCAGTAATGCAAAATGTTGATCCAAAGTCTCAGTGTGTACTAAAATGTCATCCTGAAAAGCCTGTATACCCATTTGTTGACCAAACATCTGATCCATTAAGCGTTGAAAAACACTAGCAGCGGATGCCAATCCAAACGGCATCCGCATATATTGGAAAACACCAAAAGGTGTTACAAACGTGGTTAGGTGTTGTGAATCTTCGGACAAAGGTATCTGATGATACGCAGAACGTAAATCTATAGTTGAAAAATACCTACTACCTCCTAACTTAGCCAATAATTCATGAATTCTTGGGAGGGGATGACAGTCTACTAGAATGTTTCTGTTGAGAACTCTTAAGTCTGCACATAGGCGTATAGACCCTGAGCTTTTCCGTGCGACGACGGCCGTCGAAACCCACTCTGAGGATTCTACCTGTTTGATAATTCCCTGAACGCACATTTCATCAAGAAGCTTTTTGAGATCTTCCCTGGCAGAGAGTGGAACAGGTCTAACTTTTTGTATCACAGGAATGGCATTTTTCTTTAAAACAATAGTATGCTGAAAATTTTTAATCATCCCTATTCTGTTAGAAAATACCTCAGGAAATTTAATCTGTAAATTCTTAGTAATACTATCTATCTCATTGGTATCTTGAATAGCTAACACAGGTAAATCTCCCAAAACTACAGGTTCTGCATGTCCTGGTCTAAGGATTATACCTAGTTTGGCTTGGTCTTGCCACCCTAATATGTCACGTCCATTGACTGCAACATAAATTTTGGTGACAATACTCCTCCCCTTAAATACAATATAATCATCAAAATAACCTTTCATTATTATATCGTATTCGCCAAATGCTTTAGGGTTGATAGACGTAGACTTGAGTAATTTCTCAGTCCACAGTCTGTTAAACGTCTTTTCCGCTAAAATAGTGATAGGGGATCCCGAATCAGCCATAATTCCCAAATCAATAACACCAATTTGTACATTGCATATTGGACCTTTGCACCTTTTTTCTGATTCTCCTAAAGTATTGACCTCCACAGATAATGACACATTACTAATTTCTTCTGATAGAATATCTTCTTCAACGTCCAATTGATTGACTCTGACCTTCATTCTGCTGGCATTACACACTGTATAAAAATGACCAATTTTTTTACAATAAGTGCACCGTTTCCCTTTTGCAGGACAATTAGGATAATTCCCCATGTGGAACTTAGAGCCACACCTGTAGCAGGTGCCTCCAACCTTTTTCTGAACGTTCTGCTTAAAAACATTCTTACTAGTAACTACATTAATGGCTGTATCATTCACGCTAGTTTTAGGTTTCCATTCTACTAGAGCAATACAGACTTGGACACGCACGTGATACGTGCCTGAACAATGCCGACAGAATACCAGCAGACAATGAAGAAGCCCTTGCCTCCACAGGACTCCGGTAAGCGCGTGATGTGTTATTCAAATAATGCCTTCAGAAAAACGTTGACGCTGAAGCGACTTTCAATTGAAGATAAAGCCACACAAAAATACAGAAAATAACGTTGGCGCTTAAGCGATGAGCGATGCCGGCAGTAACTCGACAATAACTTTTGTAGAAGCGCGAATCACCAAACTCCAATTTTCAAAGTGCTGATAGTAACGATGGCGCTTATGCGAAGAGCAATGTCGGTAACAAAACGACAAAAGCTTCTTAAGTAGCGCGATAGGCATAGAAAATAAAAGTACTTTACCAGTGGTTTCGGATAAAGGGAAACAGCACAGTTCTTGAGATTGATGCGAGGCAGCACAGTTCTCGAAGATTGGTGAAGGGTAGAAGTGGCTTTTCTAGGAATTTAAATAAAAGTCCTTTGTAGAAAGTAATGTACAATTACTTCTTGTCGGTGGGTCCTGTAAGATCGTCGCCAAATAATGTAGTGAACTCCTTGGAGAAAGAATCAAGACGAGGCCAGAAGGTAACTTCCAAGTTGAAGTTTTATTCAAAGACAGGACCCACGACCTCCAGCATTAACAACACAGCAATACTGACCACATAATTCTAAGGCTAGCACATTCAGAAATTCTACATTCTACTTCTAAATTCTACATTAAAGGAACATGCCCACTTACCATACTACAAAGGAGCGGGATACCGGTACAGGCATCCGCCGGCTCCCGCTGCTGGCAGGAAAGAAGTACAAAGGGGAAATAGCGGAGCCCCGTGATCTGCTGCGCCAAGGAAAAAAGGGAAACGGCAGGGAAACCCACCACGGTTCCAAGTACTGAAGCATTCAGGCGCTTGAATGAGCGAGCCAGGAAATCCCAACGAGTACGTGAACAGAAACAACAAGTCCCAGGAATCCAAACGGGAATCGGAACGACAAGCACCAGGTCAGCAAACAGGAGGGGCTATATCCAGGACTGCTGACCTCCAGAACCACTTCCTAGAGGACTGCTAACCTCCAGAGCCACATCCTAGAGGATGCTGGGAAATGTAGTTCAGCAAACAAATGATGGACGGAATGCTGACAATGCAAACATGTAGTTCAGCAGGCACTCGTTTCCCAGTCATTCTGCATAAGGCAAGTACGTGTCTATGTGTAGCCCTGATCAGTCCATGCCTCACGCCTGCCACAGCCATGACACCTAGCACAAAATCCTACATCAGTCAGCTGCAATGAAGGCACGCACATCGCCATAAAGTGAACTATACTTGCACTAAACCTGCAGAAGACGGCTGGCTTCAGTTCCGGGGCCCAAGAAGAACTCTGTCCGTCACTCTCAGGCTGAGGCGGATCGGACCTACAGCAGCCTTGTGCAGGCACAGCAGAGCACGCTGCCTGACTCCGTACAGCCCTGCACCATGCGCTCTCTGTGACAGGCCTGGAAGTCAACATCAATGCGGGCCTAAGAGTTGTGCTGTGGGTGCCGGAGGCATCCTCCAGGGGGAAAGCAGGGCCCCGCACCACGGAACACTCCGCGCCACCAGGAGGCAACTTCCGTATTGGAAAGTGGTCACAGTTGATGATCCGGCTGAGGCTCCGTGAGGCCTCGCTGCACGGACCCACCACGTTATCTGCCTGCGGCCCGTCCCCTGCCTAGACCTAAATACACACCCCGCTGATGGAACTACACCACTGCGGCAGATCTGCCTGAGCTGGTGGCGTTGCTGTGCGGGACTGGGCCAACAGAGTGCGCTCTGATCCTGATGGAGCCACCGCCTGGGGGGCGCAAAGACCCAGGCGCATCCTGACGGCCACGCCTATAGCCCTGCGGCAGCCTAGTTGGGGCCAAGCTGCAATGAGAGGCGAGGAGCAAGGGGGCCGCCAAGACCAACACACAAACAGAATCGTCGCATCCCCCCTGAATGTCAGCCTGTCCCCTGATCTGGCCATATAGGGTTACACGAGAGAGGAGCATGTGCTGCAGGGCCGGCGTCAGAGCGGGACGCGGGCCGGACCTAGGGTGGCATACCTGGCCCTCGCGGAAGTTGCTGCTCAGGAGAAAACAGTGGTGGAGGCAGACGCGAGGTTCAAGAAAGGCAAGTCGTAACCCAGAAGCTGAGCGATGGAAGACCGGTCAGGTTCCTAGATCAGAGACCCCTCTCTGCAACCAACTACACTCACTCGGGCGCAGTCAGAAATAAAAAAGAACTCCAGTCGATATGCAAATGCCAGCCCTGTAAGTAGCAGCGAGTGCCCACTCTTGGGCACTGCATTAAAGCACTGCAAGGAAGCCACCTACGAGGTGGGAACATCCCTATACAACAGGGGAAACATCTAGGTTGAGGGGCAAGAGGCATTCGAGCGAAACAAGCACACTCTAAAGATGCACGCTCCCTGCTGGGAGCACCACTGGGCTCAGGCGTGGAGCCTGTAAATGGCAATAGGCATGGAGAGAATAAGAGACTGTGCCAGCCACATGTTGTTCTGCCCCTACCACTGCCCCTACTAAACAGCCACAGTGCAATACTTGGAAGTGTCCGGGTGCCAGCCGCTGCTGAGGCTCCCCCCCGGCCCAGCCCTCTTCCCCTCAGGTGGTGCAATGCCTGCACATACATTGGGTTGCTGCCTCAACACTGAGCATCTCCTTAACCACAGTAACATGGGAAAGCATGACACAAAACAAGCAAAGATGACGTTTGACAGATGGCTTACTCGTCAACTAGATAACAGCTCCGTGACTAACTCCACAGCCACAGACATGCAAAAAATTCCCCCACAAGACGAGGACATTTGTACCGTATTGAAAGATGTCGAAGCCAGCATAGACTCTAAACGAAACATCCTCACCTCGCGTCTGGATCACGTCAAACAACACGTGGATAAACATGAAACCCGGATAGACGTCCTCGAAAATAGAGTTTCAGACATGGAAGAATCAAAGGAACAGCTACTACAGATGGACAAAATACTTAATGTAATAAAAGCTAAAAATGAAGACTTGGAGGCCAGATTAAGACACAATAACCGTCGGATCACGGGAATACCTGAAACCACCCACATAACTAAAATGGAAGACTTTGTTGAAACTCTACTACGTGAACTCTTTGGTAAAGAACTTTCAGCTGTATTCATAGTAGAGTGTGCCTATCGATCCTTGGGCCCCAAACCTCCAGTAGGAACCACACCACGTCCCATTGTGGCTCGCTTGCTGAACTACAGAGACCGAGACTCGATTCTGAAGCTGGCTCTGGAACGGGGCTCAAACCAGTATCAAGGAAACAATGTTTCCTTCTACCTGGACTTCACCCCGCTGGTGCAGGCAGTGCAGAGGGAATTTGTCCCAGCAAAGCGTATACTGCAACATGCTGGTGTACCTTATGCCCTCCTCTATTCGGCCAAGCTGCGAGTTATGCGCAATGGAAAACCACATTTCTTCACAGATGCCAAATCTGTACTGAAGTTCGCCAAACACATTGGCGGCCCCCACAGATCTCAAGCGCCTGCTTGATGGGGCTGGCAAGAGTGACAATGACTAAACGTGCCACCAAGGCAACAGGTCAGAAATGTTAAGAGCAGACAGACTCATAATCTCAGGCCCATCGCCCTCTGGCTATTGCCAATTAGTTCACTGTTTGAGGTAATTAAATTGAGGGACGCAACCTTAATACAGCCAGTGCACTACACCTACTATGCTAGATACTATGTTACTGAGTGCCTTCATAAACAATAAAGCTCGGCCACCCAGCCATAAGAGGCAGGGCTGTACGCCTGCGACTCCTAGTCCCCCAGGGATAATTTCCTTGAAGCCGTTGGGCTCTCAGATTCTAATCTCTCATTGGGGTTTCAATGAGCAGGGTTATGACACAACCTATTTGGGGGGTTGGTGTGGGTGGTGGAGGGATGGGAAATTGTTGTTGATGTCTGTTGTTAAGTACAATGCTGCGACCAGTCCTGTAACAAATGACACACACACCACTTGTAGAAATGAGATGCCAAATGCAAGATTACATCGCCCCCATTGCCACTTGTCTGATTAATGCTTCATTCAGGGAAGGCATGGTCCCCTTGGAATGGAAAGGGCGATGGTAAAAGCTTTGTTGAAAAAGCCTACGCTGGACCCAGCCGACCTGGGTAACTACCGTCCAATCTCGCTTCTACCGGGAATCAGTAAGATAGCGAAGAAAATTGCTAACCGCACCCTCTCCACGTTTCTAGAAACTAATCATGTTCTCCACCACTCTCAAACGGGGTTCCGCCCCGGGCAAGGGACGGAAACCGCTATACTATCTGTAGTGGAAGAAACCAGAAAAATCCTCGACTCAGGAGGGTCATCAGCAATAATCCTCCTCGACCTGAGTGCAGCCTTCGACACGGTGAATCACCGTGTCCTGGCCAGCCGCCTCAGGGAAGCAGGAGTGACGGGATTAGCCCTGCAATGGCTACAATCTTTCCTGGAGGGCAGGTCCTTCCAGGTTTGTGAAGGCGACACTTATTCAAAGCCCATCCCCTTGCAGTGCGGAGTCCCGCAGGGCTCCTCCTTGAGTCCTACTCTTTTTAATGTATACATGGCCCCGCTGGCAGATGTTGTATCTCCTTTTGGGATCCACATGGTGACATATGCTGACGACACGCAGCTGGTCGTTTCGTTGAACCGCTCCAACCATCAGACCAATGACCTTCTGTCTTGCCTTGAGGCAGTGTCCAAGTGGATGAGAGCTTCTTATTTGAAGCTTAATGGTGATAAAACAGAACTCATGATTCTTGGCAACCCTGGGAGCGTGCTATCAAGCACTTTGTGGCCTACTTCTATGGGTCCGGTGCCGGTCCCCAAGACGGAGATCAAAAGTCTGGGAATATGGTTGGACCATGAACTCACGTTCAAAGTTCAGGCGAGGAAGACCGCCGCTGCCTGTTATGGCCTACTTAGAACAACTCGGAAAATTCTCCCCCTCTTACCCTTCCCAGCAAAAAAGATATTGATCCAGGCACTAATTTTGTCTAGGATCGACTACGGAAATGCCCTTTACCTGGGAGCCCCAAAGTCAGTAACTGCAAAACTTCAAGTCATTCAAAATTGCGCAGCAAGGCTTCTTACGGAGACCCCCAATAGGTGCTCGGCAAAGCCCGCGTTGCGCTCTCTCCACTGGCTTCCGGTGGAACAGAGAATTAATTTTAAGGCACTCTGCATAGCCCACAAGGCGCTTGTGGGGAGCGGACCCCTTATCAACAACGGCATGATTCGCCCCTACAGGGCAAACAGGAAACTCCGTTCAGACGGGCTTCACTTGGCAGTAGTCCCCAGGATCAAGAAGGCCAGAAGTGGCGGACGGCTTTTTTCGTTTAATGCCTCCAGACTGTGGAACTCCATTCCGCTGGACCTTCGGAGCGAGCCTAATCATCTGGCATTCCGGAAACAACTCAAGACGTGGCTTTTCCCTTAGTGCACTCAGTTCTCTGGTTATGGCTTCAGCGCTGGGATGCTTCCGGGTAGCCATGCGCTATACAAGTGCCCATTCATTCATTCATTCATTCATTCACTGCATACGTCTCCGTCCACACTGCCTAAGCAACACAACATGGCTCCACACCCCACTTAATATTAGACAACACATTATGACTCTCTGGGAAGCGTAACATGACGACCACGACATGCAGAACTTGGAATATCCGCGGACTAAACAATTATAGAAAAACACGCCTTTTCCATTCATACCTAGCCAGACATAAAGTCGACGTGTGCCTCCTACAGGAGACTCAGCTAAAAGACAGCTCAACATCCAGGTTGCGCGCACACTGGTGAGGGGAAACCTATGCATCTGCCTACTCCAACTATTCTAAAGGGGTGGCAAAACTTCTCCGGAGGGGTCTTCCATGGAAAACATCCCAGGTCATATTGGACACAGAGGGAAGGATATTTATCCTACTAGGGGGGTGCTATACGGGCGACAGATCACTATAGCAAATATTTGCGGCCCCAACACTGACAACCCACATTTTTTATCCACACGTGGTCAAAGATTCAATCTCTAGGCAACCACACAATACATTGGGGCGGGGACTTCAATACAATCATGGAAGAAAATATGGATAGGGTGGGCACCTCACCCAGCCATCATCTCCAAGCGTCGGCCGTGCTCTGTGCCCTAGTACATGATAACTGTTTAGTTGATACCTGGAGACAACTACACCCTACAGTAAAAGAGGGCACCTGTGTGACAATACAGCATGGAGCCTGGTCCAGATTGGACTTCTGGCTGACATCCTGGGACATCCACCTCACTCTTGACAGCCTAGAGGGGATCTCTGGGATTTGGAAAGTCAATACTTCCGGTCTCAGGATTCCACTCTGCTAGCCAATATTAGAGAAAAACTCTCTGAATTCCAGGAAGAGGCAGACAGAGAGGTGAGATTCCTAAATCGTCGCGCACAAGTCCGGTGCTATGATGAGGGTGATCGTCCCAGTAAAACTCTGGCTAATCTGCTTAGGCCCACCCCCAAGAATATCCTCATACATTACTGAACTACATGCCTCAGACACCACACTGCTACACTCCCTGACAGCCCTACTAGACACGATGACAGCATTCTATGCTCAGCTATGTACCTCCTCAACTCAACCTGAGGAGTCTGTATTGCTGGAATATCTAGACACGCACCAGCTGCTATGGCTGGACCACACACACTGCGCCTACCTAGATGAGCCCTTCACTACTGAAGAGATCATTCAGGTCATACGAAGTTTACCAGGGGATAATTCCCCAGGGTTGGACGGGCTCACTACGGCCTTTTACAAAGAATATGCAACGATACTCGCCCCTCATCTTTTGGCTGTATACCAGGAGGCATTGAAACACGGGAATTACCGGCATCAAAGCGAGAAGCCGTCATTATAACTTTGCTAAAACTGGGCAAAGCTCCCACACTATCCTATCGCCCAATGTCACTAATAAATACTGATAAGAAAATGTTAGCTAAACTATGGGCGACTAGGCTACAGCCGCTACTCCCACTTATGTTCCGGCCGGACCTACCAGGTTTTATACCTGGTTGCTCTACATCACATAATCTACGCACTATTTTTGCACTAATGTACCATCTCGCTCCTCATGTCCCAGCGATAGCTGCTATGTTAGATGCCACAAAAGCATTTGACTCACTGGAGTAGAGATTCCTCTTCACACTCTTAGGCCGGCTGGGCCTAAATCCCACTTTTATACGGCACATAAACTATTATATATGGCTCCAACTGCAAGAGTGCGAGTAAACAAATTAATTTCAGACCTCATCCTCATCTCCTGAGGTACCCGTCAGGGCTGCCCTCTGTCACCCCTCTTGTTTGCCATTGCAATGGAGCCTCTGGCAGCATGTTTGCGACAACACCACGCCAACAGAGGAATAGGTTTCACTACCAGGGGGCAAATTGTTTCCATGTACACGTACAAACTTAGTCGATCTCTGTCAGCCAAAATTATCCATTTCACCATGCCTGACCCCCCAGGCGGAAACCTTAATTGTCTGTACATACTGCGGTGCCCGAGCAACCTTGGCCGATGCCCGGTGGAGCTGTCCTATGCAGCTATAGAGGAGTTTGGCTCTGGTTCACCCCTCGGCCGTCACCTACCCAGCCGGACCTCGGACATTGTTTTCCTCGTCTCCCCGTTGTGTCTCTTTTTCCCTCCCCTGCCTCCTCCCTCCGTGATTCTTTATCTGCCTCCCCTTTTCAGCCCGACCTTTCTGTGTCCCCTTAAGTACTTTATGCTTAATAATCTCAAGTAACTATGTTATACTGTTTTCCCTTTCTATGTTATGCGACGCTACAGAAACTGATGTAACTATGTAACAACGTTCTGAAACAATGTCATACCTCATGTAAAGCGCTCTGATACCTCTGGGTCTAGCCAGCGCTACATAAAACTTTTCAAATAAATCAAATAAATAAGTACAATGTCACACTTTATATTCGAGACCCCGAGGTGAACTTTGCACCAGTGACGCATGAGATGCTACGAATTGGGGGCATAGCAGGGATCCAAATATACTGGGCCAAGTCCACCCTATTCCCACTCATCGAGGGCACACATAAATTTGATTCAGAGTACCCAATAAACTGGCCAGACGGCCCGGTACGATACCTGGGCATTTGGATCAGCAGAGACATACAAGTGCTTTGGAGTGCAAACTATGGTAGGGTGATGACATAGATAGAGGAGAGACTGTGCATATGGATGTAACTGCCACTAACACTTACTGGGCGAATTGCAATAACAAAAATGATAATCCTTCCCAAGCTACTGTACCTTTTCGCTAACATCCCAATGCTGCTCACCCTGCACTTCCTCAAACACCTCAAACCCGCTGTATTTAGCCTGGTATGGACGTGCAAACAGCCCAGAGTGTCCAGGGAGCTCCTCACCCTCCCACTGGCACAGGGTGGACTGGGAGCCCAGGAACTTACACTGTACGTGTACTGCGCTCAAGCCCAAATTTTACATTTCTGGCTACACCCAACACCATTCCAACCCCATGTTGCAATCGAGAAGGACTGGGCTGCCCCTCACCCACTAACCATTGCCCTATACACTGACTATTAGAACCCCAGACGTGAGATTGACATGGTAGAGACCCTTAGATGGGCATTGAAGGGGCTGCAGAAGAGGGTGAAACTTAGCCAGCTATATGCACCGTCCATTCCACTAGCTAACAACCCTCAAATCCACCCGCTATTAGACAGTGGTGCAGTGGAGCGTGCATGCAAACTCCACATCAGCACATTCTCAGACCTATACCCAGATGGCAAGTTCGTCACCCCACAACAGATGGCGCACTCCCTCCAAATACCACCTATGGACACACTACTATACTATCAGCTACAGGCTGCCTGCTGCGCGATCCATGAAACTTTCCCATCCCCGCCCTCATCCCTACCTGCCATAGAGCATATCCTCACAGATCCTTCCACTCATAAGTTAATAACACATATCTATACCACCACGCAACGTACATCCCCGGTGATCAACCCCAGCTCTCTAAAATCCTGGACCACTGAATTGAACTCCCCCATCACGGAAGCACAATGGGCTTTTTGCTGCGGTCAACCTGAGCAGCTCTCCCTGAACTACCACTTAAGATTAATACATTTTAAATTCTTACAACACGTATACCGCACCCCGGAGCAGTTACACCGAATGGAATATGCCCCGATGATGCCTGCTGGTGCAGCGGGACACCTAAGGCCACATTCCTGCACATGGCCTGGAACTGCCCATGGGTTAATGGATTCTGGAGGGAAGTTTTCAAACACATTGCAGATATAACAAGCTAAAGGCTGAATAGCTCTCCACTGGTAGCCAAATTGGGCTATGTAAAGGACGTCCCACCTGCTAACTGATGGCTTATAGTCATGCTGCTCCTACTAGCTAAGCGCTGTGTGGCTATACACTGGGGCAGGAAGCCTGCCTCAGGCATTAAATCCTGGCTCCAAGACGTTGAATATTGCAATGAACAGCTATCCACCTTCTGGGAACTCATGCCATCTGGATCCCGGCCAAAAGATATATGGGCCCCATTCACCTCTTGGCTCTGCTTACAAAACCCCAACCCCCCAGGGCAGGTAATTACATAATACAGTCACTTGGAAAATGGGCTCTCCCTACTTCACAAACAGAAACGTAACTCCTCGCTATTATGTTGTCCTGGTCCGTTAAGGAAGCACTGAATATTGATCAGTAAACCTGTCTTTACCATTGATTATGTGCAGGGAGGATAGAATTTTAACACCTTGACGTATTGCCCTGGTGGATATTCCATAAGATAGTGGACATTAATGTGGATGTACAAGAAAACTATGTATGTTATATTTCTGAACTTCGCTGGCCTTGTATAAGTGTGTGGATGCCAAATGTGATATCAAACTCTGTATTTCAACTTGAGTGTAAATATAAAATGGATAGTTGTGGCATATATGTGTAAAAAAAAAAAAGCTCTGGCAGGGGCTTTGCACTGGCACTCGTGCTGTTACAAATTAGGCACTGCCTTCACTTATACATTTCAGTGGAAATGTGCTGCCTTAAAGCTCAGTCACACAACAGTAAGAAAGATGAAGTGCTTCAGCACATCAGTGTTTCACCTCTCGGTTGTATAATTAATCATTTTTAGAAATGGGGTTTCTGGTTGGCTAGGGTATCCACCTAAGCTAGGCAGAACCCACCACTCTAATAAGCGTAAGGGAGTTACACCCCCAAGATAACCCCTGCTCACCCCCTTTGTAGCTTAGCAGAGCAGTCAGGCTTATCCCAGAGGCAATGTGTAAAGCGTTTGCGCAACACACACACACACCAGTGACACACAAAATACACCACAAAAGAGACTCCACACCAGGGTATATAAAAATATCACTTGTAATGTATATCAACACATTAGACCACAATCACATAAACCATAAGTCACTTTACCACTAGGCAATGGTCATAACATCATAGGTAGTGCAATAAAGAAAATACTCATAAGTTGCTCAAGTCATAATAACATCATGAAAAACACCATAACTATGAACATTATGCAGTTCCTGAAATGATACTTGTTGTTCTAACATTGCAAAGTATAGAACGACATAAATCATAATATCAGGGCATAAAATGCTGCAGTTAGGTCACACATAAAATCCAAATATCACCATGAATGTACAGGGCACAGCATCCCAGCACTCCTACAACACCTTATACTGTAATTTTGTTGGTGCTTAGAAAGCACTCATTAGTGTTTTCATCATGGCCCCTTGGGACCGGCCAGGCAGTGAGAAATTCGGCCACTCGGCGGCCCCCCAGGGATGTTCTGTGTAAATTGTCAAGAGTCTTGTACTATGTTGTATGTTAAGACACAACTTTATGAACAGCACTAATATATGTTATCCATGTTTATGAACAGTCCTGTGTTTTCCTTTTTTGATATTGGATATCTGTGTCACATTAAGATATATGAAGAATTAATATATCTTAGTAAGTACGTAAACCTAAGTGTGGCAGCATAAAGTTCATTTTTGTATGCCTAAATATATATGTTTTTACATGCATGGTTATTTCCTAGGCTTCCAGGAAACAATTCATATAAGAAAATAAATTTTGCAATTCCCTACAGAATCAACTGTTCATATATACTAGTAATTCCTCAGGTTCTGGGGGTCACTGTGACACCCCATTGATTTTTGATAATCACTTTCTAAAAGTGCCATTTTCAAACGCACAATTTAAAAACCACCCTTACTAAAAGGTGTGCTATTAAATTCTGAGTTCAGAGACCCTAAACTCAATTTCTCTATCCTGTCCCAATGGCAAATTACACCTGTAAGATGTTACAGGACAGCGGCTCCCATGTTAAGCTATGGGACAGACAGCCTTTCAATAGTGGAAAACGAAATACACAGTATTTCACTATCAGGACATGCAACACACAACAGTACATGTCCTACCTTTCACATACATACCCTGCCCATGGAGGTACCTTGGGCCTACCTGAGGGGTGCCTTACATGTAAAGAAAGGGAAGGTTTGGGCCTGGCAAGTGGGTGCACTTGCCAGGTAACATGGCAGTTAAAAACTGTGCGCGCAGACACTGCAGTGGCAGGTCTGAGATACATTTACAGGCCCTGCACACACCATGCACATTTACTAGGGAATTACCATTAAATCGAATATGCCAATCATGGATAACCAATCATAATCATAATTTACCCAGAGAGCATATGCACTTTATCACTGATCAGAATTGGTAAAGTGCCCAGAGTCCTATAGCCAACAATAGCAGAGTCAGAAAAATAGGAAGAAAATGGTAAAAAGTTTGCCGATAAACCTGCAAAAAAGGCCAGGACTAACAATCATGAAGTTCATTCTGATAACAATTTTTCCATTATCATCAATCTCTTCTTGGCCCTCTTTGTTAGGGGAGCACACAATCTCCTATTCTCCCTGTGATTGTCGGTGCCATCTTTGTTTGGGTTTACCTGTCTTTTGCCTCCTTAAGTCTATCAGCCCAGATGCTTATTGATGGGAGATTGGCTTTGCTGTGGAACACGTCAGAACATAACTTCTAAGAAGAGAAAAAGAAACATTCATCACTCTGCTTTCTAAATGACAAATCTGAAGCCAAAAGCTACTAAGAATTAAGCATTCTTCTCTGGCCCTCTCTCCTGAATAGAGGATGAATGTGAAACAGAACAAACAGTGTGACAGTGGGAACACTGTATTCGCATAAGGCACTCTACAGCCAAGGCTGGAAGGGGGACGTCCTAAAGGTCCCCAGTGTAGTGAGTGCATTCATTGGCTTTACAGACTTCTTGGGGACCTTTTGGGCACATATCAGGCTCCACCTCAACACAGACACAGAGGCAGGCTAGCCACAACACCGACCCATTCCGCCGGCCACACGCTCGACCCCATCTTCTCCTCAAGCTCCCACGTTTCCTTCAGCCACACCACGGAACTCCTCTGGACCGACCACCGCTGCATCCATTTCACCTTCCAGAAACCCACCACACACCACCGCACCCAACAGATCCCACGCCGCTGCTGGAGCAAAGTCACCGAAGACCAACTACGGGCAACCCTCGCTCTCAGCCCTTCCTCCGACCCATCCAACACCGACGACGCTGCCTGCAACCTCAGAAGATGGATGGACGACTGTGCCAACACCCTCGCCCCGCTGAAAAAACTCACCTACGCTGACACCACCAAAAGAGCCAGCTGGTTCACCTCGGAACTCCTAGCTTCCAAGCGTACCTGCCGGAAACTAGAGAAGAAATGGCACAGTGATAAGACACCGAACAGCCACGCAGCCCACAAAGACGCCATCCGTAACCACCACCACCTCATCAAGTCCGCCAAGAGAATCTCCTTCAAAGACCGCCTCGACAACAACGCACACAACAGCAAGGAGCTTTTCAACATCGTGAAGGAACTCTCCAACCCTAGCTCCAACACCAACGACATCCCACCGTCGCAACCCCTGTGCGATTCCCTCGCCACCTTCTTCCACCGCAAGATCGCCGACATCCACGACAGCTTCAACACCCAGACAGCCCCAACTAAGATCGATGCACCAGACCCGCCGCACACCATCGACCACGACCCCCTGCCAGCCTGGGCCAGCGTGAACATCGAGGACACCATCAAGACCATGAGCATAATACACTCCGGCTCCCCGTCAGACCCTTTCCCGCACCACATCTTCAACAAAGCCAGCAGCTCCATCGCGCCCCACCTGTGCAACATCATCAATCTCTCCTTCGAGACCGCGACCTTCCCAGAGAGCTGGAAACACGCAGAGATCAACGCCCTACTCAAAAAACCCAAGGCGGACCCGAGAGACCTCAAGAACTTCCGGCCCATCTCCCTGCTTCCGTTCCCAGCCAAGGTCATCGAGAAGATCGTCAACAAACAGCTAACCCGATACCTCGAAGAAAACAGCATCCTGGACCCATCCCAATCGGGGTTCCGCAGCAACCACAGCACTGAGACTGCCCTCATCGCCGCCACCGACGACATCAGGATCCTGCTGGACAACGGTGAGACCGCAGCCCTCATCCTGCTGGACCTCTCCGCCGCCTTCGACACTGTCTGCCACCGCACTCTACGCGCACGCCTCCACGACGCAGGGATCCGAGACAAGGCCCTGGAATGGGCCACCTCCTTCCTCGCCGGCAGAACCCAGAGAGTCCGCCTCCCACCATTCCGATCCGAAGCCTCCGAGATCATCTGCGGCGTACCCCAGGGATCGTCCCTCAGCCCAACACTGTTCAACATCTACATGGCCCCGCTCGCACGCATCGCCAGACAGCACGACCTCAACATAATTTCCTACGCCGACGACACACAACTGATCCTCTCCCTCACCAAGGACCCCCTCGCCGCCAAATCCAACCTCCATGAAGGGATGAAGGCCGTCGCCGATTGGATGAAGATCAGCCGACTAAAACTGAACACGGAGAAGACAGAGGTCCTCATCCTCGGCTCCAACCCCTCAGCCTGGGACGACTCCTGGTGGCCAACGACGCTGGGAGCAGCCCCGACACCCACCGACCACGCACGCAACCTGGGAGTCATCCTCGACTCAACGCTCTCCATGGCCAAGCAAGTCAACGCAGTCTCATCCTCCTGCTTCAACACCCTCCGCATGCTTCGCAAGATCTACAGGTGGATCCCGACAGACACGAGAAGAACAGTCACCCAGGCCCTCGTCAGCAGCAGACTCGACTATGGGAACGCCCTCTACGCGGGAGCCCCGGCCAAGCTCATCAAGCGACTGCAACGCATACAAAACGCCTCCGCACGCCTGATCCTCGATGTACCACGCCACAGCCACATCACCCCCACCTGAGGAACCTGCACTGGCTCCCCGTCGACAGGAGAATCTCCTTCAAACTCCTCATCCACGCACACAAGGCACTCCACAAGACTGGCCCAGCCTACCTCAACAGACGACTCCTCTTCTACGTCCCCAACCGCCAACTCCGCTCCGCCGACCTCTCCCTCGCCACCGTCCCTCGCATTCGAAGAACCACCACCGGCGGCAGATCCTTCTCCCACCTCGCCGCCAAGACCTGGAACACCCTTCCACTAAGCCTACGACAGACCCAAGACCTGCTGACCTTCAGGAGGCTACTCAAGACCTGGTTGTTCGACCAGTAGCAGCACCCCCCCCCCTTTTCTCCCCCAGCGCCTTGAGACCCTCGCGGGTAAGTAGTGCGCTTTACAAATTCTGTGATTGATTGATTGATTAGCCCTCAAGCTGTGTTTCCAAGCTGATGCAACTCATTGCTAAACATCCATTCGATAATTCGGGTCTTTTCTTTTACTTCTTGCTAAGCTACATTTCCTCAGTGCAACACACTGTCAGGTCTATACACAAGAGGCATTACTGTACTCATAGCAAATACTGCCTAGATTACGGCTCCACCGAGGTCAGACCAGTAGAAGAGAGAGAGAATAAACAGAAACCTGAAAGCAAAACATCCCTATCTGTAGATAAGACAAGTAGCACAAGTATCAGAGAGAACAGAGGTTTGGTCCATAGTGCAAGATTGATAGCGTGGATGCCTGATGAAGAAGGGCCTTTTCCTATTCACAGAAAAGCTGCAAGATCTACAGAAATACAATCTTTTGGTATCTGCGTGCTTGTCATGTAAATTAGCATCCTTAAAGGGCTTTAACAGGAGTCTGAGCCTTAATTCAGGGAACCAGCAGCACTGGAAACAATTTATCATTTTGAGTAATAGATTTTCCATGACTAATATACTTGCCATTGCTGTCTTCAAGGGCAAAGTCTGGATTTCCTCTCGTTTTTCAGTGTTCTTAAAGAGGCAGTGGTCCAAGAAAGCATGCGTGGAATACAGCGAGTTCTTGAAAGTTGGAATGATAAAATGTGTGTTTCTGTTCACATAAACAGAGAGGACTCATCCCAGTGATAGGCAATCAAAGCAAATCATTCTTCTTTCCTTAGCTCTCCATCACAGCCATCACCATCAACTAGTGCCCTGGGATGGCGCTTTGATTGAAGGTGTCTGATTTGGGTTTGAGGCAGATTCTGAGACTAGTAACTGATAAGTCCAGTGAAAACTACAAGGGGTATATTTACAAGGAAATGGCGCAGTGTCAAATTTTGCAGCACTGCGATACGTCATTTAAAAAATGCAGGGATGCACCGTATTTACAAGAATACGGTGCACCCGTGTTTTCCCTTGCACTGGTGCTAAAATTAGCTACCTAGCACCAACACAGACACCATTGCACCATAGTGCAAGGGGTCCTGCGCTGCAGGGATGATTTCCCACAACACAGGCACCCTTGCACCATGGTACAAGGGTGTCTGTGTTATAGGGAATTATTGTTTGTGTGCAGGAAGGGACATCTTCCTGCACATAAACAATCTTTAAAGGTGACTTGCTCTTTCTATGTGTGCTGCAGAATGCAGCTCACATAGAAAGAGCAAAAACTAGGAAAAATAATAGTATTCCTCATCGTTACTCCAATCTAACGCCTTCTTTTGCATGGCATTCATTTTTGGTGCTGCCTCAGATTTACAGATCCTTGTAAATCTGGGGCAGCGTCTAAAGCAATGGGTGTTTTGGTGGAACACCCTCAGTAACATCCATTGCCCGCCCCTTCCACACAGAAAACTGCGTGAAAGGCTTCCATATTTACAAAGTGGCATTAAGCCATGCAAAGTGGCATAATGTCGCTTTGTAAATGTGGTGCAGGGCACTCCGCCATCGGAACATCGGAAAGAGTGTCATTTCAGTGGCACAATCCCCTTGTAAATCTGCCCCAAAGTGTCCTAGATTTGCAAATAGACATTCAGATAAACCCGTACACCGAATTGTTGAAGATGTGACAGCCACAACATTTTATATAACTTGTAAATGACGCTTTTTACATGAAAGCAACAAATTCAACATACATAAACGGCTGCTTTTTATTAATCCCAAAATTCTGGAAGGTTACAAGTCTTTCTTCCAAGCAGTCAATTAACTTGCCAGAAATGCGTGTTTCAGCAAGTTTCTTCTCTTTGAAAACTATAGGCCAAATTTATTAAAATGCCATGCAGTGCAACACAGTGCAATGCAGCTCAACATAGCAAGACAACTTGCAGCAGAGGGAGAAAGAGGAAATAATGAGGAGAAATGAAGATATTTCTCCTCATTATGCCTTTGTTGGGAAGGTGCAGCATTTTGGCGCTTCCCAGGTTTACTAGTCTTAGCAAATATGGGAATGAACCAAAATCCATGGGTGAATGCCTAGAAACATCCACGCTCCACCCATAGAATGCCTTCCCAATACATACTTGTGCTGCCTTGCGGTACGCCAGATTTACTAAGCCATGCAGAGCTATGTAAGGTGGCTCTGCATGGCTCAGTAAATCTAACTTAAGCCCTTGTGTTGCCTTGCTTCACCTTGAGTCACACAAGGGCAACACAAGAGCTTGATGAATCTGGACCTATCTGTCCACGAATGCTGTTCATGCATTACTGCTGAGGCATGCAGTACACATACTGTTTCATCATGTTCTATTTTTCCCGGTACGGATGAGTGGATCGATGGAAATCACTACTCTCTGTGTCCAAAGTAATGAAACAATGAATTTCTAATTAATTTATTCGTCTATTTATCAACATTCCCTTTAGTCATTCAGTTTAATTTTCTTTTCTTTACTTGGCGTCAAATCCTCCTCCCATTCAAAGACTTTCATGAAATCAAAACATAATAAAACAGCCTTCCTATAATTTGACTATGGTGCAGATCTAAGCTCAAGAGAGATTAAAGGACATAATTTATGGACTCTGTGGGCCAGATGTACGACATGTTTTTGCATGCGCAAACGGGTTTGCGAACCCGTTTGCGCATGCAAAAACATATTGGGCCATGTACATAGCCCATTTAGCGAGTCGCAATTTTTTTGCGACTCGCTATTTGGAAGAGGCGTTCCCTTCCAAATTGCGAGTCTCAAAACAATGTACTAATGTTTTTGCAACCGCAATTTCGGTTGCAAAACACTAGCAATTACCACCTACTTCAAGTAGGTAGTAATGCATTTGTAAAGGGGGACCCCTTCCCCTTTGCAAATGCATGCAAAATAATTTTTTAAGGGCAGGCAGTGGTCCCAGGGACCACTGCCTGCCCTAAACAAATGAAACAAAAACGTAATTTTTTTTATTTTTTTTTAAATGCATCCCGTTTTCCTTTAAGGAAAACGGGATGCATTTTAAAAAAAAAGCAGCTTTATTAAAAAGCAGTCCCAGACATGGTGGTCTGCTGAGCCCAGCAGGCCACCATCCCTGGGAGGGCTGGCATTCACAATGTGCTCGCAAATTGCGAGAGGCTCATTAATATTCATGAGCCTCGCAATTTGCGACCCCATTGGGAATCGCAAAACAGTGTAAACACACTGTTGTACATTTCATTTAGCGCCTCGCAATTTGTGACTCGCAATGTGTCGCAAATTGCGAGGCGCTAAATGAAAGGGTCGTACATCTGGCCCTGTATTCCTTACGGGTCGCCTCATTTCATCGGCCTCCATGAGGTGGACCTCACTACATTATATGAGTTGAGCCATCATTTATGCTTCAGAGCTGGAGAAATGGTGACAATTCTTGAGTAGTTACAAACAATCAAAGTAGGATGTAAAACAAAGGTAACATAATTAACCCTGGGCGTAGTTCGCGTAGTCACGCTACGCATAGCTACACGAAGTGTACTTTGCACTACGCGCGCTACGCGTAGCTACGCGAAGTGCATAGTGTGGTAGGGAAATGCTGTTCGCAATGATTGCACAGTGCCGGATGCTTGTCCGCACTGTGCAATCATTGCGAACGGCATCATGCACAGTGCAAGCGGTCATTTTCTGCCGCTCGAGTAGATTTGTACTCGAGCGGCAGCTTTCAACACGGACTGGTAGTTTCTCATCGCGAGCGGTCGCGAGCATGCGCGACCACTCGCAATGAGAAACCTGACCTCCCCGCGTTGAGAATCTCGCTGGGAGGTTTATTTTCCACGCTCGCGATCGGCAACTTGATGTTGCCGATCGCGAACGAGGAAAAAGTCTCGCCGGGATGTTGATTTTGCTCACTTGCGGTCGCCAACTTGACGTTGAGGACCGCGAGCGAGCAAAAAATGCCCGCTACGCTATGCGTTTTTGCACTGTGCTACGTGCGATTCGCGTAGCGCGTAGTTGCACAAACTACGCACACTCCGCGAGCGTAGCGAAGTTTTCTGCCCAGGCCTAAACATAATCAATCTAAAAATCTTTGGGCTGTATTATACAGCCCTTTGGCCTGCAAGCCAAACATATAGAAATCATGTGTAAAGAGGCCCTAGTTAGAAACTGCCCATAGCTTCCAGCAACTCTTTTGCTTTATCAACCCCTGCGGAGATATCTTAGTCCTGTTCCGCGACTATGTACAGGGCCATGCATCTATTTTTAACAAAACCATGCTATCAACAACACATGCAATTTCTTGGCACAAGTTAGTGTATGAACTGCAGACAACACAAGTCAGAAACAAAGAGCAATTTTTGTTTCAGCGCTCAACCTAGAATTGCACAGTTAATGTATGAGCAGTTAATATGAGCATATCATAACACTTGACACACCACTAGGTTGCAGCTGTGAGGTTTGAATGAGATCTACCAATACACTGTGCTCTACCGCTCTTTGCACATATATATATATGTGCAGATGTATATATTTCTTCTCACTATATGACTTTGGCTTTCCTTCACAACCGGAGTGTTGCGCTGTACAGGGCGCTGCATCTGGTTACTTTCAATTTAAAAGAAAACACCCTATCAGGTGCAAAACAACGCACACTCAGGAAGGCAAGTTTAACTTTCTTTGTTAGCAAAGTCTCACCAACTTCAGCAACACGTTTTGCCCATGCAGCCTTATTCATGCTCACCAGCTAAAGTGCCAAACATCATTTTAAATGTGCATGTGATCCCAATAATAAAATTGACTAATGCGGAAAGTAGCCATGGCACCATATTGGACTGGTTATAATCCTAAGTAAACTCAACTAAACTGAGTTCACAAAATATATTATCCTGCACATACTGGCCCATTGTGCAAAATTAATCAAGTAGCAATAACATCTTGACCACTAATATATCATAATATTGACTCAAAAGTAGATACGCACATGTGGGCAATATTTCAGTGCAAATGGCATGAACGTCCAATGTACACAAAATATCATAAATATACTGGCACAGTGCAAAGTACATTCATCTAGCATCTTGACCAATAATAGAAAATAGCATTACACATGTCCAAATTGACAAAGATTTAAAACACATAATATGGAAAAATACCCAATACAAACAAGATTTTATTTGGCCAAAAGATGTGTCATTAAGCCCAAGTGGGCATAGCTGAAATACATTACCATAACTTCATGATATATTAATAACCAAATACAATATTCAGAGATTCAATAATACGTGTCCTCAGTGATAAGTGAAATGGAAGAGTAGGATACGGAACCCCATCGTGGACCACTCCTCGCAACCCATGTCAGATCTAAAGGGTCCTTTCCTATAAAACAAGAACACAGGTGAAGAAATACATTCAAATTTCCTTAGGAAAAGGGTGTCATACTAAAAAAAATCATTCCCAAATGAAACATTATACACTAATCTGCATGGGCACCCTTTATAATTCGCATAACAGTACATTACTAAACAGTAGAAAGAATATTTTCACAAACATTTGTACTGTTATCATATGTACAAAACATGAATGAGTCAACCAAGATGGGCTGCCAGTGCTTCATCTGAATTTAAACCAAAAGGGGTCTTGGTGTTAAGATCAATAATCATGGAAGATTCCCTCCTCAATTTCAGAACTCTGTCTGTACCCCGATTCCCATTCTCTATTTTCTCCATACCAAAGAATTTTAGAGGTTTTTGGTCATCAAAATGATATTGCTCAAAATGTCAGGCCACAGGATAGCTGTAATCATGCTTTTCAATTGCCCTCATATTTTCCATTACTCTCTTACGTAGAGGATGAATTGTACTTCCTACGTTTCTAAGTCCCACAGAGACAATAAAGCACAGAGGTAGCATAGTTAGTATGACAAGTGATGAATTGGGATATTTCCCTAGGTTTGTTAGAGCAAGGGACTTCATAGCACTTGGTGCTCTTAGGGGGATATTCACAAGGACTTATCGCCGAGTTATCGCCACCCTAACGCAACAAAAGTGGAGATAGATTTAACGCCCCATTCACATGCGGGTGCAAACTGCAGACAACGCAAGTATTCCCGTGATAACTGCCGGAAAATTTACCTCCACGGGTGACACCACCAACTAACCCTAATGAGATGCAGAGTAGGCGTTCCCGTGCAAAAATACACGAAAACACCACTACACCAGTTTCACAACGAACTGCCAGATCTGCGATGCGAACCAAAAACAGGCGATAAGCCGCGGTAGCAGCAGCTATTTAACACCTGCCTCTTGCTGGTGATAAGCAGGACAACTACCTGCAGTAGGCAACAGAGCCCCACACACAGCCACACCCGAAGAACAACCAACGCCATGGAGCTACTCATCATGCAGCCTGGGGCCCCAGCAGGGCCCCAACACCCACCGCCACCACCCCCGGGACCGGCACCCGCCCGGACCACCACAGAGGTAGTGCAGAGTAAGACAGCGGACCTTCCGAAAACACACTAGTCTCACAGACCTAACGCCCGAGGAAGTCATTGCCCACTACAGGCTCAAAAGGACAACCATCCTCCGCATCATGACCCACATTGGCCCCAGGCTGACGGTCCCAACACAGCGGACAACCAACATCCCTCCGCAGACAAAGCTGCTGGCTGTGCTGCACACGTTGGCCTCTGGTACCTTCCAACCAACAACGGCCAGAGTCGGAGGAGTCTCACAGCCAGCCCTATCAAAGTTCCTCACACCTGTCCTGGATGCCATCATCAGCTTCATACCCCAGTACCTTCACTTCCCCAACACTGCGCAGGAACAGCTGGAGACCAAGCAAGGCTTCTACGCCATTGCTAGCTTCCCACATGTGTTGGGGGCCATTGACTGCACACATGTCCCACTTGTGCCCCCTGCGGACACTGCACACATCTACCGCAACAGAAAGCACACGCATTCCATCAATGTGCAGGCAACACCACACACCTCAAACCCACCATCACACAACGCCCAATGCTGGGAATGCACACGTGACCAAACCACATACGACATGTCAGTCAACATGCCCACCTACCAGACACGTCAACACAACTCCATTGGGATACTGGGCTTCCCATGTACACAAGCCAGCTATATCAGGGCACTACAGCCACACAACAGCTGAACGTGTGGAGAGGCGGAAAGCAGGCATGTGCGAAGGAGGCAAGTGACCCATGAATGGGAATGTACACAACGACAAGTGTGGCGTGAATGTGCTGGACAGACCTGGGTATGCAAACCACAGATGTGTCCATGCAGACATTAACTGCTGGTGTCTGGGGAGTAGTGAACAGTGGACGCAACCATGTCACCTAAGGCTGTGGGGTAGATCGCGGAAATGTCACTCGCTGCGTCCACCCCTGTGTGCGTGAGCGTAGTGGGTTGGCCCGGCTTACGCCAGGCCTGCACAGGGGTGTGGATAAAAACACTGTGGCGCTGAGCGTGGTGCACTCCCGGAATGGGCAACGTCACTGTCAGGGCGGCACCTCTCAGCCCGCCACAAGGCCGACGCCGTGAGCAGCGGGGCCTGCGAGCCTGTGCGCCTGCTGCACCCCAGGCCGCTGATACCCAGACCCGGCTTGCCTGCCCCAGCGCTCCAGGGCCGCACTGCTCACCTGCCGACACCGTCGTGTGTCAAAGAGGGCACACCACGTGCCGGTGCTAGCTCCAAGACCCATGCCCCCGAGCTTGGCAGCCTCCTCAGACCATCGCTGTCCTCCGTGGCACAGGCCCCCAGGAGTCCACATCCGTTGACATACCCCACCGCTGCAGCCGGCCTACACTGCAGTCCAGTATGTCCCACATCCAGAACTGAGTCCCCATCAATCAATGGCAGAGTTCAAGCCAGTGGACACAGGGAGAGGAGTGAGAGACAGATGCGTCCCAGTCCAGTGGAAACACGGATCACCGTTACGGAGGAGGTCAACCACTCGCAAGGACTGACCTGGTGCCACTTACCCTGTGCGCCGTGAGACACCGTCAGCCTCTGGCCGAACATCGTTGGTGTCTGAGCCTGTGGCCTGGGGGTTGTCATCAGCAACTGGCAGGTACGGACTTGGTGTTTGGCATGAGTCTGTGGCATTCATATCCGCCATGTTGCCAGACACAGCTGGTATGTGCCCTCTGAACCATGCCCTGGGGGTACACCTCCCACTATCCCCCGTGACACTCCGCGAAAAGCACCCTTGATACATACGAGACCCTGCTCTGCCCTCATGACCCTACCCCAGTCTCCCGCAAGTCAGCGTCCCATGGCGGTAGGCCTGTGTCGGCAGCTGTGCATCCGGGGCCACTAACTCTGTGCAACTCAAGTCATGCTCCCTTGCTGTTCATACATTGCATGCCTGAGTGCCTGATGACTGTTGAAGTTGTTGCCAGCACCGGCTACTCCCTGAGGGCTGGCCTACACACACCCCACGCACAGCCAGCACAGGCGTCACTGGACTAGTGGGCCTGCCAACACATCATGCCGAACCAAGTATTGACTCTTATCTCTCTGCACTGTCACAGGTGATCAAGGATATGCACTCTGCCCTTGGATGATGACACCCCTCCGAGATCCGAACACACCCGCCCAGAGGCAGTACAATGCGGCCCACATACGCACCAGGGGCATCGTGGAACGCACATTTGGCGTGTTGAAGTCACGTTTCAGGTGCCTGGACGTCACAGGTGGAAGGCTCCTGTACAGCCCAGACATCGTGTGCCAGATGATCATTGCATGTTGTGTGTTGCACAACATCTGTGTACGCACCAATGCACCATGGATCCCGGTTCCAGAGGTACCTGACGATGATGAGGACGATGGGGCAGGTGGCCCACATGCCACTCCAGCTGCGGCAGGAATAGCCCGTAGGAACACCCTCATTGCCAATTTCTTCTCATGAGCACATCACATTGTGGCCGTCCTTGGCAATCATAGGACAGTACTAAATGTCCACAAGCACTGCATGTGTGTATAATAAAAATTTGCAAGTTACAGGTTGTACTTGTACATTGTCATGCCACAGTTTCCTGCTGAGCCAGATGTGATTGGCCATGTTGTGCACATATGCAACACAAGTTGTGTCCTGTGTTCTGTTGTGGTGGTGTTGCAGTTTGTACCAGGATGTTGTCAATCTCGAGGTGCACTCAATTTCAATTTCAATTTCAATCTTTATTTCGATTTTAAAAAAACCATAAAAGATTACATAAAAACATCATACAACAATACTTAAAAGGGTAACCCGCCCAATAATACACAATTTAAAAACAATTATGACAGTTTCTTAAAACCCAAATACAAAGCTCCACAGGACTAGCTAAAATCAAACATCTGATTATAAATTGATTAACATTACATATTCGTTAAAAATACCTAAAATTTCAATCCCAATCTCTTTCTTGTTAAATCAACACTAAAAAGGTATCTACTTACACTAAACACAATAGTTTGTGTTGTGTCTGTTCGCAATACTCTTCCTGCCTCATTACATAATCTAATACCCAAGAGTTGACAGATTGGTTTAATCCACTTCCTCCTAGCATGTATGTAGGCTGGACAAAAGAATAACACGTGCAATTCATTCTCTTTGCACCTGTGTGACAGATATCACAACAACCATTGTTTGCACCATCTACGCTACGTACCCATTTCATAGTATTTGCTTTAATTTGCAAAATCCCGTAGCGAAATTTAAGATAAAGAGATTTGGCAAGTTGTGGTTGAATTTCGTCTAAAAAGGACTCAAATTTGCCATTTGGTTTTATTACGAGGAACCTAGTAGATAAAGTACCTAATTTTGGACAATGTAACAAAGTACCTTGTACAAATGCCCAAAAAGTCTGTTTCAACAGCTTTTTGATCCCAGCGACAAACCCTGAGGTTCTTCCCAAAAATGTTTTAGTCCTAATTTATAAAACCAATCCTGTATATGATTCAGCCATGATAACCTTGTGGTATTTTTTATTCTAAAAATTTCCTCCAACCCTTCTCTATAATGAGCAAGTTCATCTGTAGCCCACAAGCGTACCCAAAATAATAGTGGCCGCAAAGCCGCATGCTGGTCAATGCGGCGAATATTTAAGTCTATTATTACTGGTATTAAAGGTGTACGTTTTGGCAAACATAACAATTTCCTTAAAAATGTGTTCTCATACACCATAAAACTATTCTTTGTCGCATGACCCCACAGTTCAGCCCCATATAAGCAAGCAGGTTGTACCCTATATTTATATAACTCCAACGCAGGAGAGACAGCTTTAGATAAGCTGCTCTCATGCATCCTTACTATTGGGACTGAATTTTGAATTAATATTGTTTTACTTTTATCCAACTGTGGTCTCCAGTTTATTTTAGAATCCAGAGTAATACCTAAATAATTAAAATTTTGCACATATTCTATCCTCTCATTTCTTACAGTTAAGTTTTTTTTAAAAGATTTGTGCGGATTAACAGCCATGTATTTCGTTTTAGTAGAGTTAATTTCCAAGCCCTTTGTTTCACAGTAGGTTTCGAAAGTATTAAGTAAGTATTGCAGACCTTTGGGGGTTTGTGATATTAAAATTGTATCATCGGCAAATAAAAGTGCCGGTACTGGCACCCCCCCCAACTTGGGAGAGTCATGCTCGCAGCCCAAGAGATATTCAGGGATATCGTTAACGCACAACGAAAATAAAGTAGGGGCCAGCACGCAACCTTGCCTTACCCCCTATTTACTTGTATTCGATCAGTAAGTTCGCCATTTGGCCCCCATCTAACCCCTTGCAAAATTATCCTCGTGTAACCTAATAATCTGCAAGAGGATTTCCCCTGGGACACCCTGATCTTTTAGTGATTTCCACAGGAGATTTCTGGGTATGAGGTCGAAGGCTGACTTAAGGTCTACGAAAGCTATATACAAATGAGTTTTCTTAACTGTAATATACTTCCAAATTATACAGAGAAATCTAAAAACCTGATCAATAGTGCTAGTTTTTGCTCTAAAGCCTGCTTGGTACTTTGATAAAATGTTATACTCCCCAATCCAATCGGTCAATTTATTTAGGATTTGACGTGCATATATTTTTTGTAAAACGTCAATTAAACTAATCGGCCGATAGTGCGACGTGATCCTGGCGGTTACCCTTTTAAAAATAGTTGTAATCTCTGCACCCCTCCACGTTTCAGGAATTGGTGCACCCGATGCAACTTTATTGCACAAAAGGTTAATGTAGGGAGCCCAAATCTCCTTTTCATGCCTCCATAGGTCACCTGGTATTTTATCAGGCCCAGGGGCCTTCCCTTGTTTTATTGCATTTATTGCTACTAATGTTTCCGCTAAACTAAAATGTAGAGGGGTCTCACTTAAATGAATAACAGGTTCTTCATAATTAAAATTAATATCTTTTTTGGTAGTTGAGTATAATTGTGAAAAGTGGATTACCCATGTGTTTGCATCAAGAAAAAGGTCCTTATTACATTTCCTTTTTGTTACCCTTTGATAGTAAACGCCAAAAGGTAACCTGGTCATTTAGTTTGCATGCTTTTATCAGTTCAGACCAAATATTGTCCTCCCAGCTTTTCTTTGCCTTAGTTATCACCCCTTATAGAGAATCCTTTTTCTCTTAGGGTTGCTATATCCCTATCCTTTGATGCCTGAATCAAATCCTTTTGCATTACGACATTCTTTATTATACCATGGGTTCTCTAGCGAGGCAAATTTAGATATTCCCTTTTTTTAATTTGTTTTGGGGCCTTACTTAATATTGGTTCAAGTCCCTCTACCAACCTATCATGCATTTCCATGATTGGTATCTCTGTTAATGGCAAGTTAATATACGGAGAGACTATTTCTATATAAATTTCATAAATTTTTTTAATGGTCTTATCATTCCCCAAAACCAAAGGCCATCTAAGTGCTCTTCGGTTATTCGATACCAGGGGCTCAATTAAACTATGACAAAGGTCACGTCTCCTTAAGTGATTTTGTCGAAATAGGGAAGCTGAGAGCGTCAAGCATAAGGGACGATGATCACTCTCTATTCTGTCTTCCACAACCAAGTCTTGCAACATGGACCATAAAGGGACAGAAACCAATATATAGTCTATATAGCTTTTAGAGTTGCCCCGCATAAATGTAGGTAAATTTGGATTGTCAGAAGACAATCGCCCATTACAGGCGCGTAAACCATGAGCTGAGACCAACCTCAGTAACTGCGCTACAGCACATGTACACGAAACCGCTGGGGTGCTATTCAATGCTGGAATATTGTTGGCCAAATCCTCATCATCAAAAATATTTTCGAATCCAGCCACTGGTTCAAATTTTCGATTAAAATCACCCCCAATAATTATCAGAGCACTCTTGTTTATTCTAGTTAGTATTTGATCCAACTGCTCAATAACTTGAACATCTCTACTTGCTACACTTGGTCTGCTATATATATTAAAAATGTAGACTTCCTTTTATCTGGTGCTAAAAACTTAATTCCCAATATATCTTGACTAGGGGAATCAATTTGCGTAAACTCAGCGCCCAAAGTAATTTTTAACCAAATAACAAGGCCTCCCGAGGGCCTTCCTCTCACAGAGGGAATTGCAGCAGTACTAAAGGTTTTAAACCCTACTTTATGGGGGGTTTCTATTGCCCAGGTTTCTTGGAGGAGGACTATTTCACTCTGACCTATATAATCCTGCCATATTACATCCCTTTGATTTTTCTTAATCCCTGCAATATTCCAAGAAGTCAACTTTATCTCTGTTACACGTTCCTCGCTATTTTGATCACCGATTAACTTCTTACATCCATTTTCCAAACCTAATGTTTCCTCACTATTATTACCATAGTTATTAATAACAAAATTATCGTTTAATATAAGTTCCTCTCCCTGATAAACTGATTGATCTTTCACAATATTCACTATATTTACATCTGCTATATCATTTATGAGTCCTCCAAATTTCCTACATGCATTTATGTTCAGAATGCTGTTAAAATTAACTGTCTGGTTCCCTTCACGTGTGCCACTATGCACCTCAAGGGGCATATTATCATTTTCTATAATTCCCATTTCCATAGGGATGGTCAAAGCAACAGTAGGTATCGATGCAAGAACACCATCATTGGGTTTGGATCTTAAATCTTTGCAGGTAATTATCCTTGTCTTCTCCTGTCCTATTTTGAATAGTTGTCAGTCCTGGAGGTCCAGGTCTGACAATGCTAAAAACCTATTAGATTGTATAACTGATGGGAATCCAATAGCTTTGTTCCCACCTTCCGGCTTATAGAAGTATCCTAAGGAGAGTGCACTAATATCAGTCTTGGGGGTAAAAGTTGCATCACAATAATGTAAGAGATGATGAACCATCTTTGGTCTGCGGAGATTGACCACAATGCAATCACCTCTTATGCTCTTAAAAGATTGCCCTATCCACCCTACTCTACGAACCATTATTATCTCATGAGCATTAGATGGATGGAAATTTTTGTGTTTGGTCAACCAATCAAAAGTTTTGTTCCATAAATCAATCCAATTTTCTTTCTGCCCAACCCTCAAAGGTGGAACCCCTGTCAAAATCAAAACATAAGGACATGATTCCGGGGGAAGACACAATATTTCAGTATTAGGGACTTTGGAAGCATTTGATTCACTACTTCTCTGGCACCCAGCAAGAGAACTAGCGTCATACATTTCACCCGTAGTTGTTACATGTCCCTTCTGTACACCTTGTGAAACTATCACATCTGAACCCTCGGACGGGGAACCAATCTATTTATCCTCTTATTATTCTCATTTATTATAGCTATGTTCTCATCTTGGTTAGCTGGTGGACAACTAGCTATCACTAACCTTTGGTCCTCCCTTTCTACTCCAGTAAGTAACACAGTAGGTAACACACCTACAATGTTATTACTTAGGGTATTGATTGCTGACTCGAGGAGGCTGATTTTATAAAAACATTTTTCTACCAGATCGCTAACACAAATTAAGGCTGCTCCTAACCCAGGGTCATTCACTCCTGTAGAGAACTCAGTCATAACTCCCTTATTGCTAGCTACTTCCTGCGCTGATGACAATAAGGTCAACTCTGTTTGTGTACCAACAGAAATATTTTTCGGTAAACAGAAGATGCCAGTGCTGCCCTTGCCCCTAGATTTGCTTGACTCTGTATTCCCTTTTTTTATTTAACCGTGGCTCAATCGTATCTTTGGTCACAGTTTTCGCGACCCTAGCCCTAGTAACTCTATCAGGAACCACCGAAGAACTTAATATTTCTTCAGAGGAAGGTAAAAAAGGGATAGAGTTCAATGGGGCACTTGTTGCAATATTCGGTGAAATCTCCTGATCAACACCCCTCGGTACAGGTGAAGGGATACCAGTTATTAAATGTCTCTGTAAAATAGCAGGGTCTAGGGAAAGACGTCTCTCAGTCAGGTGGATTTCGTGGGTTAGGAGTGACTCCGCTCTTACTAAGAATGCATCTAGTGTGCCAGCAACCTCCCTTGCGTTTTCCATTTTCTTTAAATGGCCAATTAGATCAAACAACCCAGGTATTCTCTATGTTTAAACTCCTACACAGTACCTTAGGTATTTCCACAATGGTAAGGCGCACAATCTGAACTCCTCAGAGGGGTGGCCCAGCCCAGCCTCGGTCTGTCTCGGACGGTCTCAGACGGGCCCGCCTTGGCCCGGGCTTCGCCCGCACGCTCCGCGCTGCGGTGTAGAGGCTGCGCTTTATGCGCGAAGATGGTCCGGTGCCTCCCTCGTTAACAGGACCCGAAACACCTGGGCAGACTCCGTTGCACCCTGGATGATGTAGTCCTCCAAGGGTGGTGAAACAGGATACAGCGTTTACCAGCGCCTACAGCAAAGACCAGCAGTGAAAGGCAACAACGTTAGAGTGACAACGGGACCCACGCTGCGGGTGTAGAGGCTGCGCTTTATGCGCGAAGATGGTCCGGTGCCTCCCCTCGTTAACAGGACCCGAAACACCTGGGCAGACTCGCGTTGCACCCTGGATGATGTAGTCCTCCAAGGGTGGTGAAACAGGATACAGCGTTTACCAGCGCCCACAGCAAAGACCAGCAGTGAAAGGCAACAACGTTAGAGTGACAACGGGACCCATTCTTATGTGTGTATGCTGCACGGTGAGTGAGGCACTCCAGCGGCTCTGATATGGCTGCCACTTATGCCTTTCATGCGGTGTGCCTTTCAGTTCTGTGCTTCCACAGTGCTGAGAAGTTGCAGGCTTGGGTAACTTGTGCTCTTTGTCGAGTTGTGACTCTTGGGCATGGCTTGTCCGCAGATGTGTCGTTGATGTCAGGGGATGTTTGTGCAGGTGGTTGTGTCCGAGTGTGACCTGCTCCTTTCCGGTTGTGGTCCGCACTCAGCCACCTCAGTGTCGTGCCGTGTACATTGTCATGATGATTGGACTGCAGCCATGCTACTCGTCATGTGGTGTCTCTTGCATTGTCAGTGTGGCTAACGTATATGCATGTTTGCTGTGTTTCGCACGTGTGCATGTGTTGGTTGTGTGATTGTTGATGTGTTGGGTGGGTACCCCTTTGGGCATATGGTGTACATGGGACTACTTGGTGTTTGTGTGTGTGCTGAAGTGTTCCCGAGGGATCAGGGACATGATCCAGAGTCATTGTGGGTGTGCAGTGTGCTCTGCTTAATTTTGCATGTGGGCCATTGTGCCCAGTTCCCCCTTTCCCCCCACTCCCTGGTCGGTACGCGCCCTGTTGATGTGGTGTCGGGTCATGTTGGGCAGTGTCCGGATCCCCAACTCCTGTCACCGTCTCCCGACTGATGACTGTGGCCACCATCTTCTCCATGTCATTCAGCTCCTGGTGTTCTGCTGGCCCTCCTCCTCCGAAGTGCGTTGCTGCTTTCGTGTTGGCAGCGTGTTTCTGCTTGGTTTTGCCATTCACATCAATCCAGCGCCTATTGTCCTCTTCCATTGTCCTCCTTGGCGCTGCAACGGCATTCACATGGTCCGAGATGGTGTGCCATCTTTGCCTCCTTGTTGCCGATGACACGTAGGAGGTGACGTGCAGTTGGTGGTGGTGTTCTGTCTCATCCGTGACGATGATCGTGTTTTCCTGCAGACTGTACCCCGTCTTCCTCTTCCTCTTCTCATTGCCCTTCCACGGGCCCTGGATTCCTGGGTGTTCCTCTGTGGGGATTGTGGGGTTCATGTTGTCCTCTGCAGTCGGTCAGGGTGCATCCGTGGTACTCCGCAGTTCATTTCCTTTTTGGTGGCATTTTCCGTGGGCTGTTCTTGTGCTTTTTCCCGCATTATGCGTGGGTATTGCTGGCCTCTTGCCGGTTATCACTGTTTTCTTGTCGCGTTTGGGCCCATCGCGTCTTTTTACGCGTTGGGGTTTGTGTTTCTATCGCCGTCGCGTGGTTGTATCGCGGACATTGGCCGCGTTTTAGGGTGACTATCGCATGGTACCCCCGTGTTGCGAATTCCAGGTTAACACGGGGTTATTTTCCCGCGATACACTGCGATGTGTAAAGTTGCGTTAACATTTTTTGGAGATGTTTAGCGCACGTTCTTGTGAATATCCCCCTTAGAGTATAAGCAAGCTTTACATTTGTCACAGGCATAGAAATCCCCACAGGGAAAGGTTCAGATCTATAGTTTGTTGTCAAATCACTATGTACTAGAGCATCTCTAAGTGACTTGCCCCTACAATACGTGTTTGATGGTTTATCACTGATTACTTCACCATTGCAGTTATCACATTTTAACAGGTTCCAATTTTTGTTCAAAATTTTCCTCACAGGAACCGCAGAGCGGGAACACCTTGGAGGTTTCACTTATTTGCAGAAGACAAGGTCTGTAGATTGGAAAAAAGAAAATCACAATATTTGTGAGTCAAGGTAGGTGTGCGAGGAGGAGTAAAAGTAACATTTACCATTACATAGTTAATATAAATAAATGTATTTCAACTTTTTAAAAATACATATGAATTAAATTTAATGTTAGAAAATTATATATACATAAAAAATATATTAAATATTCTAATAACGTTTTATTAAAAGATAAAGGTAACTATCTTTAAATATTGAAATTAATGTAAATTAATAAAATATATAACTTCTATTAATTTCCTTTGTAACAATTTTTTATTTTGTTCTATGTTTAAAAAAATAAATAAAATTTACATTAACCCTTTTGTTGCAGTGTGCCGGCCAACGGCCGCCGCGAGCACTACCTCAGTAGTGCTGCGCACGTCCGTTGACCGACGCGGCCCCGCCCGCTTAATAGAACGTTCCGCACTGGCGCGGAACGTTCGAAGCAGCAAACGGGTTAATATTTCACTCCCTGGCTTTGCTGAATTCAATTTTGTTGGCATTAGGACTCTTCATACTTAATCCCTGTTCAACAGTGCTAGGGCTCGCTCCTTAAAGCATGATAAAATTGGACGACAACTCATTGGCACCTTTTAATTTACTTGTAAATCCATAGTAAATTGTATTGTCTGTACCCAGGACCTGTTAACTAAATGCTACTAGTGGGCTGCAGCACCCATTGTGCCTCCCACTAATGTAGCATTTTAAACATGTCTTAGGCCTCCCACTGCAGCCTGTAGTGCAATTTATAAACTGCCATTTCGACCTGGCACAATATACCTTTTGCCATGCCTAAACCTTCCTTTTTAATACTTATAAGTTACCCCTAAGTTATGCCCTAAAAGCTGACAGGGAAGGGTGCATGGCATTTAAGAAGTAGGACATGAGTGTTTAAGTTTTACATGTCCTGGCAGTGAAAAACTCCTAAAGTTGTTTTTCACAGCTGTAAGGCCTATCTCTCCCATAGGTTAACACTTGGTCACCTTAATTCAATAATGTGCAAACCTCAGATTGGGAGCAGATAGGGAAATTATGTTTGCACTCAAATGAATTGTAATTTGAAATCCTCTTTAATGGTGAAATCAGATTTTAGATTATAATTTTGAAAATGGCACTTGTAGAAAGTTGGCATTTTCCTGCCAAAAGTGTCTGAAGCCTTTCTAGCAGCCGGCTAAGCATGTTAATGGTTCCCCCACCAAGGATATGTTACAGGCCAAATAAATGCACAATGGGACCTGGGTGTAGCTGGGAGAGAATCTTCCTGGCAGGTTGACTGGGCAGGGGCTGTACCCTGCCCTAATTACATTTCAAAAGGCCTTGCCCACAGCACACACAAAGGAACTTGACATCAAGCCTGCCCTGCCTTTTGTCACCCTAGTTTGCATGGACCCTAGATTCGGAAGGGGAAGAATTGACCAGAACCCGTTATGGAGGCAGGTCAGGGAATATTTTACACAAAGGCTGTCACCAGATATAAAAAAGAGGATCCTTCAGAATCACTCGTCAGAACACTCCTGGACCTGTAGCAGTTTCAGAAGGAGGACTGCCCTGCTGCCAGAAGGACTGCCCTGCTACCTGAAGAAGGAAGACTGGACCTGCTTTACTTGATCCCAGGCCACCCAGAGGGACTCCAAGGGTCAGTTGGCTGTGTGAGCTACAGGAACACGAGAAGCTTCCAAAGGCCTCCCTGCTACTGCCCAGCTGACCAAATGAAACTGGACTTGCCTGGACCTGCCTGAGCCCTGTGGCTACCATCTGCTGGAGTGAGTCTTGATCCCTAAGAGGTGCCCCTCAGGTCCTAGGCCATTGGCTGGCATCAATAAGAGCTCCTGCTAAAGAAAAAGGTGAAAATCCTGGACTTCAGGTTGTTGATGACCATGAACAGGCCAGCTCACAACTTTACTCTGTCGCCTGCGACGACAACAAACGCAAAGCTCCAGTCAGACCTGCTCTTCATCCAAACAGCAACCATCCTCGATGACTGCAATATACGACCTGCACTTTGTGACAACAGCGACCATCCATGGTGATTACCCAAAACGAGGCTCCATCGATGACCAGCTCTTCGCCGTAAAGCAATGACCATCTGCGACGCTCCACCTGCTCTTCCCACCGAAAGTCTGCTCTGCTCTGCCTCCTCCGACGCAAGCTGACCTATTTGCGCCAGATCAAGAAGGTAATTCTTCAGCGGGACAAACCTGGCCCCTTTACTCAAACCGCACTCCATTCTAGTCGTCTTAAGCTTGTGACTTTCTCCTGATCTAGCGCAACCAGATAACTGCGAATGGCTCTTTCTGCTTCTTGGCGCTATTTTGTACCCAAAACTTTCAAATTCAATATGTCCGGTTCTACTGATGGGATTGTAGTCATTATGGTATCAGTTTATTTATTAAAATGTACTTTATTTATCTAACTTGGTGTGGGATAATATTTGTGTTGAATTTTCACTTTATTACTGTTTGTGAGCTGCATAAATAATTTACACATTGTCTCTAAGTTAAGCCTAACTGCTTTTGTGCCAAGCTATCATTTGGTCATGCACATGTTAATTTAGTGACTTTGTGGTTTACCCTCACAATGACTGTAGTTGCCTGAGTGGAGCCACCACCCATATTAACCAATAACCCAATTTCTTATACCTGCCATATGTGATAAATGTATCCAGTAGTGGTTCTTTAGCAACAAAAAATTGAAATTGTATTCGGGTCTTATAGTTGAACTCACTATATGAAAACAAACATTTAAACATCAATAGCGCTGTTGGCTAAGAAGCTAGGAGTGGCTTAAGGTTCCACATGTTACAATGCACTGCTGATAGCTATTGTAGTTGAAGTTAATTGCCGTTCTTTGGACATCTACTTATGAACTGGATCACAGGTGATTAAAGCTTTAATTGATGAGCTTATTAAAAATCTTAGCTTGTACTGGAATAAAATTGATTTTCCAGCAGGGCAAACAGGTAAAAAAAAATTACAAACTCCAACCCTACCTTAAATGAAGCAATTTTAGTGCAAAATATTGCCAAGGACAGTATTTTCCAACCACAGAGACAATGTAGTTCCACAATTTATTCCTTTGCCATTGTTCATGGTAACACACAGCTGCCAAATGTTCCAGCCATGTTTATCACACTAAGGGGTTGATTCCGATCTCGGCCGGAAGCGCACCTAATAGTATTCGTCCGTAAAAAAAACCAGCCGAATGCGTGTTTCCCGACCGATTCGAACACTCGTCCGAACGAACAAGTACGATGCGCATAACAGCCCAGATTCCGAGCGAGCCGTACTTACCCATTTCAGCTCCTGTTCCCCGCCCGAGCCGGATCCGTAAACGCCGATTCGAGTCGCACGGAAGCAAATACACAGCACCTTCCGGCCGGACGAGAACGATGCGCCTTCCGTACGCGCCGAACCCGTCGCTACGTCCGGCACGTTTGAGCATCCGGTCGAGCCGTACATAAGCTCCGTTTCGCGCCACAAGACGATCCACGGCTACGAGACGAACAAGCCTGCGACGAGTACGAGTCGAAGACACGAGAAACCCGAACGAGACGACCCAAGCATGAATCCCATCGCGCAGGTCCTACCAATACTCTACATCTATTACCGGGACCGGCACGGACGCGTACGGCGCGGACGGTAAGTCAAACACCAACAACACTAACAAATGACATGTACCCGAAATATGTCACACACACATAGGGATGCACAAATGACGTACACTAGCAACAGCAGAACCATAGGGGCGGGATGGCCATCACCAATGCCATACACACCCATAGGGGGATGGATGCCTGCCACTACTACCATCCCCACCCATAGGGGGATGGATGCCTACCACTACCACCACCCCTACTCAGGGGGCCCTGGATGCCTGCCACTACCAGCACCCCTACTCAGGGGGGCCTGGATGCCTACCACTACCACAACCCCTACTAATGGGGGGTTGGATGCCTGTCACTACCACCACCCCTACTCAGGGGGGCCTGGATGCCTGTCACTACCACCACCCCTACTAATGGGGGGCTGGATGCCTGCCACTACCACCACCCCTACTCAGGGGGGCCTGGATGCCTGTCACTACTACCATCCCCACTCATAAGGGAATGGATGCCTACCACTAATACCACCCCTACTAATGGGGGCTGGATGCCTGCCACTACCACCACCCCTACTCAGGGGGCCTGGATGCCTGCCACTACCACCACCCCTACTCAGGGGTGCTGGATGCCTGCCACTACCACCACCCCTACTCAGGGGGCCTGGATGCCTACCACTACCACCGCCCCTACTAATGGGGGCTGGATGCCTGCCACTACCACCACCCTTACTCAGGGGGCCTGGATGCCTGTCACTACCACCACCCCTACTAATGGGGGCCTGGATGCCTGCCACTACCACCACCCCTACTCAGGGGGGCCTGGATGCCTGTCACTACTACCATCCCCACTCATAGGGGATGGATGCCTAGCACTACCACCACCCCTACTCATGGGGGCCTGGATGCCTGTCACTACTACCATCCCTACTCATAGGGAGATGGATGCCTACCACTAACACCACCCCCACTCATAGGGGGATGGATGCCTACCACTACCACCACCCCTACTCAGGGGGCCCTGGATGCCTGCCACTACCAGCACCCCTACTCAGGGGGGCCTGGATGCCTACCACTACCACCACCCCTACTAATGGGGGGCTGGATGCCTGTCACTACCACCACCCCTACTCAGGGGGGCCTGGATGCCTGTCACTACCACCACCCCTACTAATGGGGGGCTGGATGCCTGCCACTACCACCACCCCTACTCAGGGGGGCCTGGATGCCTGTCACTACTACCATCCCCACTCATAAGGGAATGGATGCCTACCACTAATACCACCCATACTAATGGGGGGCTGGATGCCTGCCACTACCACCACCCCTACTCAGGGGGGCCTGGATGCCCGCCACTACCACCACCCGTACTCAGGGGGTGCTGGATGCCTGCCACTACCACCACCCCTACTCAGGGGGGCCTGGATGCCTACCACCACCCCTACTAATGGGGGGCTGGATGCCTGCCACTACCACCACCCTTACTCAGGGGGGCCTGGATGCCTGTCACTACCACCACCCCTACTAATGGGGGCCTGGATGCCTGCCACTACCACCACCCCTACTCAGGGGGGCCTGGATGCCTGTCACTACTACCATCCCCACTCATAGGGGATGGATGCCTAGCACTACCACCACCCCTACTCATGGGGGCCTGGATGCCTGTCACTACTACCATCCCTACTCATAGGGGGATGGATGCCTACCACTAACACCACCCCACTCATAGGGGGATGGATGCCTACCACCCACACAACCCCCACTCATAGGACGGGTAATGCATGACACAACCAGCATACTCCAACATAAGGAATGCCTGAAAATTACATCCCCCCCAACACCATGACAAGCGTGTGTAGTCTGTGTCAAATGCCTACAACACTGAACATGACATTGAACATACAATGTGACCCCCTATCACATGTGTCACACATAAATGTGTGTGGCCTCCACAATGCAAGCCGACCATGACCACTGTGGCAATGGGGTCGAAAACCCCATCATCACAGTGACCAAAAGGTAAGTGTGGGTTCCATAGCTGAAGCACATTTTGAACATTGTGGCAATGAGGCCTAAACCCCCATCATCACAGTGACCAAAATGTACGTGTGGGGTCCATAGCTGAAGCACATTTTGAACATTGTGGCAATGGGGCCAAAAGCCCCATCATCACAGTGACCAAAAGGTAAGTGTGGGTTCCATAGCTGAAGCACATTTTGAACAGTGTTGCAATGGGGCCTAAAGCCCCATCATCACAGTGACCAAAATGTAAGTGTGGGGTCCATAGCTGAAGCACATTTTGAACAGTGTGGCAATGGGGCCTAAACCCCCATCATCACAGTGACCAAAAGATAAGTGTGGGTTCCATAGCTGAAGCACATTTTGAACATTGTGGCAATGGGGTCTAAAGCCCCATCACCGTAGTGACCAAAATGTAAGTGTAGTCATGGTAAAATCTGCAAATGCCAAACTGCATGGATTATACCTGGTCACACAACAACAAACACATCAGTGGCATAGTAGGGCTTGTGTCCCATAGCAACAGAGATTGGGTGAGGCAAACAGTGTAGTGCAAATGAAACATCGCTTTGGCCATGTGCAGACAAACATCACCCATGGGGGCTCACATTGTCAACATTCACAAATAACACAATGACAGAAGTGACCATCACAATGCAGATCCACATATCTGCACCAATGGACACACAAATGTAGATATCCTGTGGAGACTGTAGATGTCAGGTGAACAAATACCATACCATGGCAGCAATGGGACATACAAACCATGATCATTGTGCTGACTGATGACCTAGGAGTCCCAGGGACAGCAGGGGTAAGCCACCAAACAACATACAGCCAATGGCACACTAAAGATATGCCAAAGCAATGGTGCAAATGCACAAACACAAACAGGCAGACTCACACTGCATATCAAACACTACAGGTGAGGGGGGTAGTGTGCCAGTGTCCCCAGGCAAACACACAACACACGAGGAGGCCTGAATCCCCATTACACAGATGTCAACACAGTGCCACACAAAAGTAACTCATGGATCGGATTCCCCTATGTGGGCAATCAGGCATTGTTAGATGAGGGAGCCCAAATTACAAATGTCACACAAGCTTGTAGGAACAGCAACTAACACAGCAAGAGAAAGACCCACCATAGCACTACCCCCAGGGACCCCACATTGTGATGACACTGGCCTGCATGATAATCCCACTGTGATGACAAAGGTAGATGTCGTACACACTGTGAACCACAGTCATGTGTCCTGAGCAACTAACTACCATCACACCTACACAAGCACAAATAAAACAGCACGGCCTGTCAGCCAAGGCCAACATGGAGGTAGGGGTCTAGCCGTGCAACAACTCTCATTTGCACACACTCAACACCACACACCTTGATCTCCACCAATGTGCAGCAGTGAAGCTCACATGGACTGGTGACATTGCACATGCACCCATGACAATCCCAGGGGTGGTGGGGGAACTAAGGCGGAGATACCCATCACACATGGCCAGTCAACAAGACTTGTGAATGTCTCACACACTGCACAGTACGCTGTACATGGGCATGACGTCAAATCCACACCAACCAATGGGATCCCGGACACAGTCACACACCAATGAAGATGGCAAGCTCACCCACAAACAACACACATAGACAACTTCCAAAATTGCAGCTCTGACCCTGAGGAGTGGCAGCAGTCACACACACAACGTGTCACAATCACTGGAAGCTAACGCAAACTGTAAATTACATGACTTGTGTAACCAACAAGTGCCAAGGGGAATCCTGACTGTGTCTCATCTGCGTTTGCCCACAAACTCAGCCCTGACAGCAAACACACCTATGGATGACACCCTGATCACCAGTAATGTGCCATGCACCCACATCACAGAGCACCCAGGGAGAAGATCTGGGGGGAACATTGCTCAACTCAGCAAGCAACACAAACAGGAACATCACTTGTTCCCCCAGCCTGCGTAGCAAAATGGAAGTGAACACACACAGACATGCTCACACAACACACACCTTGGGCTCAGGCAATGTCACGGAATTACACACTGCCATGAGGGGACTCCACTCCTGTGTAAGAAAAGCTGTGCCATACGTTGTCTCTGCAGGGCGCTATCATGTCAGCAGAACACTTGGTCACTCAGTCAACAATTAGCACAAAATGAAGGCTCACGTCACATCAGCCTGGTCATAGCATTGTCACCCAAATCATCTGCACCGATCAAATACACATGTATAGCAAGTTGCACTGATACCACAGATGAGTCCTTCCCCATTGATGCCCAAACATGCATGTCCAGTGGAGATGGTCACACGGTCAGGGAAATAGACCAATTGAACAATGGCAAGCACATTTGATGTGCAGGGGTGTAAGCCACAGATGTGATATTGAAAAAACAGGTAGGGAATCCCATTTGCAAATATGGAAAACATGACACCCTCATATTGCTACAAAGGATGACATGGCTACACACCAGGATAGGACACATTCCCCCTGGACCACATGGGGTCCTGCACAGTAACACTTCATTTACCTGACATCAAAAATCAACATCACTGCAGCAAGGGCATGGTTAGCATCATCAACATCATGTACATCTGAAGCAAAACCACTAGAGAACTGAAAGTAGCTTTAATCAGCATATGTTATATTGAAAATTAAAGTCCAGAAAAACACAAAGGCCAATGTCCAGTCCATGAATCAAGTCCAAACAGGGTGACAGTGGCAGATGTCACCCTCTGCTTGCCTGCACTGATATGGAGCAAGGACATCCCCCTCGGAGGGGTATACGGGGGGCAGGCCAGGCATCACAGGGACAGGATCAGGGCTCACCAGAAGGAGGCAGAGAAGGGGTGGCTGGTGCTGGAGAGTCACTGACAACTGCAGTGGAGGTGTCTGACATGGTGTGTGCCGGCACAACTGGGGGGCATGAGTCGGATGGTGTGGGTGCCGGCACAACTCCAGTGGGCTGGCCAGATGGAGAGGACAGGTTCCCCACTGCAGTGCCCAAGTCAGACGGGGTGTTAGTGGACTCCACTGCAGTGCCCATCTCCAGGGGAGTAGAATGGGGTTCAGGTAAGGTGGGCAGGACAGAGGGGAGGACACGGTCTCCACACCAGTGGCACTAACATGTGCAGCGGGGGGGTGGTGCTGGAAGAGCAAGTGGGAGGTGGAGAATGCCGGTTCATTTTGGGGATAGTGTATCTGTGGGTGGGGGAACCTGGGGCAGGGTGTGGTGGGGGAACCTGTGTTGTGGGGGCCTGAGGATGGAGGAAGGAGACTGTGTGCTTGACTTGCAGGGCGGTGGCGGGGTCTTGCTCTTCCGGGACCGGGGGGACTTGCGGGTGGGGGCCCCCGTCTGTCTGCGCCTGGGGGAGGGTGTCTGGGGGCGAGGGGCACTCCCTCTGTGTGGGTGGACTTCCTCTTCCCCCTGTATGCTGGATCAGCGGGATCGGAGGGGAAGAGGCCGAGGTCACAGAGGAAGATTTTCTGTGTAGGTGGGGTTGCAGATGAGGCAAGGGAAGGGGTCTTGGAGGGAGAGGATTTGGAGGACTGCGGAGTGACTGTGGATGCCTGTGTGTGTGTCTGTTCCCCATCCCCTGTGGGTGTGGTATCAGTCCCCTGAGGATGCTTGTGTGCACGTCTTGCCTTTGTTTTGGGTGTTTCTGTGCTGCTCGTGTCTGTGTGTTTGGGTGATCGTGCAGGTGTGCATGTGCTTGGGACAGGTAGGGTGCCAGGAAGTGTGGATGGGGCAGAGGTAGGAGGGGTGAGGGACTGTTGGAGGAGGGACACTGCTGCCGTCAGGGAGGAGTCCATGGACTTATTGCTCCTCTGTAGGGCAGACATACCCGTCGAGATGCCCTCCATGAACGACACCAGCTGTGTCAACAGAGTGGTGTGTGCATGGAGGACACTCAGCATTGCTGTCTGCCCTACATGGAGCTGCCGAAGTAGGTACACAGACTCCTCACTCAGGGCAGCAGGGGACACAGGGGCAGGGGGTGCGGTGCCTGGTACGAAGGAGACACGCTCCCAAACACGGGAGCCTCCACGGACCTCTAGAATGGGAGCCAATGGGAGGGCGGTGATGGTGGTGGTGGTGGTGGTGGTGGTGGCGGGGCCAGACAGACTAGCTGGGGTGTGGTGGCTGCTGACACCCGCCTCCACAAGGGAGTCATCCTCTGAGCTGCTGTGGTCCTCAGCTGAGGACTCCTCGGTGTGGCTCCCCTCGCCCTCCGTGCCACTGTTCCCTCTGACCACTCGTCGGCTGTTGACCCAGTCTGGCTCTGCAGCTCCTCCTGGTCCATGGAGCTGTCCCCTCCTGTGGCCGTGGATGTATCTGCAAACAATTAGGGAAACAGACAAACATCAGTCACCTGCACTGACCGCACACACCACAGTAAGTACAGCACATTACAGAGCAAGCCCTGGCATCCTTAGTTGAACATTGCCAAAAGTCCTCACACAGATTAGGAGAAGCCAATTGTCAGTCTGATGGTCAACCATGGAACTCACACCCCTCCTGCCCTTGCACCTATCGGTCTGGTGCCTGTCTGATGGTAATACCCCAGTGTGGACACATGCACCACCTACACAGTTGTTGGACATTGCAGAGAACACGGTGAAGTATGTGAACATGCACACATCACATCTCTTGCCACTGAGTCAGTACAGGTGTCCGGATAAAGGGATGGCCAGAGTCTAATTAGAAATGCATGTGATGCATACCAGCACCAGACACCATGATGCACCCATGTCCGGATAGTCAATGCCACAATGGGGTGCATGTTGCACATGTCACTCCCCTGCAGGATCACTCTTAGGAAGTTCAATGCCATGGCACAGGCATGCCTGCAAAGTCATACATCACTGTCTCCAGTCACATGGGCATGGCAGCCAGCCAACAACAGTCTGCACTGTGTCACAATCCTAGGACATGGTGAATGCAAGTTATGTAGCTGACAAGTGCACATGTCTATACCCCACAAACCACATCATCTGAATTCTTATTTGTCCACGTCATACCAATTGGACATATGGGAGACATGAAACACAACTCTCTGAACCTGAGCACCTCACAGTCTGCTGTGAATGAAAAACAGCTGCCTGAAATTCACAGTCGCATACACCTGTGTGCACAGTCAAGTGATCAAACACCTATAAGTCACAGAAGTATCGTCTCTCATGGTCACTTCTCAGATGGCATGCTGAGCCCTAACCGATTAACATCCCAGTAGTCCTGACAACGAAGCCACAGCACAATGACACAGAGGCAGACACCTGAGGGAACATTTCACTGATCACAACATGTCAGCTGATACACGGGAGTGGGAGTACAGAGTGTATTGTATGCCCTGGAGTAGGCATGACTGTCCTGCTCCACCTGAAGGAGGGATGAGCCCTGGACAGTAGGCAGGTGGCTAAGCATGTGTGACACACTTGATATACATACTCCTGAGGCCCAAACATTGTTCCCACGCGCAGCATGGGGGTGTGCCAAATACCCCAGGGACATGTGGTGATTCAGATCAGCAAGTGGACCACATATCAAAGTTACACCCAGATTACATGTCAGGACTTAGGCATTGTGTGAGCAATTGACCCACCCATGAAGCACACCACAAAGTCACGGGAACAAATGCTGTCCCCCACCTTGAGCGAAGCAAAATGCAAGGACACAGTACCCAAGTGACACAATTTCCTGACTGTAAGGACCACACCTGCATATCAGATGAGGAGTGGGCATGTCAATTGAGGGACATGGGTCCTGGACCACAAGACTGATGTACTGTGGAAGTTTAACCAGGCCAGAGGAAGGGCACATAGCATGTCAGACAAAGTTCACAGTGCAGTCATGGACTCTCCCCCTCCTTGCTGCTGTCTGTCCTTCAGCTGCCCATCCAGGTCAGGGAAGACCACCACCAGGATCCGGAGCATGTGGGGGGTCAGGGTCCGGTGTCCACCCCTCCTGCGAGGAGGCGACAGCTTCAGCTGGACACTTGCGATCCTCCGGGTCCAGCCACGAAGGTCCTGCCACCTCTTCTGGCAGTTGCGGATCCGGCGCTTGTAGACCCTCACGGATCTTACTGCCCGGGCGATGGTCAGCCAGATTTCCTGCTTATGGTGGGCATCAACCTGTGAGTATGACAAAGTGAAGAGGGCCATTACTACACATGCAACATATCCGTGCATCACACAGTTGGATATACATGTCTCAATCACAGGGGCATATGATGTACACAGGCAGTGCAACGATGGCTATGAACAGTTTGCCAGCAGTTACTACATGGTATCATTGCATGGGAAGTAAACCTTGTTGGAATGCACTGTTACTGCACTGTACCTGTTCAGTGCATGTGACTACACACTTTGGGGGAGAACTACTCAGTGAGCATGCTAGCCAGTGGTGTGCACACTGTAAGTCTTGCTAGTCAGACAACATGCACAATTAGTAAGGCAGTGGACAGCACACTCACCTGCTCCCCTGGTGTCCCATACAGCTTGCTGTACTGTGGAAGGAGGCTGTCCAGCAGGGCCTGGTTCTCCTCAAGGCTGAAGGCTGGGGCTCTCTCCACAGTACATGCCATTGCAGTAGCCAGAGGATGCAGAGACAGCAGCAGTGTTGGTGGCAGATGTCGTCCTGGAGCATGTAGTGCAGGCAAGTGAGCCCTCAGGGGAACAGCCAGCATTATATGTGTGCTGCAGAGGCAGATACTGTCCCATGTGTCCAAAGTGATAGGTCCAAGTCGTTTGCATCTTCTGAATCTGGCCAATCCATGGAATTGCACCACTAATACACGCCCACAGCATCCTTCAAAAGTTAAACTTCATGACACCCATGAATTTGCAACATTGTTGTGGCTGGCCAACTGAATTCACTGCATCAGACTCGTTGAGGCTTCAAAAACGCGTCCGTTGCCATGCCAGGCCCCAGCCAATGCGTGCGCACCGATCGGTCCATTGCTGTACAACGCGTATTCCGGGATACAACGCGTACCCGCTCACTACCGATGCAATTGGCCATGCGGGCACACCGATCGGTCCATTGCTGTACAACGCGTACCCGCTCACTACCGATGCAATGGGCCGTGCGGGCACACCAATCGGTCCATTGCTGTACAACGCGTACCCGCTCACAACAGATGCAATGGGCCGTGCAGGCACACCGATCGGTCCATTGCTGTACAACGCGTACCCGATCACAACAGATGCAATGGGCCGTGCGGGGACACCGATCGGTCCATTGCTGTACAACGCGTATTCCGGGATACAACGCGTACCCGCTCACTACCGATGCAATGGGCCGTGCGGGCACACCGATCGGTCCATTGCTGTACAACGCGTACCCGCTCACTACCGATGCAATGGGCCGTGCGGGCACACCGATCGGTCCATTGCTGTACAACGCGTCCCTGTACAGGTCACTCGCATATGTCACCATGCTTGTCACTGGTGAACGTATGTCAGCCACATATACTTGCCAGGGACTCAGGGGCACACCTACAACACCACACCCAGTCCACACTGTATCCTAAGGCATGTAAGGCTGCATTACCTTTTCTGTGTATGGGGGTAAACATGTGGTTTTTGGGGTGGCACTTGGGGGCAGCCACACCCAGGCTGTGCACGTTTTCATGGGGACAGGGTCCTTTGTGTGTTGTGCACATGACCACTGTGATGTGCAACTGTTCATTTCGGAGCATGTGGCATGGTCACATTTCCAGGTTGTGTATGTGTATGACATGTCACATACCCCCAGGGTCCCATGTGGGAAGGCATTTACGTCACAGGGTGACCCATTGCCACAATAGTGATGGCCCTCCACAGTCTGTGTGCATGTTGTGTTTCCGATGTCTCTGATTCCATGTGCACAATGGGAGACAGTCTCCACATCAACGTTGTTTGTGCATGGACTTTGATGTTGTGCGTGTGTGTGTCACTGATGTCCATGTCTGTCCTGCGGAGGCAACAGGGGCCACTACCTGTGGGAGTCATGTTTGTTTTTCTGACGTGTACATGATACGCCATGTCATGCCAGTGTCCATGTGGCAAGACAGGGTCACTGGGAATCTACCTGTCAATGAGCTGTGATGCCTGTGGCGCATCAGTCCAGACATGTCACTGTGGTGTGTGTGTGGAACGTGACAGCAGTAAATGGGTACTGTGACACAGCCTAATGGTTTCCCATAGCACAACCTGGAACCTGTTGTCAACACATGTTGTACTGAGATGTTAGATGATGGCCATGTAGGTGCCAGATATGTCCGAAGAGAACGGCACACACATCAAGTACTTGTGTCTCGTAATGATGTATCATGTGAAATTGAGTATGGTGAATGGCACATATGTGGGGTGACTGACAATCTTTCTTTCTTCACCTATGCACTGCAGGGCTCCAGCTGTCCATAGACCATTCACTGACCTGGCAACGATGGTGGAACGTGACAGCATCCGACGGTACCGCTTCACCAGGCAGCTGATTGAGGATTTGGCAGTGCGCTTGGCACCACATTTGCAACCTGGCCGGCCGTACCCTACAGCGCTGACCCCCAAGGTGAAGGTGATGGCAGCCCTACACTTCTTTGCCACCGGTACCTTTCAACACACTGTGGCGACTGCTGGTGGGATGTCACAGACTATGTTCAGCCGTGTGCTACGCGATGTTTTGGAGGCAATGTTGAGATGCTTGAACCAGTACATCTATTTCCCTACACGTCAACAACTCACTGACGTCAAGAGTGACTTCTATGCCCTGGGGAGGATGCCACATGTCATTGGCTCCATTGATGGGACACATGTGGCTTTGGTACCACCACAGGCACATGAGCAGGCATACCGGAACCGGAAACATTACCATTAGATCAATGCTCTGGCGCTATGTCTTGCAGATATGAGCATCACACATGTGTGTGCCCGTTTCCCTGGTTCGGCACACGATGCCTACGTGATGAGGAGTAGTCGCATCCCGAGGATGATGTCACAGATGTAGAACCAGCGTGCCTGGCTTGTCGGTGTGTACTGACTTTGTACCATTGTGTGTGTTCTGCTATGTTGTATTCCGCCCACTTTTCCAACTCAGCTAATGTGCAATTGTCTGTCTGTAGGTGACTCCGGATACCCCAACATGCCGTGGTTGCTGACACCCCTCAGGAACCCTGTGACACCAGCCCAGATGCACTACAATGAGGCACATGGTCGGACCAGGAGAGTGATCGAGCAGACATTTGGTCTCCTGAAGAGCCGCTTCCGCTGCCTGGACAAGACAGGAGGGGCCCTCCCATATGCCCCAGCAAAGGTGTGCAAGATTGTCATCGTCTGCTGCATGCTACACAACCTGGCAGTGCGGAAGGAGTTGCCTCTCATCCTGGATGACGATGACCAACGTCCGCCACCTGTGGAGGATCCTGGCCTGGGCCACGATGCCAGTGATGATGATGATGGTGATGTCCGCACACAGCTCATCACCAACTTCTTCAGCTGAATGTGAGTATCCAGGGAGTTGTCATGTCAAAGATGTGAGTTTGCATGATATGTGTGGGTGGTGACTGGGGCTGTTTGAGTGAGGCCATGTGCTACTTGACTGGATGCGTGCAGCGATGTGTCCTTACAGGTAGTCTGTACTCCCCAACAGTGTTGACATGCTAACTTGGTTTTGTGTAGTTATCTTGTGACATGTATTGGGCATGAGTATTGCAGTTCTGTCCTGTTCTCAGTGGTTTTGACTGTGTGTCATGTCTGTCCTTCACAGGGTGCTTACAGAGTTGTTTGGTCAACTTGGATCCCCCGACACCATGATTCAGCTTTCAGGGTGGCAGCAGTCGTTTCCCTACAGGTGATGTGCCACACACCCCTGGACTTTATATATTCTGCACTTTTTGACTGTGTGGCCACTGCCACGTGGGATTACCTTGCATTTGTAGTGGAAACAACATGTTGCAAATGTGTAATAAACCTGTGCTTCACTTTGGGATGTGCGTTGTCTGTGGTCACACATCTGACTGACATTTGCTTACTGCACCTGTGGGCTATTTGACACAGACTCTGAATAGGTGTGGTGTCTGTGCATTCCACAGTATTTCCTGGCAACATCAGTGTAGGCGATGAGTCCGATGGCCCTGGTGTCTTTGTGTTGTGTAGCCCTAGTGGTGTGTCTCCCTCATATGTGTCACGTCACCATGACTCACATGACGGTGTTGTACTTGCTGTAGCAGTTAGCATACACAGTGTAATTTAGCTGATCATCATCCCCATGACAGTAACCACGTTAGAATCACAACAGAGGCAAGTATGGTGTATTAGTGATTTTATTTACATACATGTGTGAGTATAGTGCACAGGATGGTGGGTGCTGTACATTGGGATTGTGATCCAAAGTTCCCAGATGAGTTGCAAGTCTTGGTAGCAGAAATGTCCTGAGTGAAGTCCACAGTCATCTGATACATTAGTCCAACTTGAACTCCCCATGTCATGTGGGAGAGTTGTGTTGCATTCGACAGGGTGAACAGTTTGCACACAAAGGAGAATTTCTAGAACAGGTGTTGGCTTCCTGGGGGATGTACATGGCCATCGACCTCTCAGTTTTCCTTCCTCGGACGACCCCTCTTCTTTGGGGGGACCCTCACGTGCAGGCTGCTGCGGTGCAGGGGACTCTCCGCCAGAGTCCTCCTCCCTCCCTGTGGCAGTTGCAGTTGTTGCAGCACCAGATGTTGTGGGCACACAGGGAGGTGTGGCCATGTTGGTGCTAATCTGGCGGAGGCATGTCAATATGTCCCTATGCACCGCTGTCAGTTCTTCCAATGTGTCCCACTTGGACTCCATGCCAGACATGTGTGTCACCACACGGGACATGTGTGTCTCCACACGGGACATGTGGGAGTCCAAACGGGCATGATGGGCAGCCTGCTGCTGTTGAATGTCCTTGAGGATCCCCACTACCTGGCTGACCTCTCCAGTGCTATTCTGGTACGCCTCAGCAATGCGTGCCAGTTGTGGGTCATCATGCAGTCCAGACCCCTCTGCAAACAGCGACCTATGTCTACCACCCCTGGCGACACGTGCGGGACCTGCGGTGTTACGCCCAGGTGACCCTAGGCCCCCTTGGGGGTTGTTACTGGGCTCGTTGTCCGTAGCTCCACGTTGGGCCAGGGTCCCTGTGCTGTTGTCATTGGTGGTCCTTGGTCTGTCCGTGTCGGCGGGGGTGGTCTGTGTGTTGGCAGTTGTTGGAGCAGTGGGTGCAGGGGGTGCAGATGTTGGTCCTGCTGGTGCTGCATGATGACTCACGCTGGAGGGGCCAGGTAGGTCTTCGCCATCCAAGGAGGGCAGAGGCTGTTCCACACCAGTGGGCTCAGTGTCCCCCGGAGCCTGGGACAGGGACTCCTCCTCGCCTGCTGCTGTGTCCCCATCATCACCTGTTTTTGGAAGAGACACACAATGTATGTTATATTTCTACAGGCATCAATGGTTCACACACCTGACAGTTGTTACTGTACCTCTGGATGCGGGCCTGTACATTGCATTGTCCTAAGTTGTCACAGTAAGAGGTTGATATTGGTGTAGCACATTGTCCTGCAAACCTGAGGCATTTCAATGTGAATGTTGAGGTGTGTGCATGGCCAGCATTGGTTGTATTTGGTGGACATCCGGCCCTCCTTCTCCACCTAGCCCAGTTATCCCACCATGAAGCATGCCACCCTTGCAGTGGGTTCAGGTTGACTCTTGGGATGTCATTCAGTGGTGTCCTGCTGTTGGTTGGTGCACAGGTCCCAGCAGGGCCTGGTACTCCACACAACAGAGCACCATTGTCAGACATCTTTGATATGGCTTTTCACTCCCTGTGAGGTGTGCATGCTTAAGTGCTAGCTTGCTGGGCCATGTGGGTGGGGGATGTTGAGCTGTGACTACCACTCCCATCATGCTATTGCCTACACCCCCCTTCCCAGCATGCCCATACTTCCTTCCTTTTGACTCTGCTTCCTTGTGGGGTAGTGTGCCTGTGCTGACAGGATGGCTGACAGTGTTGTCCTGGCGTTTGTTTGGCTACAAGTCCCAAGAATGTCCCTGTGCTTCACACAGCATAACCCAGGGTGGTGGTTCTTTGTGGGATCTTCAATTAGAGTGTGGGGCATTGCATTCTCCCAGGTGGGTTATGTGGAGTTACTGTTGAGGGGATGTGTGAGGAAAGCTGCTTGTAACTATGGTCAGTGCTGTCAGTCCTCCTTCCCACCCAGCCAGATATCCCACCATGGAACGTGCTTCCATTGCAGGGAGTGCAAGTTGGCTTTCAGGATGTCAGGCAGTGGTGTCCTGCTGTTGGTTGTTGCACAGTTCCCAGCAGGGCCTTGTGTTCCCCACAGCAGTACCCAGTGTCAGCCATCTTGTCAGTCCTTTTCCACTCCCTGCGATGTGAGCATGGTTCAGAGTGGTGTTGATGGGCCAATTGTGAGGGTGACCAATATCTGTGACTACAACTCCCATCATGCTATTGCCTACACCCACCTTCCCAGCATGCCCATACTTCCTTCCTTTTGAGTGGACTTCACTGTGTGTGAGTGTGACAGCAATGGTAAGATGGCTGACAGTGTGGTCCTGTTGTTTGTTGGTGCCCAGTTCCCAGCAGGGCCTTGTGCTTCCTACAGCTGAGGCCAGTGTCAGACATCTTTGAAGTGGCTTTTCATTCCCTGTGAGGTGTGCATGGTTCAGTGTGAGCTTGCTGGGCCATGTGGGTGGGGGATGTTGAGCTGTGACTACCACTCCCATCATGCTATTGCCTGCACCCCCTTCCCAGCATGCCCATACTTCCTTCCTTTTGAGTGGACTTCACTGTGTGTGAGTGTGACAGCAATGGTAAGATGGCTGACAGTGTGGTCCTGTTTGTTGGTGCCCAGTTCCCAGCAGGGCCTTGTGCTCCCCACAGCTGAGGCCAGTGTCAGACATCTTTGAAGTGGCTTTTCACTCCCTGTGAGGTGTGCATGGTTCAGTGTGAGCTTGCTGGGCCATGTGGGTGGGGGATGTTGAGCTGTGACTACCACTCCCATCATGCTATTGCCTACACCCCCTTCCCAGCATGCCCATACTTCCTTCCTTTTGACTCTGCTTCCCTGTGGGGTAGTGTGCCTGTGCTGACAGGATGGCTGACAGTGTTCTCCTGGCGGTTGTTTGGCTACAAGTCCCAAGAGTGTCCCTGTGCTTCACACAGCATAACCCAGGGTGGTGGTTCTTTGTGGGATCTTCAATTAGAGTGTGGGGCATTGCATTCTCCCAGGTGGGTTATGTGGAGTTAGTGTTGAGGGGGTGTGTGAGGAGAGCTGCTTGTAACTATGGTCAGTGCTGTCAGTCCTCCTTCCCACCCAGCCAGATATCCCACCATGGAACGTGCTTCCATTGCAGAGAGTGCAAGTTGGCTTTCAGGATGTCAGGCAGTGGTGTCCTGCTGTTGGTTGTTGCACAGTTCCCAGCAGGGCCTTGTGCTCCCCACAGCAGTACCCAGTGTCAGCCATCTTGTCAGTCCTTTTCCACTCCCTGCGATGTGAGCATGGTTCAGAGTGGTGTTGATGGGCCAATTGTGAGGGTGACCAATATCTGTGACTACAACTCCCATCATGCTATTGCCTACACCCACCTTCCCAGCATGCCCATACTTCCTTCCTTTTGAGTGGACTTCACTGTGTGTGAGTGTGACAGCAATGGCAAGATGGCTGACAATGTGGTCCTGTTGTTTGTTGGTGCCCAGTTCCCAGCAGGGCCTTGTGCTCCCCACAGCTGAGGCCAGTGTCAGACATCTTTGAAGTGGCTTTTCACTCCCTGTGAGGTGTGCATGGTTCAGTGTGAGCTTGCTGGGCCATGTGGGTGGGGGATGTTGAGCTGTGACTACCACTCCCATCATGCTATTGCCTACACCCCCTTCCCATCATGCCCATACTTCCTTCCTTTTGACTCTGCTTCCCTGTGGGGTAGTGTGCCTGTGCTGACAGGATGGCTGACAGTGTTGTCCTGGCGTTTGTTTGGCTACAAGTCCCAAGAGTGTCCCTGTGCTTCACACAGCATAACCCAGGGTGGTGGTTCTTTGTGGGATCTTCATTTAGAGTGTGAGGCATTGCATTCTCCCAGGTGGGTTATGTGGAGTTAGTGTTGAGGGGGTGTGTGAGGAGAGCTGCTTGTAACTATGGTCAGTGCTGTCAGTCCTCCTTCCCACCCAGCCAGATATCCCACCATGGAAGGTGCTTCCATTGCAGGGAGTGCAAGTTGGCTTTCAGGATGTCAGTCAGTGGTGTCCTGCTGTTGGTTGTTGCACAGTTCTCAGCAGGGCCTTGTGCTCCCCACAGCAGTACCCAGTGTCAGCCATCTTGTCAGTCCTTTTCCACTCCCTGTGATGGGAGCATGGTTCAGGGTGGTGTTGATGGGCCAATTGTGAGGCTGACCATTATCTGTGACTACAACTCCCATCATGCTATTGGCTACACTGACTTCACCAGCATACACAGAATTCCTTCCTTTCAGTGAGCTTCCCTGTGAGGTGGTGTTCTAGTGGTGGCAAAATATCAGACAGTGTTTGTTGGTTATATTTGTGCCACTGCCTTGCTCTATTTGTTGTTAGGTTTGTACATGTCATGACACAGTTACATGTCACTATGAGATGGCAGGTATTGTGTTTGTCTGACTGGCATTCACATCTTGGGATGATTATCTTTTGGTTGCTGTGGATTTGCTAAGGGTGCATGGTTTGACTATCCCCTTGACAGTGATGTGTGTGTATTGTCACACCATATTGTGTATATTTGTTGTGTACTCACCAGGCTCTGGGATGTTTGTTAGTCCATATACGCTCACTGGTGGTAGGATGGCCCGCAACTTCTCCTCCCAGGGCCTGAGGTATAGTGGTTTGGCAGGAGGGCCACTGCCGGTGTGCTGGCTCAGGATGTAATCCTTCTTCAGTAGGTCCCTGACCCTCCTGCGCACATCATACCACCTGTTCTGGATGTCTTCCTTTGTGCGCAAACATGGTGATTGTGCGTTGACCCTGTCGATGATCCTCTCCCACATCTTGGTTTTCTGCGCCATGGGGGTCTGTTGGACTAATGTGCCAAACAACTGTGGCTCTACCCTCAGGATCTCGTCTACCAGGACTTCCAATTCACTATCTAGTAACTTATGATTCTTCTTTGGGGGCATGGTGATGGGTGGTGGTGGTGATTGATGTGTGTGTGTGTGCAAGTGAGGGTGGGTGAGTGTAGGTTTTGCTGGGTGTGTGTGAGGGTGCTATTTGTTGAGGTGCTAATGGTGTGTGGCTTGTGTGTTGGATGAGCTGTGAGTGTGTCTGTGGTTGCTGTCTAATGGTGTTCTGTGCTGGCAGGTCAGTGGAATTTGCAAAGGATCATGGTAGGGATTTGTGGCCTTTATATAGGTGGAGTTGGGGGTGTGTCCTTGTTCCATTTTTTTCCCCCCCTGTATTTATTGACTTTGTCATTGCTTGTTTGGCCCTCTTTTTTTGTATTTTTTCCTTTGTGATTTTTGTGCATGTAGGAGACGTTCTTCTGACCGAGTAGGACGCTGCAGTTGTCTCGTGCGCGCTTCTCTGAGTCGTTCCCGCTGTGTTTCAGCTAGGTTTCATGTGCGGCGTACGCGTCGGTCGGGGAGTATTGTGTTGGTTCGGCTGGCTTTTGTATGCGTGTCGGTCGTACGGCTTGAGCTCCGTGCGAATCGGTCTGATTTTGCACGCATTGCATCGTACTGCGCGGGTCGGAGTTCGTGGGTACGTTTCGTTCGGGTTCATTCCTGGTGCGTGTTGGTCGGTTCAATTCGCGTGGTTTCCCGGCCGGATAGCTTGCTTCCGTTCCGGTCGGTCGTTCGGCTTGAGTTCCGTACGAGTCGGTCGTGATTCACATGCATTTCATCGTACTACCCGGTTCGGGCAGCGCCGGTACGTGTCGGTCGGACTTAATTCCCGTACCGAGTCGGTCGGTACGTTTTCCGGCCCGAATCGGAATCGGCCCCTAAGTCTCTACTTTCTACCATTTAACTCATGACACACTCAAGTACTGCCTGAATGTTGTTGTAGTTTTAACATTAGTCTTGGTGTATAGGCAAATTAGTGATAGTAGTACTATCACTAATTTGCCTATACACTAAGAGATATAACAATACAAAAGCATGAGACATGCACTATTAGATGCATTTTCAATATATATGGGCTAAAGTCCCCCCGGCGTACATTATAAGGATAACACGTCACTGAGGAGTTCCATGATGATACAGAGGTTAAGGATCTCCGAGGTAATATGCAATATCCTCATCATGTATGGCAGGGGGTACTTTATTCCTTATAATATATGGCTGCACCATCACCTGTCCACAAACCACTTCCATTCTTGGTGCGTTAGTCTTTCATATGAAATAGAAAGCATGTTAGCAAACATCAAGAATACAACAGAATCTCTAGTGAATATCAAACAATTACAATCAGTTTAATATAACTCAGCATGTTTAAAAAAAAGGCATAGTAGCTCAGAATGTGTAGAAACATGCAGAAAGCTTCTAACTTTATTTAATAACCTAAGGAATGCAAAACATGTACATGTTTTCATATCTCTTTTCTGCTTGCCACTGTACAACTAGAAAACCAGAGCAGAAGAAAGAAAATCAATATTTCATTTTCCCTTTTAAACAGCTGCTGCAATTATGCTTTGTTGCCCGACCTGCCTTTCACCACGGCTGCTGGCTCCACCACTAGGCTTTATGATGACAGAACTGACCTGTAATAAGGTATTACAGTTGAGTTCTTACATTATGTTTTTATAATATGCAACTGGTTGCATCAGAAGTCACCTAATATAAAGAAATTAGAGATGGGTTTTAATACAGGGATTGCAAAACCTCATATATTATAAATGAATACCTGCCAGTTCATCATGAATGTATACAAAGCACTAAGCGAAAGGAACATGGTATGAAGAGGATCACAAGCTCCTCATGTCATGTCCAGCACTTCATTCAGCCTTGTTTTTATTCACATAGATTCACTTTATGGGACTCTTAGATTAATCGAAGCATGAAATGTGGTTTGGACAAATACTCATGGGTGGCTAATAATGTGATGCCTGACATGGGACAATGCAGGTTAGATAAATACCAGCAGGCACAAACGTATGCAGCAATAACTATTTTGCTTGCCAAGATTTACTATATATATGCTCATTGGAAATATATAGCTACTAATTAGCCCAATTTCATGTGTGATATTTCAGGGTAAATCTTCTGCTAGTACTAGCTTTTTGGCTGAAACACTTTTCCATGATGGGATTATTGAGGCCACTTGTATTGTTAAAAAAGCCCACTGTTAGAAATTGGGTTGTAGGTTGACTGGATTATGAGTCCTAGGCAAGCAGCAACCACAATCCTAGTCAGGGTAAGAAGTAGGCAAACCCTAAATTAACCTGTGCTCACCCTCTGGTAGCTTAGCACAGAGCAGTCAGGCTTAATTTAGAGGCCATGTGTAAAGTATCTGTGCAACACTTCAAACAATAAAACTGTGAAAACACCACACAAAAAGATTCCAAAGGTAACAAGGTTAGAAAAATAGAGCTTAATTTAATGACTAAACCAAGACCAAAATGTCAACAATACAATAAGCAGAACATTAGATATGATTTTTGAAAGAATAAATGGTAAAACAGCTCTTAGAAGCAATAAGCGTTTACTTGGGAAATCTGGTCGCTCCGGACCAGGACAAAGTCAAAAGTTCAGGCCGACTGTGATGGAGCGCAGGCCAGATAAAGGGACCCGGTGAGGCCCGCTGAACAAAATTATGTTAGTCTTAGCTGTGTCATCATCGAGGATGTGGGATACAGCCGAAGCAATGCGTCAGTGTCAATACACTATGGGCCCGATTCACAGAACTAACTTAAGACAAAATCCTAAACTTACTACCATTTTGGTATTCACAGAAGGCACTTACTCATTTTGGTATTCACAGAAGGCACTTACTTACTCATTTTGAGTAACTTACTCATTTTGTGTAACTTACTCATTTTGTGTAACTTACTCATTTTGGTATTCACAGAAGGCACTTACTCATCAATGAGTAAGTGCCTTCTGTGAATACCAAAATTAGTAAGTTACACAAAATGAGTAAGTTACTAAAAATGAGTAAGTTACTCATTTTGGTATTCACAGAAGGCACTTACTATTTTGGTATTCACAGAAGGCACATACTCATTGATGAGTAAGTGCCTTCTGTGAATACCAAAATGAGTAAGTGCCTTCTGTGAATACCAAAATGAGTAAGTTACACAAAATGAGTAAGTTTCACAAAATGAGTAAGTTACTCAAAATGAGTAAGTAAGTGCCTTCTGTGAATACCAAAATGAGTAAGTGCCTTCTGTGAATACCAAAATGGTAGTAAGTTTAGGATTTTGACTTACGTTAGTTCTGTGAATCGGGCCCACAGTGGGGGCGATACACCAGTCCTGATCCACGTAGCAGCGGTGATGCATTGGCTCTGATGAGCAAAGAGCTGTGAATCCGAAATTTGCCGTCATCGAGGATGCCTTCGAAGGGGGTGCGAAGACCTTGTGCCAGGAAGAGCGTTGTGCAGTGCTGGTTCCAAAGGCAATGCGTCATGGCCGATACACGCTTCCACTGCTTTGAATGCTTTGGATGCGGAATTCAACACAAACTCCGCCCTCCACTGCGTGGCGGAGTTTACAGCCCACTCCAAAGCCAAGAATCGGGATTTCTAAATGTTTACATTAACACATACAAGCCTGACATTTCCTGACCCCATAAAACCAAAATCAGGTAAAGGGGGGGAGGGCTGGGAAAAAAATGTTCAGGGGTATTTTATTATTCAGTTGGGGCTGCTGCATTCTTCTTTCAGCACAACAACATTGTCACGTGACGTCACAAGTGACTTGTTCCGCCTTTGCTCAGGGTGGCTCCCAGCGCGAGGTGAGCGCGGGAGCCCCTGCCCACAGCAACTGCCACAGCTGCTAGGCTCCAACGCATTGTGCTGCTCGAGCCAAGCATTCACTCCGCTTCCTTGTACCAGTGGAAGAACGGAGACCAAGGTAATAGACAGCCCTACTATACGAGTCCGACTCCTTTATACTAGTAAATTCCTCTGACAGCGCTGACCCGCGACCGCTCTCTCTGCCGGCCGCCATGTTACTCTGCCAAGGCTGCTGCTGTGAACTTTTGCAGTCCCTCTGGAAAAAAGCGCAAATTATATGTCTGCTTAGTCTTACATGTTTGTGGGTGGCACGGAAGGAGGGAGCTTCGAGCGACTCGACGGGCATTGGCACCGTGGTGTCTAGGTGTAGTGTCCCCATGCAGTGTTATTTACGGCGTGCGTATTTATTGTGTTATGAATTCTGAATGTCTCCACCGTGTACTGTTTATGTTTACTTGAACTTTGTTTGGCATGTTTTTAAATGGGCATACCATATTGAAACATAAATGTAGTGTCCCATCAGGCATACACCGATCACTGCAGTGCACACATTGCTGCAGCTGAATATGCCTATTTATTTATACTCTCCACTGCGGTGCACACTCCTTTATGAGAAGGCATTCTTGAAGAGCTCACCCCGTCATATTAAGGCATTTTTGTAGTGGTTACTCATGTTAAAGCATTATTACTACATTACTCACTCAGTAATGCAAACACTGCTACTGTAATCACTCCCTCTTGTACTTAACTTTACTCAACTCCGCCACTCACGGAACTCAGTGGAATCTCGCAGAGTTTTCAGGTAACTCAGTGGAATTCCGCGTATTAAAACTCTGCGAGCTCCGTCCAGGCCTAGTTCTAATCCACGCAACAGGGGCAATGTGCCGGTTCTGATCCATGCAACGGCGGTGATGCGCCGGTTCGACAGAGGATGCATTAGCCAAATGGAGCAAGCACCTCAGGCCCACTTCCAAGGATCCAGAACTGCGGTGGTACAACTTGGCAGGGTAGACTCACAGATGGAAGAGTCCAGGTGCAAAAGCAGGTACATTGGAAGTCTTTTATGTGACAGAGACTTCAGATTAGGATGCCAGCCAGCTAGCCCTTGGAGTCACTGTGGGTTGAAGTGAAGCAGGCCCAGTCCTTCTCACCCTGGCAAGGGAACAACAGGCAGCAGGGCAGACACTCCTATCCTTCCTGTGTTGTTGTTGTCTAGAAGGAATGCACAAAGTGTAGCTGTCACCCAGCCCAGACATGTATTGGAGACAGTCTGCAAAGTACACAGAGTTATAAGCCCTGAGAAATGTCCACTTTCTAAAAGTCACACAATTGATGGACGGAATGTAGAACAAATCAAAACATTCACCCCCAGTCAAGAGATCTGGGTTACATTCATCATTCTTTTGCTCACCATGCCACCACAGTTTAGACCTGGCCATATGCAAATCTTGACCCTGTGCCTCATGGGAACAGTCCAGCCCGAACTGCCAAGCCAGGTCCTCCCCGAACTGGAAACCAGCATCCTAGGACCGGTTTCGGGGTTTCACCCCTCATCAGCCAGGATAGCTTGAATCCAGTGGGACGGTGAGCCCGGGACCCACGTCTGGGCATACCCGGCTAACTTAGGGCGAGAAAGCAAAAGACAACCAATTGATGAACGGAATCCAGAACAAATCAAAACATTCACCCCAGTCAAGAGATCTGGGACTGTTCCCATGAGGCACAGGGTCAAGATTGATTTGCATATGGCAAGGTCTAAACTGGGGTGGCATGGTGAGCAAAGGAATGATGGATTTAACCTATATCTCTTGACTGGGGGTGAATGTTTTGATTTGTTCCGCATTCCGTCCATCAATTGTGTGTCTTTCACTTTCTAAAAGTGGCATTTCTAAAACAGTAATCCAACTTTGCCAGTAAGGAAGGTTTGTCATTACCATTCCAGACATGTGAAACATAAAAATGCTACTCTTTTCTAATCAGGAATTACAGCTTCAAAGTGTATTAAGGAATTTCCAATGCTAACCTATGAGATGAGTAGGCCTCACAGTAGTGAAAAATTAAATAGGCTATTTGCCACTAGCAGGACATGCAAAACATACCAGTGAATGTCGTACCTTTCAATTACACAGCACCCTGTCCTTAGGAACACCTAGGGCCTACCTTGGGGTGACTTATGTGTAATAAAAGGGGATTTTCAAGCTTGGCAAGTAGTTTTAAATGCCAAGTCGAAGGGGCAGTAAATTGCACACACAGGCACTGTAGTGGCAGGGTTGAGACAGGTTTGAAAGGCTACTTCTGTGGATGACACATTCAGTGCTGCAGGCCCACTAGTAGCATTTAATTTAAAGACCCTGGGTATATGGTATACCACTTTACAAGGGACTTAGAAGTAAATCAAATATGCCAAACAGGTGTAAACCAATTATACCATGTTTAGAGAAGAGAGCACATACACTTTAGCACTGGTCATCAGTGGTAAAGTGCCCAGAGTCCTAAAGACAACAAAATGAAGGTCAGAAAATGAGGAGGAGAAAGGCAAAAAGTTTGGAGTGACCCTTCAGAGATGGCCAATATTCTAATAGTGGGGCCTTGTATAGAGTGGCATGGTGGGCACAAAATGATGGCTGGAATACAACCCTAAGCTATGCTAGTGGCTAAGATTAATTTTTGCATTTCATCCATCATTTTGTTGTTGATGCCGTGGTAAAAGTTTGCAGAGTGGTTTGCAGGCTGTCCTTATGATGAAATCCATATTTCACAGGGAACCATGACGTATTTTCTTTAGCATATATTTATGGAAATTAAGTGCAGCATAAAAACAATTAAATTAAAAATAAAACACAGTTAAAAACTGAATTATAGCTCCGGCTCAAATGTGGAAAACCTCTGAAATTCGCCAGTTATGATTACCACAAAATGCACAAAACACATAGGGCCTCATTACAATGCCGGTCGGAGTTGCCTCTGACCGACATCGCCACGGATGCGGAACAGAATGACCTCCGGTCAGCGGTCCGGACACAGCAATTAGGATGTGACTGCACATGGTGCAGACACAAACCACCGGCAGCACAAGCTCCCAATGAAAAATTGAAGTTTTTGCACATCCCTGCACCATGTGGCAGGCACCTCATGGTGCCTGCCACATGGTGCAGGGATGCCATGGCCACAACCTTAGGGCCAGGGGAGAAGGGGGCCCAGCTAAGTGCCCCCAAAGTTGCTTTACAACAGCCTTTCCATGTCGGAAAGGCCGACATGGAAAGGCTGTAAGGCCGACATGGAAAGGCTGTCGGAAACAACATCATAATCATGACGGCGGAAATGCCGCCCTTAAGGGATTATGACTGGTGTTCGACTGGCCGACAGGCTCCTTGAGCCCATCGGAACTGAGTCAGTTTCCCCGGCCGGTTTACACTCTGACCACCAATATTATAATTCAGTGGTCGGTATGTAAACCTTCCATGTCGGTCGGAAAGCCTTCGACCAGCGGTCAGAGGCTTTCCGACTGACATCAAAATAAGGCCCTTAGTTTACTTAAACATGTTGCAGCTCATGACCACCTGGCAAAGCTTAATGTGGTATGAGGTGCTATTTTAACATCGATCATGATTTCCAAGGTCTCATCTAGACTCATTGCCACTCATAGCCAAGGGGGCATTCCGCCATGTTGTACTTTGGTGAAATGGGTTGAGCTTTTGGCTGAGATACCTATTAGCTCCTAAGGAGAAACATGTACTATCTTTGTAGTGAGAAGTAGTAGCCAGTGAGAACTTCCTTGACCTTAAATCATTTCTCACAAACGTTGATTTAGGTCTCTTTGGCCTTCATCACAAGTGTACCAGTTTTTGGGTCAAGGACCCCAAAATGCTGCCTGGTATCCCAACACTTAAACAAATTACGTTCCCGGAATGGGGAATAACTCCACAGACCCAGACATACTAGTTTTCCATGTGGTTTATCTTGATTAGAGAGAGAAGGAGGATGACATTCACACCTGTCCAGAGCAGGCAGAGAGAGTCAGGGGAGAGCTGAGGAGGAATGGGAGAAAGTAGAGGGATTAAGGCTTCAGGGCAGGCATTCAGCCTGTCCGGGGGGATATAATGTCTACTCCCACGTGCTGCAGGGGTTAGGTAGGAGCTGGGTTGGTCTGCTGCTCAGAGCTCCTTTGTCTACAGCAAGGAAAAGGGTCTAGTGTTTCCAAGCTAGGAATTATCCGGTCCGGAGCTTGCGGTCTTTACAATGTCATTGCAGTTTAAGCCTTCGAAGTTTCTGTCTGCGAATGGCTTCTTCCTCGATTCCCTCTTACAAGAAAAAACTTTTGGATAGGAGTAAGCACAATTTCCAAAATTTGTTTTCACATAAGTACGTGAAATATCAGCAGAATTAAGCAAAATTACAGAAAATGCAAATCTGTCATTTGACGCTAATTTTTAGTATAAAACACGTCCTTGTGTCAAGTTTAAAAAATAGTTGAGTTGCAAGAATATTGTATCGAAAATATTGTTAAGTCAAAAATGTCAACGAACAGAATATAGAAGGTACAGACTGTAAAATTATAATTTTTTAGTTATAAAACATATTTTTTCAATATTGTTAGATATAATAAGGTTTAATCTAATATAGTTGTAATTAATATATTCTTTTAATGTCTTTAATATGTATTCATTAATATTTTACTTTTATGTGCTGTTATTAATATTATTATTATTATTATTATCATTAATATTATTATCATTGTTGTTTTAGTATAGTTTGTAAGTGTTAATGAGCAATTAAAATTGGTCTATATTTAGGGGCCGATTACAATGTCGGGCGGATTTGCTTCCGGCCGACACCGTCTTGTAAACGGGACCGACTGACCTCCGGTCGCCGCTCCCGAACTCCTGATTTGGATGCGACCGAACACTGTTTGGTCGCATTCTGACATTTTCCTATAGGAGAATGTGTTACGCCCATAAACTGTAGTACATGCTCCCATAGGGAAATGGGAGGTGGTGTTAATCCCTGCACCCCGTGGCAGGCACCTCAAGGGCCTGCCACGGGGTGCAGTGATTAACAAGGGTCACCATAGGTGCCCCCTCTGCCCTCAACTGGAGGGCATGCACACAAGGGGGCCCTGATAGGGGCCACCGAACGCGCTTTCTGACAGGGTTTTCATGTCGGAAAGACCGGCATGGCAGCCCTGCCGGAAACCATACATTGCGATCCCAATGGCAGAAAGATCGCCCTTTGGGATTACGGGCCGGCCTCCGACTGGCTAACGGGCTCCTTGAGGAATGACCGCCCGGTTTCAATTCCGACTGGCTGGTTCATAATCAGCTGGTCGGAATTGAAACCGACAATGGCGGTTGGAAAGCCTCCGACCAAAGGTTGGAGGCTTTCCGACCGCCATCGTAATAAGCCCCTTAGGGGCACATTACGATGGCGGGCGGAAGCACCACCGCCGTGCTGGCGGATGCAAAAACCACCAGTTACCGCCGGCACGCAGCAGTCCACACGCCCGTCCAATTACGATGCGAAAAGTAGGCCAAACACCGCCGGCAAGCCAGCAACACCGTCCGCCATCAAAGTGCGCCCATACATGTAGCGGCGCAGCCTAACTGACACACACCGTCCGACGAAACACGTCCCGCCCGGCGCATAAATTACGATGCCGCAAACAAACGGCTCCCACGGCCAAGAGATACCGTACGACAAACCGAAGCGGTAACACGGATGCCGAGCACGGACAACGAAGAAGCGGCTCCCCGAGCATGAATCCAGCACTGCAGGCACTCCCCATGCTTCTGCTGATGCACCACCAAGGACGCAACGTACCGCGGAGACGCAGGTAGGCACACACACAACAAGTGCACGCAAACAGCGCACACAGTGCAAGGGCGGAAAAAGCGGACAACCCCCACCAGCGCGTGTACACTACACATCCACCATCGCATCCACATATGACACACAGGCCAAATCGTAACATCGCAGAACACATGTGTACACACCACCTGGGACTAGGAACCAACCACCCCGTCACGGCCCCAAAGCGCCGATGACGCCGCCACACATGCGCACAACGCAGAGGCCAACCGCAGCGCCATGCATGCGTCGCACACAGACACAGGGACACAACCAAGCAGCACACACATCAGCCCCACCCCGAACGCACATGACACGTGACAGGCCGGCCACAGACATGTCCCCAACGCCCAATTCACGGACAACACCCAACGCCACACAACCGACGCACACATGTCAGTGAAGACACGCAACAGCAGGACACACCCCAGTGTAACAAACATGGCGTAGCACACAGCGGCGGCAACACCAACTAGGAGAAGCAGGGCCCCTTTGGGAAGAGGAACGCCAGTACCACACAGAAACACCCATACCACCCTGCACATATGAACAAGACATATAAAACGGAACACCAAAGAGCCCGGGGACCGACAACAGGTGGCCCAAGAATAACATTCACACACAAGGCCCAACGCAGAGCGGAAAGGCAGCCTGCCGCCCACACAAGGGAGAGCAGACAGCACTGAATGACCTTCCATTCCAACTCCGAAACCACAGCCCTACGACAGAAGCCGGTGAATACAGCCATTGTCCAAGAATAGACCAACACAGGCATGCCGAGGAGACCGACCACAGGGCAGATAGCGCATATCACAGAAGCACACAACGGACGGGGAAGAAAGAAGAAAACACTCCCCCATGTCGGCCACATGCAAGTTAATTGGAAGGAGTCACACATCACTGACCTTGAACTGTCTGAGAAGCATGTGGGAAGAGGGCCCGTGTCCTCCAAACAAGCAAACAGAACACAAGTCTTGTCTCCCTACGACTACACAGAGCTCACAGCAACCCCGGAGCGTGCACATTGCAGACTGCACACACAGCCGGAGCACGCCACCTCAACGAACCGCTGCGAAATGGCAACCGCAACACACCTACCCAACTACGCCGAACAGCTCAAGCTGTACAAAACCAATCTGTTCCATACATTGGGATGCGATCTCCTGTCCCTGCTGAACGTAAGTTACCGACTGACTTACCGCATCACATTGTTCAGCTGCGTCATGCCCGTCTTCTACTGTCGGAGGTGTCCCTACCAGCATCCCGTCGAGATATGCCTCTCCAACCCGGCATGTCTGAAGGCGGACCTGCTACCACTACTCCTCCCTCTGGACGCACACGACAGGGCCTGCTCTGCCTATGGGGGCATGGCGTATGTGGCCAACATCGCACCCGCACTGAAATGGGACCACTGTGCCTCCACACGACGGATCATCGAGAACAGCTACATCGAATGTCACCCAGCATGCCCCATCATGGTCCTCCAAGGGACAACTTACGAACAACACCTTGACAGCCACCATCCGCTACATTGGCTGGCAAACATGTACACCACCAATGACATGGAAGCCCTGCTGGACGGCATCGCATACCTGACAACCTGTAAATACGTCGGACCACAACGCAGGTTCCCCGAGTGACCTATGATGTCCAACCCCGCACCCATGCTTAGCTTCCGCACGGACTGGCCAGTCACCACCACACCAGCCATACCAAACGACCGGCAACTGTAACCACACCATCAACGACATCGCCATGACATCGGATATGACCGGGACATGCACACTGTTCCCCATCACATTCAGGAACACCGCATGCATCGTGGGACGCAGTGGCATGGGCTCTGTGTACCGCACCCACATGGCCTGAACTGCACGAACAACCAGGACACGACATGGATCCAGCGCACATGGACACACACACCGCTCAGTGGACATGAATAGGTCGCCTGGAGTCTGTGGGTGCTGCACCCCTCCCACCCCCGCCCCGGGAATCCCATACCAGGACCTTTGCATGGACGACAAGTGCATACAACAACAACACGACCCCAGTGACTGTGACATGTCCAGTAACCACCACAGTGCAACAACAAGTGGCACGCCGCTGCATGCACGCAAGCACATGCCCTGATGTCAACTCACATGCACGCGTGCATGAGGAACAACCGCAGCAAACCTGTCACATGGAACTGAGATGGACTGTGCCCATGATGCCAAGCGGTCTGGTAGGCTACATGTATACCGTCTGTGTCAAAGTCCGCAGCTCCGCAGCTATACGTAAATGTACATTAGCACAGCCTTGGCCAAGCAGATGTCACTCTGAAGCCCACATCCCACATGCAACAGCCAATCACATGTAACCCCACACCCTATCCCATTTGCAATCATGCTCAGTATATCCTCAACATGTATTCCGCTGCCAGTAGTGTCCACTATACTGCATCACAGAGGACAGAAGACTCAATATAATGTTTGAAACCAAAACTGTCTCCGCTGACTCATTTCACAAGTACGAATGAGAGAGGATGAGAGTATGTGAAGTACACGGCAGTCGTGACATGACCATGTAGTCCACTGGTATTGGATGTCAACGCAAATGAGTAGCACTACTGTGGAAGACACACATGTGTCGTGTGAAGTCGTATGGACGCAGTGCTCAGGTGGGTGGGTGCGGCGGGTAGATGCGCACATGCCAAGTTGGAGCACGCCGTGTTGGGAGGGGTCATGAACAGTACACCACCGCTTCCCTGGGCATTGTGAGAGGACACCTGTCGGGGGGAGTGAACACGTGTGTGCACAGCAGCCGGGCACACGTACAAAGCGGTACCAGGCGCACCTCAGCCCACCCTCTGTGGACAAGCTGGATCCTGTTGTGCGCCCGCCATGCCCCTTGACAAGGCACACACAGCCCCAGTCGACCAGGTGTAACCCCAACATAGTCAATCCGCACAGGCGATACAGGGCACGGGATGGCAGTGGAGCATGGTGTGTGAGAGGTCTCCTCGCGCTCCTCCTGGTCATATCACGCAGGCAATAGAACCTCAACGTCTAGCATGGCACAAGTCACATGGAAGTGTAGGGGGACGCACCACAGCACGAGCAGCACTGACGTCACGGGAGGTGGCTCGCACCATCCCATCCATTGCCCATCATACCAACCACGCCACATGCCATTGCGACTAAGTGCAAGCGCGTGCGCCACCACCCCCGAGCCCTCCCCAGAGAGGCCAAAGAGTGAATGTGTGGGCCATCAGCCACAGACGGACGCGGCCTGGCCGCAAGGGCAGCCACAGCCACTGGGTGTCGCAGGTGGCGGATCCGGAAGGCGAAGACTGTGATGCATAGTCCATGCAGGCCGGGTCTCCATTTGGGGCACCACGCAGGTGGACGGCGTCCCGCAACACATCATACCCTGAGACAGCCCACTCGTGCAACTGGACCCACACATACACTCCTTGCCCTCTCTGGTGCGAGCTTGGGGCTGCCTGTGCAAGCGCTAGCCTCGCAGGTGAGCATGCATATTGGGGAGCGAGGGGAGGACATGAGGGCTGGGGCGAAGATGACTGTATCACTGTCAGTGAGTACAAGGATGACCCAGATGTGGAAAGGAAGAGACGTGTCCCGTGTGTACTGCAACTAGTCGCCAATCCAACTACCCCCCATGTCCGGAATGTAAGCCCGCACCTAGGCCCGCCCATCCGCCACATCGAACATACCACCAGCACGACAACCTTCCCATTCGAAACACTGACTGGGGGAGGCGACCAGTGTACAATCATGTGTAGCCTACCCACGCGTACATGTGGGCCCTCCATGATCCATGTCACCTGCGGCAAAGTCATGACATGCGCAATGAGGGAAGTGAGGAGAGCTGCCCGCCCCACGCGCAGAAGGTGCATCAGCTCCACAGACCCAGCAGCGAGTCCAGCAGGGGTCACATGTGCAGGGGCAGCTGTGCCTGGTGTGAAGGCACATGCATATAGACAGCACATCGACCAATGTGTAGTCTGCCCACATCTACAGTCCATCATCATGCGGACATAGGAATTGAACACAGGGCAACACATCTTAGTGGGTGCACCCACCGTGACCAACAATGCGCAATCATCGACGTACCCGCCCTGTGCATGGCCCCCCACCCAACGGAGGCACATCCAGTGCCACCATCCCACACACACAAGCCTTCCACGGAACATGCTGTGTCCAATGGTCAGTACAGAGTCAGCGCCCATCTGGTGGATCCTGAACAGGAGACACATGCACACACATGCCAGCTCCCACTATGTACGACTGCCACCTGGCACGTGCAATGTAACCTCTCACCTGTGACGTGTGACTGCAAGCACACAGCCGTCTTGGCATGGGGCTGTCAATGTGGACACCTGTCAATGTTTCGGGAGGTGTGATCCGTACAGTGCTGTACATAGGGTGCAGTGCTGACACCTACTACTGTCTCATATCCCCTCGTGCCACAGGTCCCACTTGTTTTGGCCGCTCAGCCTGTGCCCACATCGTCGTCGTCGTGTGCCATACTCATCCAGCCGCGGAAGCAGTTCCATGCTCAGCAGACATTCATGTTGCCGTGGCGTTGCCGCTTGACGGATATGCAGTCAGTCCCCATCAGCACGCCCCGCAAGTCATTGGGGCCTAGATCCCCATGTGCATGCACATGGCAGTGGTTTGTATCACTAGCCATTGCCATTGTTGGGAGACCTGTGTAAGTGTATTGTGGCCGTGCCGTCCCAGCTTGACAGCTGGGCTGTGGCTCATGTGCTTGCTCAGTCATGTCAGTGATGTGTATGCGAAATTGCTATGTGTCGTGTTGCATTGACATGTGTCCTCTGCCATTGTCCCTAGGCGGAGACCGAACATTGACCGCCCATACCAATTGCTGGCGGACATGGACGATACAGAGGTTATTAGGAAGTTTCGGCTGGACAGGCCAACCCTGCATCGACTGTGTGCCATGTTAGAACCCCATCTCCGTCCCCGCAGGGTGTATCCGACTGCTGTCACCCCCACGGCTAAGGTGATGGCTGCCATGCATTTCTTCGCCACTGGGTCATTCCAGCACACAGTGGGCAGTGGAGGAGGGATGTCCCAGCCCATGTTCAGCAAGGTGCTGAGGGATGTACTGGCAGCCATGATGCTGTACCGGAACAGGTACATCCGCTTCCCCAGGGCTCGTGAATTGGCGGCAGTGAAGGGTGCATTCTATGCCCTTGGCAGAATCCCACACGTCGTTGGAGCCATTGACTGCACACATGTCGGCCTTGTTCCACCACAGGCCACTGAGCACCTGTACCGCAACAGGAAGCACACGCACTCCCTGAATGTGCAAGTGGTGTGCCTTGCGGACATGGTGATCACCCACGTGTGTGCAAAGTTCCCAGGCTCGGCCCATGACGCACACATAATGCGCAACAGCATCTTGCCACGACTGATGTCCAATATGCAACAGGATCGTGCCTGTATTGTCGGTGAGTATGTGGAGTGGTGTAGCGTGCTGGCTGTGCGATGCTGTCCCCTGTCCAGTTGGATTAGCAACGGTTCTCTGTGTCCCTCACACCCAGGTGACTCTGCGTATCCGAATGGGGCATGGCTGCTCAGTCCATTGAGGAATCCTCGCACCCCAGCAGACGATCGCTACAATGAGGCACATGGGAGGACCAGACGTGTGGTCGAGCGTACCTTTGGCCTCCTCAAGTCCAGGTTCAGGTGCCTGGACCGCACCGAGGGTGCGCTGGCGTACTCCCCACAGAAGGTGTGCCGGATAGTGGTGGCGTGCTGCATGCTGCACAATCTGGCCATTCGGAAGCAGATCCCCCTCATCGTGGATGACGGAGATCAACCAGGGCCCCAGCCCGCAGACCAGGACAGCTCGAGTGAGGAGGACAGCGGAGAGGAGGAAGCTGGTAATGTGCGGCAGCAGCTCATCGCCCGCTACTTCACTTGACGGTGAGTGTCCATGTACGACGGCTGATGTGGCTGTATCTGTGCAGGTGTGTGTGTGCTGTGTCAGGGTGGCCGTTTGTTCACTGCGTGCTGTGTGTCAACGCTCCATGGCCAGGGTAGTATGCCACTGTTGGTGGCTGTGGCATTGTGCCCTATTGCTCTGTGCGATGTGTGTACATTGCTTGTAGTTGTTGACATGTACTGTGTGATGGGTGTGTGACACACTCATTGAATGTGCTCCTGTTCTGTCTCCCACCCCTAGGTCCCTACAGGCCCTCCGGATTCAAATGCCATGCCACGCATCAGGTGCCTTTCCGCCCAAGGTGGCCGTTGTATTCCGTACAAATAAGACACAGGGCACAAACAGCAGTTAGTGAAAAAGGTGCATTTATTACAAACTGTGACATGTGATTGTGTGTAAGGTGATGACAAAAGTGGTGCGTGCAGTGACAATGAGCTGTCGGTCATGGCTGCGTGATGATCAGGGTGTACCCACTGGTTCTATGTCCATAGTCCAACACACACATGCCATGCTGGCTGTGTGGAGTGGGATCGTAGTCCAAGTCAATGCAGTGGCTGGTCAAGGAAGGCTGGCGGAAGGCTGGCTGGCTGCCTCACTTGCGTTTGGAGCGTGCGAAGTCCTCCCGGGAGATCTGTTTCCACTTCGGACGGCCCCTTCCACGTTTGCGAGGGGGGGTGCCTGCTTGCGACATGCTGGTGGTTGAGGTGTGATCACTGGCTGTGGACGCAGGGGAACTGGACACTGCTGCTCCACCCTGCGCCCCGGCAGGTGGTGGCGGAGGGGAGCTGCTGTCCCTGGCTGTGACCTCACCGCCACCACCAGCTGTCCCATGAGGTCCACGATTTGGCCCATACGGGCGTCCATGGACCTCAGCACCCCCAGCACCTCACGCGTGTCTGAAGTAGACCGGACCCATTGTCCTTGGGCCTCTTCATAGGCCCCAAGGACTCTGGCCATGTGAGGCAGGGCATGGCTCCCAGGGGAGGCTGGCGTTTCCCTGGCCCTGCTCCTCCTACCAGTCCTGCTGCCACCGGCCTGCCCACTAGCCACATTGCTCACCACGGTCCTCGCTGTGGCTCCCAGGGTGGATCCAGTCGTCCGGGCCACCACCTGCGCTGGGGCTGGTGCCAGCGAAGACGTGGCGGTGGTGGCGGCGGTGGTGGTCGGTGCGGCGATGGTGGCGGTTGCGGCAGTGGTAGTGGCCACAATGACCGTGGGTGTGGCCGCAACGACAGTGGCAGCAGGGGGCTGGGAATGTTCAGCAGCCCTGGATGATGGGTTGGTGGGTAGGAGGGGTCCTGGGGAGCGGCTGGGCCCTGCCACACCAGATGGGCCTGCTTGGTTGTCCGTGTCCGAAGAGGAGGACAGATCCTCCAGATCCGTTTGTCCTCGTTGGGGGCTTGTAGGCTGGCTGTGCTGGCTGCTGGCTCCATCCCCAGCATCCAGCAGTTCGTCACCTGTGGAGAGAATGAGATTTGTTATTGTGTTGCACCTGGCGAAGTATGTATTTGTCGTCTGACATTGACAGTCCGTGCAATCTCGTACATGGGTTTCCCGGAGGCGTGTGTGTGGCTGTAGCATCTGTAGTTGTGTGTGCTTGGCAATGGGACTGTGTGCTGTGCACATGTGGCATGGGACGGATTGGCCATGCCGATGGGTGTGTTGCTGTGCCCCTACTTATTGTGACTCTGGTGTATGCGGGCTCCTGGCCCATCCTGGGTCTGGTTTGTACTTTGCTTTTGGTGTTCAGATGGAACGCTTAGGTACGCATATGGCAACATGGGGGCCATGCCCCAGATTCGCATTTGGGAGGGGATATGCTTTTGGGGTTCAAATGGAACGGTTAGGAACGCATATGGCAACATGGGGGCCATGCCCCAGATTCGCATTTGGGAGGGGATATGCTTTTGGGGTTCAAATGGAACGGTTAGGAACGCATATGGCAACATGGGGGCCATGCCCCAGATTCGCATTTGGGAGGGGATATGCTTTTGGGGTTCAAATGGAATGCTTAGGAACGCATATGGCAACATGGGGGCTATGCCCCAGATTCGCATTTGGGAGGGGATATGCTTTTGGGGTTCAAATGGAACGGTTAGGAACGCATATGGCAACATGGGGGCTATGCCCCAGATTCGCATTTGGGAGGGGATATGCTTTTGGGGTTCAAATGGAACGCTTAGGGACGCATATGGCAACATGGGGGCTATGCCCCAGATTCGCATTTGGGAGGGGATATGCTTTTGGGGTACATGCTGTGAGCCATGGGTGCCGAACGTGACATGTGTTGTGGCAGCATGACAGTGCATGGTTTGAGGTGTGTGCATGCTTGACATGGCCTGCATATTTGCTGTCTGTTGTGATTACTGGACATGGCATTGGACGCATCGTTATGAGTGAGTGATAGTTGTGTGCCAGCCAACGTATTGCAGTTGTCCCATCTCCTTGGTGTGCGTGCTGCCCTGTGCCATGTGCATCACTGCAGTGCTCGGGGGGTGTGGCCCATGTTGTGTGTTGTTGCTCACAGTGTGTCGTGCGCTTAATTGACTTCTGGCACATGGTTGGTCATGGGCATGTGTCTTAGCGTGACTGCTGTATGTGTGGCAGCTGTGCGGATGACATGCCTTTCATGAGACTGGGGCTGACGGATGGGATGGATGGTATGTTGTATGTGCATGGTGTGTCTGTGAGTTTGATGGGTTCAGTGGTGTTCGTGTGCATTTATGTTGTTCCGCTCTGTTGCGTCTAGTGTTGTTTGTCTTACATAGGCGTAGTTGTGGGGTGTGTTGTTGACAGGCAGTAGGGGCTACATGGACAGGACTTCAATGGTGTTTCGGTTGTGTGTGATGAGTTGCACAGTGGCTGCCGTGTGGGACTATATTCAGTGTGGCTTGTGCATGCAGACGTGGCTCCTTGGGTGTTGCTATGTCTGTGATGGGTCATGTGGGGTGTGAGTCTGTTGTTCATGTCCGTGTGCACATTGTTCACTTGTTCGTGACGGTGGGCGGTGCTGCGTGTTCGTCTGCTACGTGACATGTCCCATGTGTTGGTCGTGTTATGGTCCTCATGCCTCCAGTAATCCAGCCCTGTCCAGTTTCCCACCTGCAAGTTGTTCGTGCGTGCACTGTACTGGATGCCACATGGCTCTAAGCGGGGGTGCTCCATGTTGCAGGTCTGTGGGGGTGGGGGGTGTTGTGGGTCGTGGGGGTGGCTGGACACCCACTGACACCGATTGCTGTGGACCGTGATGTCTGCCTTTCGGCTGTCGTTGTGCACTGCGGTGGCTGACACGTGGCTGTGGGGTGTGGGGGATGCTCCTCCTTGCTGTGCTGTGGGACTGGGGCCTGGTGTGTGTTGTACTTGGGCTGTCCACCGTCCCACCCACTGCACTTTGTGTTCCTGCCACTTACCTGTTACTTGTCGGTTAGTGCAGCTGTGGCGGACACATGGGTGTGGTGGGTGCTCGTTGTGGCGCTTCTGGCATATTTGGGGACCTGTTGGTGGTTACGTGGCTGGCTTAGTGTACACATGTCCCCACGCATCTTACAGTTGTTCGGTTTGGGCTGTGTGTGGTAGTGTCTGTTGCATGTGTGTGTGATGTGTTGTGTATTGTGTGCTGGACATGGGGGTGTTTGTCCCTGGGAGCTGTGGCATGGTGGTAGTGCATGTGAGTACATAGCGGTGTGCTGGTATACATTAGTTTGTACTTACCAGCCTCCACTCCCCCTGCTAATCCGGCGAGGATCTCCGGATGTATTACGACTCGCACCTTCTCCTCCCACGCTTTGAAGGTCTTAAAGAGCGCGGGATTCCCTCCGCCAGTGACGGCAGCCAGCTCTCTGTTTTTGCCCTCCTTCTTCTTGACCAGGCTCTTTACGTCATTCCAACGTTTGTTAATCTCGACTCTGTTCCTGGGCAGGGTCCCGACTGCATTGACCTGGTCTACGATCCGGTTCCACATTCTGTTTCTGGTGGCTAGTGGTGTGTGCTGGACCATGTTCCCATAGATTTGTGGGTACACCTTGATGATCTCGTCGACCATGACCGTCAGCTCCATGGGCGTGAACTTGGGCATTCTTTGTGGTGCCATGGTGTTTGTGGTGCTGGTGCGGTGTGTGTTGTGTAATGTGCAGGGGGTTTGTGGTGCCGGTGTTTGGTGGTGGTGGTGGTGGTGGTGGTGGTGGTGGTGGTGGTGGTGGTGTTTGGTGGTGGTGGTGGTGGTGGTGGTGGTTGTGATGTGTGCGTTTCTGTGGTGTGCTGCTGTCCTTGCTGTGTCACTGTGTCCTCTCCTCTCCTCTCTGGTTTGCAATGTAGCAAGGGGTTGTGGTCTGTGGGAGTGCTGCTTTTGTACTCACCTATGTGGGTGTGTCCTCATGGTCTGTTGTTTTCAGGTGTGTTGTGTCTGGGGTTCTGGCCTTTGTATTTTTTGTTTGTCCGGGGGTGTTTTCGGGATGTGTACTGTGCTTGTGTATTTGTGCGTGCCTTGCTGTGTGGACTTGTTGGCCATGTTGTGTGCTATTGGTTTTGTGTGCGGATGGTTTCTGTGCAGGTACGTTGGCGCCATGGCTTCTGCCGTGTCGATTCTCATCGGCGTTGTTTGCGCTGGCGGGCGGTATATTTGTGGTTTTTCCGCGCTCATGTCGGTGCGATCGTAATGTCACGTGCGGTGTGTCGGCCGTGAGGGCGGGCGGTTTTGTGTTGTTGTGCGTGTTTCCGTCCGTGGCGGGCGGTTTGACTCCGACTCGGACGTTGGCGGGCGGTATTTTGTGTGCTTTTTCCGCAAGTGGCGGTTTTCGGTTTGTGTAATCGTAATGGCGTGGTCGGTGTTCAGGCGGTGTGTGCGGGCGGATTTTTGCCGCTTCCATGCCTGGCGGATTTATTTACGCCGGGTATCGTAATGGGCCCCTTAATGTATTAATTCATAATTTAGGAGAGGATTGTTTGTTCCATTATAAATTATTGCTATTATTTAAATGTTTTTATGTTAATGAAGTATTTGATTGGTAAATAATTAAGTACATTATTTAATGGATTAATTGTTTTATCAATTATGTTAGTATATTTTGCAATTTTTAATGTGTAATTCTAATATTTTTTAGTTTATTTGCTAATTTCAAATTTTGTAGTGTGTTTGTAAGGGAATTAGGTAGGAAGTTATTTAATTTAGACATTTTCATAATTATCTATTTTTATCTAATTTTTTTATGATAATTGAATATTTAACTGGCAAATATGTAAATTATTTAGTTGATTATGTTATCTTAATTATTTGTTGTATTTTAATTGTATATTTGTGGATATGTGTATTTAAAAATAAATATTTTTAAATGAATGTCATATTTTTTTTTTGTTTTAATTTTATCTGTTATATTTGTTTTCTATTTTCATGTCATTACTTTTTTATTCATAATGTATTTTAAAGGTGTTTATGTTTGGTTTTATTGAATATTAATTAATTTATTTTCTTTTATGTTTGTTAAATTACGTTGTAGGATTTAATTATTTCTTAATTGCATATAATTGTTTTTACTTAGAATGTATATATTTTTTATTTTGCATATCTTTTAGCATGTTTATGATGTTAGGTGTATTATTTGTTCTAAATGTTTAGGATTTTTAATGGTATATCAAACTCTTCCTAAGTCCCAACACATTCCCTTCTTTTGCTTATATTGGACTGAGAATAGTAAATCTAACACCTCAAAAGTCCAACACTTGCCTGCTGTTGCTTAGATTGAAGTGAAGATAGTAATTCATATCTCTCCAAATTCCAACACTTTTCCTGATTTGGATTACGTTGAATTGGGTGTAGTAAATCTGACCCTGCCAAAGTTCAACACTCCACCTACTGCTGCTTTGATTGCTGTGGGAATAGTAAATTTAACCCCACAAAAGTCCAACACTTTCCCTAGTGTTGCTTAGATTGGAATTGGAATAGTAAGTTTAACCCTTTCAAAGTCCAACATGTTCCCTTCTGTTGCTCAGTTGGATGGAAATAGTAAATCTTACCCCTCCAAAATCCAACCCATTCCCTGAGTTTGCTTATGTTGAAGTGAGATTATGAAATCTAATCTTTACAAACTCCAACACTTTCCCTACTGTTACTTTGATTGCTCAGGGAATAGTAAATTTAACCCATCAAAAGCCTAACATTTTCTCTACTATTGCTTAGATTGGAGTAGGGATAGTAGATCTAATCCCTTCAAAGTCCAACGCTTTCCCTACTTCTGCTTACATGGATGTAGAAACAGTGAATGTAATGCCTCCAAAGTCTAAAAGAAATTCCTACTTTTGATTAAACTAGAATTAGAATAGTAAATTTGATTTCTTTGAAGTTCAACACTTTTGCTAGTGGTGTTTATTTTGGATTATTCTTTTTAAATGCTATCATTTATAAAAAAGAATTGTATATTTTCTATTTACATTTTATTGTCGTTTTTAATTTTAGTTTTATTTTTTCATCAAGTGTGATGTATGTTTTGTTTATATATGTTATTGGTAATATTATTAATGCATTTTACAATGTTTAAATGGTGCTTTTTTATATTTTTAAAAGTATACACATATATATATATATATATATATATATATATATATATATATATAAATATACACACACACATATATATATATATGTATACATATATATATATTTATATATATATATATACACACATATATATATATTCACTGAAAAAACCACAGGTTTCAAGGACGTAATAGTTAGTTGGACATTTCACTCATACAAAACCAGAGAAATTCGGCAGTTATAGTTAGTTGAGCTAACTATAACTCGCGCCTACGCAATGCACTGATGATGATGTCACATATTACATCACTCATGATATGGCCAGTGACATCACTCATGACATCACTGATGACATCTCAAATGACATCACTGATGACATCATCCAGAGACTGGGTAATTTTTAAAAGTTTAAGAATGTTAATTATAGATACGCAAAGGTGTATTGAAGAATGAGTAGGTGTATGAGTGTCTGAATGGATGATTTATTGGGTGCGTGACTGCCTGTTTAAATGAAAGATTAAACGTGTCTTAGTGAATGCATGGGTTAATCACTAATCTGTGTGAATGTCTGTATCAGTCTGTCAGTTGGTGTGTAAGTGACTGCATAGGTTGGTGAGTAGCTACATGAGTGTCTATTTGGGTTAATGATTGGCTGTCTGATTACCTGTATGGGGGCCTGAGTGTCTGTGTGGGTGGGTGGGGGGGTGTGACTCCCTCCATGGATGTGTGAGTGGGTGATTCAGTGGGTGTATGGGTTCATGAGTGCATCTGCGAGGGGCTGTATGGGTGAGTGAGTGTGCATATGGCTGTGTTGGTGAGTGAATGTATGTCTCAGTGGTATATGTGTGAGTAACTACATATGCAAAAGGCAGTATATGTGAATGTTGTAGTATATAAGTGACTATATGTGAGAGTGATTGATTGTGAGAGTGGCTGTATGGATGAGTGTGTGCTTGTGTCAGTGATTGTATAAGAAAGTAAGTATATGTTAGTATGTGTATGAATAAGTGAGGTGGTGTGTGTATAACTGTATTGGTGAGTAAATGACAGTGAGATTGAGTCTTTGGGTGACTGACCAGGTGTGTGAGTATCTCATGGATGAGTGGGAGTATGTGAGTGTCTGTATGGGTGTATGAGTGCATATATCAGAGGCTGTATTGATGAGTGACTGCGTGTATGAGTGACTGTATCGGTGAGTGAGTGGATGTGTGTAGACCTATGAATCAGTGAGTGGGTATGTACTAACTGGTATTGGTGTGTATATGGTTTCGAGAATGGTAGTCTGTATTTTAGAGTGGGTGTATGAAAGGTTATATTAGGGTGTGAGGAGGTGCGTCAGATATTAAGTGGATGATGTCATCAGTGATGTCATCAGTGATGTCACTGACCATGTCATGATTGATGTAATATGTGACGTCATCAGCAGTGCATTGTGGGGGTGCGAGTTATAGTTAGCTCAACTAACTATAACGGCCGAATTTCTCTGGTTTTGTACGAGTGAAATGTCCACCTAACTATAACGTTTTAAATGTTAATTTCTAACCATAACGTCCCTGAAACCTATGTTTTTTTCAGTGAATTTCAAAGGTTTTTTAACTGCTAATTCCTAACTATATCATCCATGAAAAATGCTAATTTCTAAATAAGCCTACATAGGTAGGACATGTTATGTTATGTTAAAAGGTTTTCTAAAGCGCTTGAATACCCATGGGTGTCTTGGCGCTGGTTGATTGGCAGTAAGGTGAGGGTACTAGGTGCCCAAGAGGTTACTAGGTGCCTAGAGGTTAAAAAGCCAGGTTTTTATTAGCTTCCTAAAAGACAACAATGTTGGAGCTGCCTTGATGCTTATAGGTAAACTATTCCACAGGACCGGGGCTTCAGTAGTAAAGCAACTGCCTCCCCATTTTAATCTCTTAAACCTGGGACAGGGCACTGTCAAAGTATTTTTGGATCGAAGTACTCTATTTGGAACGTACCATGAGAGAGATTTTTTTAGATAACAGGGACCTACATCATGCAAGGCTTTGTAGATAAGGCATAATGCCTTAAATTCAATGCGGTTAATTACCATCAGCCAATGCAGTTCCTTGATGGCCGATGAAACTGGGTGGAATTTAGGCAGGTCGAAAACAAGCCTGGCTGCCGCATTCTGTACACGCTGAAGTTTCTTCATATGTTGTTTTTGAAGCTTGGTAAAAAGACCATTACAGTAATCCAATTTCGATAGGATTAATAAAGAGACAACTGTTTTTCTGGTGGTTAGAGGGATAAAAGGAAGAATCTTTCTAATAATTCTCAGAGTGTTAAAGCTGGCCGAGACAACCGAGCTAATGTGTTTATTAAAGCTCAGTTTGTCGTCTATTATTATGCCTAAATTTCTTGCTTTTTTGTACAAGGGTGGGGAGAGTTCCCATCTCTGTTGGCCAGTGTTAGATTTGGGGGTCTCTAGTTGGCAAAGGTAGGTACCTTTGTCCAAATAGGGACCCTTGAGTCTAGTCAGGGAAAGTAGGTACACTCCCGAAATAACCCCTGCTCACCCTCTTGGTAGCTTGGCACGAGCAGACAGGCTTAGTTCAGAGGCAGTGTGTAAAGCATTTGTGAACACATACAGTAATCAAGTGACAACACTACAAATGGACACCACACAGGTTATATATTTATAAAAATAGGTATCCTTTATATAGATTTATCACAAGACCATAAACGACAAAAATAATCCACAATACTGTCAAGAGTGCTTAGTTCTGATCAAAAAGGCTTAATTCAAGGTTCTGTGCGAGTCGGTAGCCTCCTCTGGCTACGGCGATGTCGAGAACAAACAGAGTCTAACAAATCCAGCTGACCGCGTCGAGACGGGCCAACACAGCGTAGACAGACTCGGTCACAGTACCTTTACTTGAAGCGGCAGGCACGGGCGTGCGAGCCGGATGGCTGTTCGTCGCGGTCGCGATGCAAAAATGGAAGCGTTGCAGGACGCGTTGTCCCTCGATGCGGTGCAGGTAGCGGCTCGTTGACGTCGTCGAGACGGAGTCGGTGAGACCAGGGCCGTGCGTTGCAGGGCGAGACGGTGCTTCGGTGCGGTGCTGGCAGGTTGCGGTGCGGCGACGGAGCTGGATTCAGGAGCTGGCGTCGATCAGTCCGGACAGCGGTGCGAGTCGGGCGGTGCGTCGCAAAGCGTGCGAGCGGTGCCCAACTCCGGTGCGGTCACAGGACTCGAACTCAGCAGCAGTGACCGTGTCAGTCGGACCAGTTCGATTCGGCGTAGCGAAGCGTTGCAGGACGCGTTGTCCCTCGCTGCGGTGCAGGCAGCGGCTCGTTGACGGAGTCGGTGAGACCAGGGCCGTGGCGTTGCAGGGCGAGACGGTGCTTCGATGCGGTGCTTACAGGACACCGAGTCGGTCGTGAGAGTCGGTCACAGCTCCCTACCTCTGTAGCCACTGAAACAGAGTTTCCAGCAGCAATTCACAAAGGGGGTGAAGTCCAATGGTCCTGGGACTTCGGTCAGGGGGCAAGCTCTCTTCCAAGCCCTTGGAGATCCTTCACAAGTTGATGAAAGTCACAGCAAAGCAAAAGTTCCTTTCTCTTTTCTTTGGCAGTCAGGCAAACCACTGCAGGCCAATCCCCCAAGCAGCACTTCAGGCTTAGGGATAGTCTCTCCTCAGTTTCTTCTTGGTTCCGCTCCTCAGCAAAGGTTTCTCCTTGTTCCCAAAAGTGATCTAATTTTCCTGGGGTCTGGGTGCCCCTCTTATACCCTGATTCTCTTTGTTCTCTGGAGGCAGAGAGGCCTCTGCCTAGTCCAAAACCAGTTCTGGTCAGTCCTGGAGCACTTTGTTTTTCTGACTCCTTCTTTCCTTTCAGAATGTGGGGCAGAGTGCTCAGCCGCCCGGCAGGAGGTGGAGCCAGCATTGTGGAAGGCAGGCACAGCCCTATTCAGACCCAGGTGCAACTCCTCCCTCCACTCTGGATGCAGATCTTTCTATTCAGCCCTGTGCTGACTCACCCTTTCTCCTGTAGCCACCCCCAGCCCCTGTCACTCAATCTCCAGACAAGGAATACACAACCTAGCAGAGGCAGGCTTGGATAGTTAGGCAAGAAAATACCCACTTTCTAAAAGTGGTATTTTCAAACACAGAATGTTAAAACCAACTTCACTAAAAGATGTATTTTATCATCCTGAGTTTAGGCATACTAAATTCGTTTTTCTACCATGTTCCCTGGGTCAGTTCTGACTATAAGGTGTAATAGTCAGTCTGCCCATTCTGGCCTATGGGGAGCAGGTAGCCTTGCAATAGTAAAAAACGAAAATGGCTGTAATTCACTATTAGGACATACCACACACACCAGGGCATGTCCTACCTTATACTTACAATGCACCCTGCCCTAGGGCCTACTTTAGGGGTGACCAACCTGCAGTAAAGGGAAGGTTTAGGGACTGGTAAGTGGGTGCACTCACCAAGTCGACATGGCAGCCCTAGGCTGCACACAGGCTCTGCAATGGCAGGCCTGAGACACACTTTACAAGCTGCTTCTGTGGGTGGCACAACCCGTGCTGCAAGCCCACCAGCAGCATTGGATTTACAAGCCCTGGGCACACTCAGTGCACGGTACTAGGGACTGACAAGTAAACCAATCATCCAATCATGGAGTCACTAATCCATAACACAATTTACAATAGGGAGAGCATATGCACTTTAGCACTGATCAGCAGTGGTAAAGTGCCCAGAGTCATAAAACAGTCAACAACAGGCCAGAAAAAAGTATAGGAGGAAGGCAAAAAGTTTAGGGATGACCCTGCAAAAAGGGCCATGTCCAACACAACCCCCTTCCAGCCAAAACGCAGGGGAGACCAATCACTACCCTGATGGGCTTCTCTGCTTTGGGCGATAGAACCTGGACCCTGGCCCACAACAGCAGGGGCATACTCCAGTTCTACGCCAATCTGAACCTATTTGAATCCCTCTGTCCATACTCTCAGGGTCCACCAAGCTAATCCATGGGGAACCCTTCTCCTCACCTGTGGACACCATCTGTGCAGCACCTAACCTTAACTTGCTCACAGGTGTGTCCCAACAGACAGACAGCAAGCCACAGTGGCCACTGACAGGGGTCAGGGATGTGACCCAGGCCTTATGCCTCTCAGGGCTCTCAAACCTCTGTGGCGTCAGAGAGCAGGGGGCAGTAGCCCCAGGTGCTTGGCACCCTTTGTCCATTCTCCCTCCTGTCAGGTATGACATCCTGACACTGACCTACCAGCCCCGGGCCTGTACCCGGCGGCTGGACTGGAGACTGGGGTGGGCTTTCCCACACCCGGTCCTCCTCCTTGGGGCTCTGCACCCTCCCACCTGGAGCGGTACCCCCTTCCAGAATTGTCAGGGCACCTGTGGCAGGTGTCCTGCACAATTTGCCCACCAGTTCAGGGGTTCTATCCTGCAACTAGGATCCCAGCATAGGGTCTGTACCCTTAGACTGGGCAGAGGCCAGGGGTGAGGCTGTCCTCTCCCCGCCCCCCTTACTGGGGTCCTGCACCCTCCCACCTGGAGTGGTGCCCCCAGAAGATAAACTGGTAGGGGCACTGTTAGCAGCTGCCCCTTCCTCCAGGTCAGGGGGACCCCTGAACCTGGCCCTCCAACCCAGGGTCTGTACCCTTAGGCTGGACCTGTGCCTGGCAACCCAGGACTTCCGGGAGGGTACACCAACCCCCTCAAGGGAAACACACCCCTCTAGAGTTGTGTAATAATCTGCCTGGCGCACCAGGACTTCCTGGGGAGCACGCATGCCCCCCCAGAGGGTACACATCTCTCATGTGTTGTGTGACAGTCCGCCTGGCGCAGATCTCCCGACCCCTGTCCATCTGACAGCGCGGGAAGATCCCCCAGGACAGAAGTGGTGTTACCATGGTCATTCACTGGTGACTCAGCCCTTCTGGCTGGTCCCTGACCCACTGGTTCTTCCACTGGGGACTCTCTCCCCCTCTCACTCCTCACTCTGGACTTCTGCACCCTCCCAACTGGAGCGGCACTGCCAGACACCAGAAATACTGGAGCTCCTTTTACAGACGCTCCAGGTTCTCTAGACACTAGGAGATCCTCCTCACCAGGCGGCCCATCAGGACAGCCTAGGCTCCCTACCTGGTGTTCCCTTAAAGAACCATCCAGGCTCTGAGACTGGGTTTCGGGCACCTTGGGACACGCAGCCCCACACTCACTCCTTCTCCACTGAGACAGGACGTGAGTCCCTACACCCCTCCCATTACCACAGGACCTAGCTGGGCTACACTGAACCTCTCCCACCACTCTGGGTTGGAAGACACCTGAGCCACTCCTCTTAGGGTCACTCCCCAATGCCTCTTCAGACCCTCTGGAATCCACCAAAAGGTCTGCCTCCAATGTGAGCTCCCTGGGGTCAGAGAACTCACTCTCCAACAGGTGTTGGCATAGCTCTGGAAAACAGGGACTTACAATATGCTCTCCCACAATTGGATCACACAGCCCCCTACAGGGGTTAGCCAAACTATCCTTCACCTCACCATCCAGTGCCTCGCATTCGTACTCCACACCACTCTCCTGAGATTGGCAAGACAGTAACTGACTGTCTCTGTCATTCAACCCACACTCTTCTGGGCGGTCTTCACACTCACTTACCAGGACTTCAACCATGGGGGAACCCCTCTCCCTGCACCCCTCATCTAGAGTCAGTAGAGTGTCCCTCCCACCACTAGGACCATGAATCCCTGCGTCAGTTTCCCTATTCCTCTCAGGGACACTGCGCACTACTGGAGCTACCTCATGTCCTTGAACCTCCTGGTGTATGTTAACCCCCTCCAAGTCAGGCGCCACATCTCTGTGTGTGTGCACTACTCTCTCAGCACTGAATAACTTAATTTTGCTGCCACCATCTGAGCTGGACTCCACCTCCAACTCAGCAAAGCTCACTTCCTGAGCTGCCCAAATTTCTTTTTCTTGGGATAAGGCCCTCTGAGCCTCATCAAGCTCTCTCAGCTCTTCGTCAATTTCTCTCAGCTCCTGCTCATAAGCCAGAAGCCAGCTATCTTTTTCTGTTTCTCCCTCACTTTTAGGTAATTCCTCCTTCTCAGACTCAACTGGCAGTGTTGCCTTCCAGCTGGGTAACTCATACTGAAATAGGGATGCCTCTAGATCCTCCCTGGACCTTCTTTTCACAGGCAGCCCCCTTTCCTTGCAAAACACACGTAGTTCCTTCATTGTGTAGACAAACATGTGCCAGAAGTCGAGTTCCATTTTGCAACAACTAACCAGAGTCATAGTATCAAAAAATACCTCCAGGAGGACACCATAAAACAGAAAAACAGTATGTGGTTGCGTTTGGTCTGCACTCACTAGTAGTGTTCACCAATCACTGTACATGAATCACAAATGCAAGTCCAAAATCCTCACCGCTGACCACCAATGTTAGATTTGGGGGTCTCTAGTTGGCAAAGGTAGGTACCTTTGTCCAAATAGGGACCCTTGAGTCTAGTCAGGGAAAGTAGGTACACTCCCGAAATAACCCCTGCTCACCCTCTTGGTAGCTTGGCACGAGCAGACAGGCTTAGTTCAGAGGCAGTGTGTAAAGCATTTGTGAACACATACAGTAATCAAGTGACAACACTACAAATGGACACCACACAGGTTATATATTTATAAAAATAGGTATCCTTTATATAGATTTATCACAAGACCATAAACGACAAAAATAATCCACAATACTGTCAAGAGTGCTTAGTTCTGATCAAAAAGGCTTAATTCAAGGTTCTGTGCGAGTCGGTAGCCTCCTCCGGCTACGGCGATGTCGAGAACAAACAGAGTCTAACAAATCCAGCTGACCGCGTCGAGACGGGCCAACACAGCGTAGACAGACTCGGTCACAGTACCTTTTACTTGAAGCGGCAGGCACGGGCGTGCGAGCCGGATGGCTGTTTGTCGCGGTCGCGATGCAAAAATGGAAGCGTTGCAGGACGCGTTGTCCCTCGATGCGGTGCAGGTAGCGGCTCGTTGACGTCGTCGAGACGGAGTCGGTGAGACCAGGGCCGTGCGTTGCAGGGCGAGACGGTGCTTCGGTGCGGTGCTGGCAGGTTGCGGTGCGGCGACGGAGCCGGATTCAGGAGCTGGCGTCGATCAGTCCGGACAGCGGTGCGAGTCGGGCGGTGCGTCGCAAAGCGTGCGAGCGGTGCCCAACTCCGGTGCGGTCACAGGACTCGAACTCAGCAGCAGTGACCGTGTCAGTCGGACCAGTTCGATTCGGCGTAGCGAAGCGTTGCAGGACGCGTTGTCCCTCGATGCGGTGCAGGCAGCGGCTCGTTGACGGAGTCGGTGAGACCAGGGCCGTGCGTTGCAGGGCGAGACGGTGCTTCGATATGGTGCTTACAGGACACCGAGTCGGTCGTGAGAGTCGGTCACAGCTCCCTACCTCTGTAGCCACTGAAACAGAGTTTCCAGCAGCAATTCACAAAGGGGGTGAAGTCCAATGGTCCTGGGACTTCGGTCAGGGGGCAAGCTCTCTTCCAAGCCCTTGGAGATCCTTCACAAGTTGATGAAAGTCACAGCAAAGCAAAAGTTCCTTTCTCCTTTCTTTGGCAGTCAGGCAAACCACTGCAGGCCAATCCCCCAAGCAGCACTTCAGGCTTAGGGATAGTCTCTCCTCAGTTTCTTCTTGGTTCCGCTCCTCAGCAAAGGTTTCTTCTTGTTCCCAAAAGTGATCTAATTTTCCTGGGGTCTGGGTGCCCCTCTTATACCCTGATTCTCTTTGTTCTCTGGAGGCAGAGAGGCCTCTGCCTAGTCCAAAACCAGTTCTGGTCAGTCCTGGAGCACTTTGTTTTTCTGACTCCTTCTTTCCTTTCAGAATGTGGGGCAGAGTGCTCAGCCGCCCGGCAGGAGGTGGAGCCAGCATTGTGGAAGGCAGGCACAGCCCTATTCAGACCCAGGTGCAACTCCTCCCTCCACTCTGGATGCAGATCTTTCTATTCAGCCCTGTGCTGACTCACCCTGTCTCCTGTAGCCACCCCCAGCCCCTGTCACTCAATCTCCAGACAAGGAATACACAACCTAGCAGAGGCAGGCTTGGATAGTTAGGCAAGAAAATACCCACTTTCTAAAAGTGGTATTTTCAAACACAGAATGTTAAAACCAACTTCACTAAAAGATGTATTTTATCATCCTGAGTTTAGGCATACTAAATTCGTTTTTCTACCATGTTCCCTGGGTCAGTTCTGACTATAAGGTGTAATAGTCAGTCTGCCCATTCTGGCCTATGGGGAGCAGGTAGCCTTGCAATAGTGAAAAACGAAAATGGCTGTAATTCACTATTAGGACATGCCACACACACCAGGGCATGTCCTACCTTATACTTACAATGCACCCTGCCCTAGGGCCTACTTTAGGGGTGACCAACCTGCAGTAAAGGGAAGGTTTAGGGACTGGTAAGTGGGTGCACTCACCAAGTCGACATGGCAGCCCTAGGCTGCACACAGGCTCTGCAATGGCAGGCCTGAGACACACTTTACAAGCTGCTTCTGTGGGTGGCACAACCCGTGCTGCAAGCCCACCAGCAGCATTGGATTTACAAGCCCTGGGCACACTGAGTGCACGGTACTAGGGATTGACAAGTAAACCAATCATCCAATCATGGAGTCACTAATCCATAACACAATTTACAATAGGGAGAGCATATGCACTTTAGCACTGATCAGCAGTGGTAAAGTGCCCAGAGTCATAAAACAGTCAACAACAGGTCAGAAAAAAGTATAGGAGGAAGGCAAAAAGTTTAGGGATGACCCTGCAAAAAGGGCCATGTCCAACAGCCAGCATGCCGGGCTCCAGAATAAAGGATTATTACCAAAGAGTATCACCTCGGTTTTCTCTGCATTTAACTTGAGACAATGCTTTCCCATCCAGCCACTAACTGCTCTCATACAGTTGTGAAACTGAGAGATAGTTACTTCTGTGTTGTTCGAGGCTGCCACCACAATTTGGGTGTCTTCTGCATAAGAAGTAGGGGAAAAGCCAAAAGATCTGATCAGAGGGGCCAACTCTGAAACATAAACATTAAAAAGCAGAGGACTTAACGAAGATCCCTGTGGAACCCCACACGGGAGTGAGAAAGAATTAGATGAAAAGTTCTCTAGCATGACTAAATGACTTCTGTTAGTCAGAAATGATTGAAGTAGAGTCAAGGCTTTGACGGCAATGCCCAATTTTTTGAGACGGTTGACAAGAGTGACATGGTCAACCATATCAAATGATGCCAACAGATCCAGGAGGATAAGTGCTGCGGAGCCCCCCTTATCCAGGATAGTTCTTAACTCATCTGTCGTTTTTATTAGTGCCGTCTCGGTACTATGTTCGGCCCTAAAGCCGAACTGAGATGGATCCAACAGATGATTATCCTGAATGAACTTTGATAGTTGTGTGTTGATATGTTTTTCCACAAGTTTGGCTGGGAAAGGTAACCTAGAGATGGGGCGGTAATTGGCTGGGTTGTCCAGGTCTAAATGTGCAGAAAGAGGAAGAAAGGCACAGAAAGAAGCAAGAGAAGTGCAGAAAGAGGCAACAGAATTCCAGAAAGAGGAAGAAAGGTGCAAAACAAAGCAAGAGAAGTGCAGTAAGAAGCAACAGAGGTGCAGAAAGAGGCAAGAGGGGTGCAGAAAGAGGCAAGAGAAGTGCAGAAAAAAGCAAAAGAAGTGCAGACAGAGGCAAGATGGGTACAGAAAGAGGCAAGAAAGGAGCAGAAAGAGGCAAGAAAGGTGCACACTGAGGCACGAGGGGTGCAGAAATTTGCAAGAGAGGTGCAGAAAGAAGCAAGAGAAGTGCAGAAAGAAGCAACAGAGGTGCAGAAAGAGGGATGAGGGGTGGAAAAAGAGGCAATAGAAGTGCAGAAAGAAGCAAAAGAGATGCAAAAAGGGGGAACAGGGGTGGAGAAAGTGGCAAGAGGGGTGCAGAAAGAAGCAAGAGAGGTGCAGAAAGAAACAAAAGAAGTGCAGAAAGAAGGAACAGAGGTGCAGAAAGAGGCAAGAGGGGTGCAAAAAGAGGGAAGTGGGGTGCAGAAAGAGGCACAAGGGGTGCAGAAAGAAGCAAGAGACGTGCAGAAAGAAACAAAAGAAGTACAGAAAGAAGGAACAGAGGTGCAGAAAGAGGCAAGAGGGGTGCAGAAAGAGGGAAGAGGGGTGCAAAAAGAGGCACGAGGGGTGCATAAAGAAGTAACAGAGGTGCAGAAATAAGCAAGAGAAGTGCAGAAAGAAGCAAGAGAGGTGCAGAAAGAGGCAAGAGGAGTGCAGAAAGAGGGAAGAAGGGTACAGAAAGAGGCACGAGGGGTGCAGAAAGAAGCAAGAGATGTGCAGAAAGAAGCAAGAGAAGTGCATAAAGAAGCAACAGAGGTGCAGAAAGGGGGAAGTGGGGTGGAGAAGGAGGCAAGAGGGATACAGAAAGAAGCAATTGAGTTGCAGAAAGAAACAAAAGAAGTGCAGAAAGAAGGAACAGAGGGGCAGAAAGAGGCAAGAGGGGAGCCAAAAGATGGAAAAGGGATGCAGAAGGAGGCACAAGTGTTGCAGAAAGAAGGGACAGATGTGCAGAAAGAAGCAAGAGTAGTGCAAAAAGAAGCAACAGAGGTGCAGAAAGAGAGATGAGGGGTGGAGAAAGAGGCAAGAGAAGTGCAGAAAGAAGCAAGAGAGGTGCAGAAATAAGCAAGAGAAGTGCAGAAAGAAGCAAGAGAGGTGCAGAAAGAGGCAAGAGGAGTTCAGAAAGAGGGAAGAAGGGTGCAGAAAGAAGCAAGAGGGGTGCAGAAAGAAGCAAGAGAGTTGCAGAAAGAAGCAAGAGAAGTGCATAAAGAAGCAACAGAGATGCAGAAAGGGGGAAGTGGGGTGGAGAAAGAGGCAAGAGGGATACAGAAAGAAGCAATTGAGTTGCAGAAAGAAACAAAAGAAGTGCAGAAAGAAGGAACAGAGGTGCAGAAAGAGGCAAGAGGGGAGCCAAAATATGGAAAAGGGATGCAGAAAGAGGCACAAGGGTTGCAGAAAGAAGGCACAAGGGTTGCAGAAAGAAGGCACCGATGTGCAGAAAGAAGCAAGAGTAGTGCAAAAAGAAGCAACAGAGGTGCAGAAAGAGGGATGAGGGTTGGAGAAAGAGGCAAGAGAAGTGCAGAGAGAAGCAACAGAGATGCAAAAACCGGGAACGGGTGGAGAAAGTGGCAAGAGGGGTGCAGAAAGAAGCAAGAGTGGTGCATAAAGAAACAAAAGAAGAGCAGAAAGAAGGAACAGAGGTGCAGAAAGAGGCAAGAGAGGTGCAGAAAGAGGGAAGAGGGGTGCAGAAAGAAGCACGAGTGGTGCAGAAAGAAGCAAGAGTAGTGCAGAAAGAAGCAACAAAGGTACAGAAAGAAGCAAGAGGGGTGCAAAAAGAGGGAAGAGGGGTGCAGAAAGAGGCACAAGGGGTGCAGAAAGAAGCAAGAGATGTGCAGCAAGAAACAAAAGAAGTGCAAAAAGAAGGAACAGAGGTGCAGAAAGAGGCAAAAGGGGTGAAGAAAGAGGGAGGAGGGGTGGAGAAAGAGGCAAGGGGGTACATAAAGAAGCAAGAGAGCTACAGAAAGAAACAAAGGAAGTGCAGAAAGAAGGAACAGAGGTGCAGAAAGAGGCAAGAGGGGTGCAGAAAGAGGCATAAGGGGAGCAGAAAGAAGCGAGAGGTGCAGAAAGAAACAAAAGAAGTGCAGAAAGAAGGAACAGAGGTGCAGAAAGAGGCAAGAGGGGTATAGAAAGAGAGAAGAGGGGTGCAGAAAGAGGCACGAGGGGTGCAGAAAGAAGCAAGAGAGGTACAGAAAGAAGCAAGAGAAGTGTGTAAAGATGCAACAGAGATGCAGAAAGGGGAAAGTGGGGTGAAGAAAGAGCCAAGAGGGATACAGAAAGAAACAAGAGAGGTGCAGAAAGAAACAAAAGAAGTGCAGAAAGAAGGAACAGAGGTGAAGAAAGAGGCAAGAGAGTTGCAGAAAAAAACAAAAGACGTGCAGAAAGAAGGAACAGAGATGCAGAAAGGGGGAAGTGGGGTGGAGAAAGAGGCAAGAGGGATACAGAAAGAAACAAGTGAGGTGCAGCAAGAAACAAAAGAAGTGCAGAAAGAAGCAACAGAAGTGCAGAAAGAGGCAAGAGGAGTGCAGAAACAGGGAAGACGGGTGCAGAAAGAGGCACGCGGGTGGAGAAAGAAGCAAGAGAGGTGCAGAAAAAAGCAAGAGAAGTGCATAAAGAAGCAACAGATGCAGAAAGGGGGAAGAGGGGTGCAGAAAGAGGCACGAGGGGTGCGGAAAGAAGCAAGAGATGTGCAGCAAGAAACAAAAGAAGTGCAGAAAGAAGGAACAGAGTTGCAGAAAGAGGCAACAGGGGTGAACAAAAAGAGGGAAGAGGGGTGGAGAAAGAGTCAAGGGGCTGCAGAAAGAAGCAAGAGAGCTGCAGAAAGAAACAAAAGAAGAGCAGAAAGAATGAACAGAGGTGCAGAAAGAAGCAAGAGGGGTACAGAAAGAGGCAAAAGGGGTGCAGAAAGAAGCGTGAGGTGCAGAAAGAAAGAAGGAACAGAGGTGCAGAAAGAGGCAAGAGGGGTGCAGAAAGAAACAAAAGAAGTGCAGAAAGAAGCAACAGAGGTGCAGAAAGAGGCAAGAGGAGTGCAGAAACAAGGAAGATGGGTGCAGAAAGAGGGAAGAGGGGTGCAGAAAGAAGGGACAGAGGTGCAGAAAGAAGCAAGAGAAGGGTAGAAATAAGCAACAGAGATGCAGAAAGAGGGATTAGGGGTGGAGAAAGAGGCAAGAGAAGTGCAGAAAAAAGCAACAGAGATGCAGAAAGAGGGATTAGGGGTGGAGAAAGTGGCAAGAGGGGTGCAGAAAGAAGCACGAGTGGTGCAGAAAGAAACAAAAGAAGAGCAGAAAGAAGGAACAGAGGTGCAGAAAGAGGCAAGAGGGGTGCAGAAAGAGGGAAGAAGGGTGCAGAAAGAAGCACGAGTGGTGCAGAAAGAAGCAAAGAGGTGCAGAAAGAGGCAAGAGTAGTGCAGAAAGAAGCAACAGAGGTGCAGAAAGAGGCAAGAGGGGTGCAAAAAGAAGGAAGAGGGTGCAGAAAGAGGCACGAGGGGTGCAGAAAGAAGCTAGAGATGTACAGCAAGAAACCAAAGAAGTACAGAAAGAAGGAACAGAGGTGTAGAAAGAGACAAGAGGGGTGCAGACAGAGGGAAGAGGGGTGTGAAAGAGGCACGAGGGGTGCAGAAAGAAGCAAGAGGCGTGCAGAAAGAAGCAAGAGAGTTGCAGAAAGAAACAAAAAAAGTGCAGAAAGAAGGAACAGAGGTGGAGAAAGAGGCAAGAGGGGTGCAGAAAGACAGAAGAGGGGTGCAGAAAGAGGCACAAGGGTTGCAGAAAGAAGGGACAGAGGTGCAGAAAGAAGCAAGAGAAGTGCAGAAAGAAGCAAAGAGGTGCAGAAAGAGGGATGAGGGGTGGAGAAAGAGGCAAGAGAAGTGCAGAAAGAAGCAACAGAGATGCAAAAAGGGGGAACAGGGGTGGAGAAAGTGGCAAGAGGGGTGCAGAAAGAAGCAAGAAAGTTGCAGAAAGAAACAAAAGAAGTGTAGAAAGTAGGAACAGAGGTGCAGAAAGAGGGAAGAGGGGTGCAGAAGGAATCACGAGTGGTGCAGAAAGAAGGAAGAGAGGTGTAGAAAGAAGCAAGAGGAGTGCAGAAAGAAGGAACAGAGGTGCAGAAAGAGGCAAGTGGGGTGCATAAAGAGGCAAAAGGGGTGCAGAAAGGAGCAGGAGGTGAAGAATGAAAGAAAAGAAATGCAGAAAGAAGGAATAGAGGTGCAGAAAGAGGCAAGAGAGGTGCACAAAGAGGGAAGATGGGTGTGAAAGAGGCACGAGGAGTGCAGAAAGAAGCAATAGGAGTGCAGAAAGAAGCAACAGAGGTGGAGAAAGAGGCAAGAGGGGTGCAAAAAGAGGGGTGCAGAAAGAGACATGTGCTGTGCAGAAAGAAGCAAGAGATGTGCAGAAAGAAACAAAAGAAGTGCAGAAAGAAAGAACAGAGGTGCAGAAAGAGGCAAGAGGGGTGCAGAGAGAGGGAAAAGGGGTGCAGAAAGAAGTGAGAGGTTCAGAAAGAAACAAAAGAAGGGCAGAAAGAAGGAACAGAGGTACATAAAGAGGCAATAGGAGTGTGAAAGAGGCAGGACCGGTGCAGAAAGAAGCAACAGAGGTGCAGAAAGAAGCAACAGAGGTGCAGAAATGGGGAAGAGGGGTGGAGAAAGAGGCAAGAGGGGTGCAGAAAGAAGCAAGAGAGGTGCAGAAAGAAACAAAAGAAGTGCAGAAAGAAGGAACAGATGTGCAGAAAGAGGCAAGAGAAGTGCAGAAAGAAGCAAGAGAGGTGCAGAAATAAGCAAGAGAAGTGCAGAAAGAAGCAAGAGAGGTGCAGAAAGAGGCAAGAGGAGTGCAGAAAGAGGGAAGAAGGGTGCAGAAAGAAGCAAGAGGGGTGCAGAAAGAAGCAAGAGAGTTGCAGAAAGAAGCAAGAGAAGTGCATAAAGAAGCAACAGAGATGCAGAAAGGGGGAAGTGGGGTGGAGAAAGAGGCAAGAGGGATACAGAAAGAAGCAATTGAGTTGCAGAAAGAAACAAAAGAAGTGCAGAAAGAAGGAACAGAGGTGCAGAAAGAGGCAAGAGGGGAGCCAAAAGATGGAAAAGGGATGCAGAAAGAGGCACAAGGGTTGCAGAAAGAAGGCACCGATGTGCAGAAAGAAGCAAGAGTAGTGCAAAAAGAAGCAACAGAGGTGCAGAAAGAGGGATGAGGGTTGGAGAAAGAGGCAAGAGAAGTGCAGAGAGAAGCAACAGAGATGCAAAAACCAGGAACGGGTGGAGAAAGTGGCAAGAGGGGTGAAGAAAGAAGCAAGAGTGGTGCAGAAAGAAACAAAAGAAGAGCAGAAAGAAGGAACAGAGGTGCAGAAAGAGGCAAGAGAGGTGCAGAAAGAGGGAAGAGGGGTGCAGAAAGAAGCACGAGTGGTGCAGAAAGAAGCAAGAGTAGTGCAGAAAGAAGCAACGAAGGTACAGAAAGAAGCAAGAGGGGTGCAAAAAGGTGGAAGAGCGGTGCAGAAAGAGGCACAAGGGGTGCATAAAGAAGCAAGAGATGTGCAGCAAGAAACAAAAGAAGTGCAGGAAGAAGGAACAGAGGTGCAGAAAGAGGCAAAAGGGGTGAAGAAAGAGGGCGGAGGGGTGGAGAAAGAGGCAAGGGGGTACATAAAGAAGCAAGAGAGCTACAGAAAGAAACAAAAGAAGTGCAGAAAGAAGGAACAGAGGTGCAGAAAGAGGCAAGAGGGGTGCAGAAAGAGGCATAAGGGGAGCAGAAAGAAGCGAAAGGTGCAGAAAGAAACAAAAGAAGTGCAGAAAGAAGGAACAGAGGTGCAGAAAGAGGCAAGAGGGGTATAGAAAGAGAGAAGAGGGGTGCAGAAAGAGGCACGAGGGGTGCAGAAAGAAGCAAGAGAGGTACAGAAAGAAGCAAGAGAAGTGTGTAAAGATGCAACAGAGATGCAGAAAGGGGAAAGTGGGGTGAAGAAAGAGCCAAGAGGGATACAGAAAGACACAAGAGAGGTGCAGAAAGAAACAAAAGAAGTGCAGAAAGAAGGAACAGAGGTGAAGAAAGAGGCAAGAGGGGTGCAGAAAGAGGGAAGAGGGGTGTGAATGAGGCACGGGGGTACAGAAAGAAGCAAGAGGGTTGCAGAAAGAAGCAAGAGAGTTGCAGAAAAAAACAAAAGACGTGCAGAAAGAAGGAACAGAGGTGCACAAAGAGGCAAGAGGGGTGTAGAAAGAGGGAAGAGGGGTGCATAAAGAGGCACAAGGGTTGCAGAAAGAAGGGACAGAGGTGCAGAAAGAAGCAAGAGAAGTGCAGAAAGAAGCAACAGAGATGCAAAAAGGGGGAACAAGGGTGGAGAAAGTTGCAAAAGGGGTGCATAAAAAAACAAGAGAAGTGCAGAAAGAAGCAACAGAGATGCAGAAAGGGGGAAGTGGGATGGAGAAAGAGGCAAGAGGGATACAGAAAGAAACAAGTGAGGTGCAGCAAGAAACAAAAGAAGTGCAGAAAGAAGCAACAGAAGTGCAGAAAGAGGCAAGAGGAGTGCAGAAACAGGGAAGATGGGTGCAGAAAGAGGCACGCGGGGTGGAGAAAGAAGCAAGAGAGGTGCAGAAAAAAGCAAGAGAAGTGCATAAAGAAGCAACAGAGATGCAGAAAGGGGGAAGAGGGGTGGAGAAAGAGGCAAGAGGGGTGCAGAAAGAAGCAAGAGAGGTGCAGAAAGAAACAAAAGAAGTGCAGAAAGAAGGAACAGATGTGCAGAAAGAGGCAAGAGAGGTGCAGAAAAAGGCAGGAGAGGTGCACAAAGAAGCAAGTGAGGTTCAGAAAGAGGCAACAGAGGTGCAGAAAGAAGCAAAAGAGGTGCAGAAAGTAGAAGAGATTTGCAGAAAGAGGCAAGAGAAGTGCAGAAAAAGAAAGGTGGAGAAAGAAGCAACAGAAATGCAGAAAGAGGCAAGAGAGACGCAGAAAGAAGTAAGAGTGGCTTGCACACCATTAGTACCAATTTAACACCCACATTTAGCAATAAGTAACAGGTGACCATTCTAGTTCTGCAAAGGACCTTCCACCACACTGTAACACTTGTTGCTGCATTTATGGTAACGTTTGAGCCGTTTGAGCTAGAAACAAGTCTTTTTTTGTTCAAATCTGCAGATTAGGCAGCAGATGATGGATTATCTGGCTAATGCGGAAAATGTATAATTGTGCGAACGTCGGTGCAGCCAAACAGTCACATAATTCCAGTGGCCCTGCTCATACCTCTGACTAGGTCCAGAAGTGCTCCTCAGTGATTCCTTCTTTTTTTTGTCTCATTGAGTTCATAGTTTAGCTTCTATGGAAATGAGGAAGACTAAACCTGAGATTACCACTCCACAACACAGACTACCATACTACATAATTACTCTCCATAACACATAATCCCACTCTACATAATTCCTATACACTAAATACCACACACTTTCTATCCACATAATTTCACTGCACAACATACCACATAATTCTACTACACACAACGTACATCCACTCCACTCCAAAAAACATTAGTAAAAACGTTTTCATTTACAACGCCAATAGCTCTAACTCTTGCAAATGTGAGACCTATTGCATTACAAATGCTTCTTTAACTGGTAGTTGCATTTGCAGAGTGGTGGAGAAAGGGGGCTGGGCCTCCAACCAGCGCTCAGGAATTCCACTGCGTAGGACTTACAGGAGGTACCAGGAGGGCTTCTTGGCCCCCAAAGTCCCTCAGGAGTAAAGTGGACTTCATCCCCCAACCAGTACTGTGCCATGAGGCGTGTTTGCAGAGTGGTGGAGAAAGGGGGGGCGTGGCCTCCCAAGACCTCTTAGCAATCCCACTGTGTAGGACTTAGTGGAGGTAAGAGGAGGGATAGTTGGCCCCCAAGGACAACCTTGAGGGCCGACTACCCCTCCTATTACCTCCAGTAAGTCCCAAACAACAGCATTGCTAAGTTCTCATTGCAGGCCACGCCCCCTTTCCCCAACACTCTGCAAACACACTCCCTGGCGCGCTCTTGGATGGGGATTAAAGTCCACTTCGCTGCTGAGGGTCCTTAGGGGCCAACTAGCCTACCTGATACCTCCAGTATGCTCGAGATAGTGGGATTGCTGACAGGTAGACACAAGCCACACCCTCTTTGTCCACCACTCTGCAAACGCGCCTCCTGGTGCGCTCTTGGTTGGGGGATGAAGTCCCCTTGCCTCCTGGGGTCCCTGGGGGGCAACTAGCCCACCAGGTACCTCCAGTAAGCCCCACACAGCTGGATTGCTGAGAGTGGTCAAAGGCCACGCCCCCTTTTTACACCACTCTGCAAACGTGCCTCCTGGCACACTGCTGCTCGGGGGATAAAGTCCACTTCAGTCCTGAGGTCCTGTAGCTTTGTCTAAAGTTGCCTATGGAAATTAACATGGAGAAAACGAGTTTTGGGACCCCCCCATTTTCTCGGCCCCCGCTCAATGAATCACCCTGAAACTTTCAAGACATGAGCTGACCTGAGCGAACCATTATTTTTGAAAATTTCACGAAGATTCGTCAAACGGCGCCAAAGATATTGGCAAAAGAAAAAACGCTTTTTGAATAGAAACGTGGTCCTATTCAGTAGGTAATATATATATATATATATATATATATATATATATATATATATATATATATATATATATATATATGTAATATATATATATCTATTTTTGCTGATGGGTCCCCCTCAACTCCGAGGTTGTACTTTATTGAAAGGTATTTTATGTTGGCTGTCATTGCGGTGATTTGACATTTGCCTTTGCCCTGGAATGACTTATTTTGAGACCCTGCAATATACAACTGCAGCTGTTTTTCCTGCTAACTATCCTAACATTCAGCGGCACTATGGGATATGGAGTCTTGATGGGATTAGGAGCATGCGCTCTATAGACTTGGAGTTGCAAGTATACTCCTCGTCTGCAATCATAGCCCCGCCATTAGACTACAGTTATCCAGTCCCGGCGCACGGCGAACATTAACGTTTTGACGTTTGGCAGGAATTACCTTGATTCTGCAGTTGAGATCGGAGGTCATCTGCCTGGGTGAATTTTACATGGCATCGGCAGTGATTATGAGACACAAATTATAACGGCTGACTGTTTCTTCTTTTTATAATTATTCTTTTATCATGTTTAAAATGACAACACAGGATTATGAGTTTGGTGATGTACCTGTAATGCCCGCATTAATCCCATCGTGACAAATGTTCTATGCGATTTTTATGACTAATTAATTTATGCTGTCTGCATTTTTCGGTATTATGAGCATACTAACATGCAAGCATTGTGCGCAATATTTATTTTCATTGTTATGCCTCACCTGTATTAGTGCCGATTTTCGGCTGTGGACAGCATCCATATGACGCATTTGGGTTGTTAGTGAATCACATACATTATAGTATGTCTTTTATGTTCATGCATCAGTCAGGTGGGTAGGGCTTTATAAGTGAAGTATTATAGCATACAAAATTAGATTGACAAAGGCCTCTTGAAGGCTGAAACGCGTCTCTCCTGGTGCTTGGGATTGAGGGAGACTACAACCAAATAAAGTGATGCCGAATCCTGAACCACTTGTGTCCGTGCTTCCTTCCATGGTGTTGCCGTGGGAGGTGGATTGTTTGTTTGGTTCATTTATATATATATATATATATATATATATATATATATATATATAGTTTATATATTTGTCCATTATATTTGTTATAATAATATTAATTTCTAAATTAAGTTTCATATGCTTTTGTCATATACATTTGTTAATTATTACTTATAACGTTATTATTAATATTTTAAATGTAACATTTTTTTTTAAATAGTTTAATTGTTGTCTTTGTTTTTAAACATACATACCTGTAACTATACATGTATATATATACATATACATATATGTATACATATATATAATTTACATTAATAAATAAAATTATTAATGTTTAATTATATTATTATTTTGGATTTTAATATTTCAAATAAATTATATATAATGGTGTAAATATTAATTTTGCAGTATGCTTACCCTATTTTTGATAATATTGTGTTCCATAATATTTTTGACTCAATATTTTGGTAGTTTACATACAAAGTATATAAGGTTAATATGTTTGCAGATTATATTTTTGATACAATATTCTGGTGTCTCAACATTGTCATTCTCAATATTGAAAAAATTATGCATATAATGCTCATGAGTACTTATTAACTCATTCAAAAGAAAACTCAAAGGGGTTTCATCTGCCCCAGGCCACTGGACATATTTTTGAATTGAAGATTCTATGCCTCCTCCGCTGGGTATAGGCGTCTGCACTCAAAATTCGTTATTGCTGCCAACAGCAAAGGCCTGGGCAGAGAAGACTGTGGGATAGCCCCTCAAAACTAAAATGGGGAGACTAATAGAGGGTCTTCCAAACCTCAGTATACCATTTACTTTTAGAGGGTTCCCTTTGTAACAAGTACCCACAAACAGATACCAAAAAGCACAAATACTGGAAAGCTTCCTACAACGCATAGATGGTCAGGCACCACAGTCTTTACATATATTAGTAGATAACAGCCCACGATTTGGAAACATTAGCTTCAGTAATGAACAATAATGCTTCTCAGTTATTGTCAACTGACCTGTGATAGAACTCCCGTATAAAATCACGGCCTTGAATGACTATTGTATTAATAATAAGCTTATTATTAAATTGGAAGGAAGCATTGTAATTATTTGTGGACACTGGAAATAAAAAAGAGGTTAAAGTTAAAAGCTATGAATATTTAGGCACTCTTTTTGATAAGAAGCAAAACTGGAAAGAACATCGGACTCTAATACTGGAAATGCAAATAAATAGTGTATGTAGTGAACTTGGCAGATTTAAGTGAGAGTTTTGGGGGAAATCATGTGAGCTTATCTTTAGGGCCTATAATCAGAAGGTTCTACAAAAAATAACAAAAGTGCCACTGCTTTGATATTAAAAAGACGTCTTGATTATCAAGTAATTGGGAATACAATACTTAAAAAGGGGGCTTGCCTTTGGATAATCTTCAGTGTAAAGGCTTAGATTCAAGATTGGAAGTTCTATGAAATGAAGGGCCCAACATGTGCTACAGCATTCATAAAGATGGGAGAGCCATCAATTTCAGCCCTTTGCCTTGGGGATCTGATGAAAATGTAAAAATCATGGCTTAACAGGGTTAGATTGAAATTAAAAGACCTGTTTGCTATATGTGTCTTTAACTATGATGAAAAGTGTCATTTAGAGGCCATGCCTATGAGCAGGGTCAGTGGAACTTTGCGGCAGGGAAGGGTCAAATTATGTGGCAGGGTTGACTAAATTATGCAGCAAGAAAAGGCAAATTATGTGGTATAATGTGGCATATTGTCTGATAGGATTAGCTCATTATTTTGTCATTTTAGGTTTTGTCGTTTTTAGGTTTTGACTGCACAGCGCTTGCATTCAATATAAATCTTAAAATAGGCTTACATCCCACCCCCTTACATTTGATTGGTTCCTGGGCTTGCCACTTAATTTTCCTCCATTTGTATTGGCTGCCGTATACTGTTTCCTGTACTTCCTTGTGTGCTTTTCTTATCAGTTTCCCGTGGACCAAGTACTGTTTCCATGCGCAGGACCTTTTTTTGTTGCTCACATTGTCCTCGACAGCTGTGTGCTAGATATCGCTTTGGTCCCCTACCCTATGCCACCAACATGATGGACACCTCACACATAGCTCGTGTTGTTACTCTCTGTGCTTAAACAATGCAGACAAACATCTGATTTTATATCTATCCGCAAAGAATTGTTTTACCTGAGGCTTGGAAAGCATGGGTCTCTAAGCCTCGCTTTCAGCCCTGAGCCCCGCCCTGGATTTCAGGTCGCCTCTTGGCTTGAAGAACAGCAATGAGTGGCTGTGGGCGTTTTAATCAGGTAAGCTTTGTTTCACTTCACCTTGTTGTGCTTCGCATTATCCTCTATTTCTTGTTAAAGTGTGCCTGTACCCCTTATTTAATGCGGCTCTGTAAACTGAGTCACCTGTCTTTGAATGTGGCATCTTACTACCCTGATGGTGTTGTCTGCTAGTGCTGTATAACTAATGATTTGATGTGGGAAGGCATCGTGTTCCTGCACCAACATAGCTCGATTGTAAATGTTGTTACTCTCTGCTGTTTATACAATCCAGACAAACATTTGATTTTATATCTATTGGCCAAGAATTGTTTTACACAACGCTTGGAACGCATTGGTATCCAAGCCTCGCTTTCAGCCTTGAGCCCCGCCCCTGGGTTTCAGGTCACCTCTTTGCTTGAAGAATGGCAATGTGTGACTACGGGTGTTTTTATCAGTTCAGGCTTGCTTCACTTCCCCTTGCTGTGGCTGCATGGGCACCCACTCTGTTTTTGTACCCAAAATATTCCAGTCTGTTAGCAGGACTATGAATTTTTTGTCTTAGTGATAATTTTAAATAACGTACACCAATTTAGGCAATTGTTAAAGAGTCCTTCCCCCTTATTAGGAAATGAAGCAGCAAACGTATGGCTAAGGCGTTGGTACCTTTTCTTGTTTTTTTTGCTGACGCTTTTATACTGTCCCTTCGGTTGCATTATTGCGTTTCCACTGATTGTGTCCTTTTGTAGTCGTTACCAGACAGACACCTGTTGAGTGAAGTATTGTGTTTTTTTAGCACTTTTGCTGTACAACCACTGGATGCTAGTGATCATGACCACCTGTTTTGTGTTTTGTTTAAGCTTTACATCTGTTTTGCATTAACAGACCGGATGTGGGTCACAGCTATAGGGAAGGCTGTGCTGTTGTTTTCATGTGTCTGAACGGGTTCCATTAATGGCAAGCACGTCTGCTTGAGCAACTCCTGTAGTCACTTAAAATGGCAGCTTTACTTTTCTAAACTCAAATAATGCCCGTTTGCTTTTTAGAGTGTGTTTTATCAGAGTATCTTGTTTGATATCTTAGCGAAATGAACTTTTTTTTAGTTACCCAGGGTAACAACCAAGGGCCCGATTCACAGAACTAACTTAAGACAAAATCCTAAACTTACTACCATTTTGGTATTCACAGAAGGCACTTACTCATTTTGGTATTCACAGAAGGCACTTACTCATTTCAGGTATTCACAGAAGTTAGGAGTCCTAACTTTAGGACTCCTAAATGCCTTCTGTGAATACCGAAAGTCTTAAAGTTAGGATTTTCTCAGTTTAGGAGTAGTAAAGTAGTCCTAACTTTACTACTCCTAAACTGAGAAAAATCCTAACTTTAAGACTTTCGGTATTCACAGAAGGCATTTAGGAGTCCTAAAGTTAGGAGTCCTAACTTTACTACTCCTAAACTGAGAAAAATCCTAACTTTAAGACTTTCGGTATTCACAGAAGGCATTTAGGAGTCCTAAAGTTAGGACTACTAACTTCTGTGAATACCGAAATGAGTAAGTGCCTTCTGTGAATACCAAAATGAGTAAGTGCCTTCTGTGAATACCAAAATGGTAGTAAGTTTACGATTTTGTCTTAAGTTAGTTCTGTGAATCGGGCCCGTGTTATTTCGTGGCACGCATTTCCCCTTTCTCACCATATTTCACGTTTGAATTTTCCTCTCACTTTTCCATTTTTTTGCATCTCTTGACCTCCTAGTGCTGGCTCTCTTCTAACATTTTGACTCCCTCCAATCCTCAGCCCAGCAAAGCTGATTCTCCTGCCATGACGGCCATCGCTTTGGGGGATATGGCTTCAAATGAGCGGTGGTTTGCACACATGTATATTTAAGAAAGCAAAGAGTCTAGGGGTTATTTTCAACACGGATAGCTTGTTCCTTGGTGGCTTGGCCTTCCCTTTACAAATGTAGGAGCCTAAAGAGAATTCTTGTTTCTTGAGAAATGACACAACTTGCAGTGTGCCTGCTAATTCAGTTAACTGTACCCTTGTAAGCATTTCATAGTCCCCTCTATCTTGTGGTGTCCGACTCTCTCTCAGACTTTCTACCTCTCCAGACCCTCCACCCCACTCTCTCCACTTATTTCACACCCCCACTAGTTCCTCTTGCTCAAGTCTCTTCACCCCCTTTCTCTTTTTCTCACCACATCGTTTTTCACGGAAGCACAGCGGTCGTCTTGGACGAGTATTTTTCTCCTACACGGAACTTATAGTGCAATGCGACTTTACGCACAAAAAACATATTTTAAAAGTAATTTTTTTATATGAATTATAGCTTTTTAACTCAAATATAAAATGAGAGTGCATATTAATTCTTTCGTTGAGCTCCATTTTTGTTTTCAACCCACTTTGCACTCCTCCCACCACCTTCCTGCTCTCCTGTGTTTTCAACCACCCTCACCCCCACCTCCTACCACCTAACTCACGCTATCCTTGATTTATATTGCTCAACTGCTCACCAAGCTAAAACGTAGGCGAAACCTAATGCATTTACCAATGCTTGTTACACTTGTTAACACTCTCTAGGCGTAGGTTGCAACTCATTAGTACCAGTGTAATCCCCAAACATAGAAATAAGCAACTGAAAGGTGACCAGTCAACCTTTGTGAAGGGTCCTCTACTGTACAGCCACACGTGTCTCTGTGTTTTTAGCAACTTTTGAATTGTTTCTGCTAGAAATAATGTTTTTGTAAAATCTGAAGATTATGCAGCAGATGATGGATTATGTGGCAAATGTGGCAGATCCATAATTATGCAAAGAAAGACGCAGCAGCACAATTGCATAATTCCAGTGGCACTGCCTCTAAGTCACTAAAATGTATTAACAAATACATTTTACGGCCTCTCTTTTGAAGCAGATAAAACATTAGGACTAAAAGCAATTATATGTTTCCAGAAATAAATTTCTGTTTAGCCCAGCAGAATATTTGTTCTCAGTTCCAGGTCATGAGAGTAAAAGAAAACTGTTGTTTAGGATTGGGTTGATAGGTATGCATTGCATGTAAAATATTGAATATAAAGAGGTTAACTCTAAGTGCACTATTAAACATATCTGATGAGCTGACCCAAAGGTTTTTTTTAATTTGCCAATGTTTTAAAAGAAAGAGGAAACTGTATCTGAAGCCTTTGATACTCTGTTTAAAGAACAGATAAGGTATTATATATAATACGTATATTATATAGATTCCGTGAAAAGAAAACTGCAATGTATAAGGTTTTAAAGGGGATTATGATGTGAATTTATTAAACGTAATGAAATGTGCTTTCGTATTTTAACAATGTAAAGTTTAGTATTATTAAGATATTTTAGTGGTTTCTTATTAATATATAATAATATATAATATGAAATGGATATTGTATTGTATTGTAATTGCATTTGTATAGCGCTTACTACCCCTGACGAGGCGTCGAAGCGCTTTTTCGGCGAGTAGCACGCTACTCCGGGACCCATAGAGGATTAGTGTTGAATTAGTATAGTGAAACATGCAAGTAAATTTTAAGTGGTGGATATGTTAGTCAGTTATTTGGATTCGGAAGGATAGCAGAAGGATAGAAGAGGAAAGAAGGTTTGTATTTATATAGCGCTTCTAACCCCTGATGGGGTGTTGAATCGCTTTTTTGGCGAGTAGCATGCTACTCCGGAAACCCATAAAGGATTAGTGGTGAATTAGTATGGTGAAATATGAAAGTAATTTGAGTGGTGGAAATTAGTCAGTTATTTGGAGTGAGAAGGATAGCGGAGGGATAGAAGGGAAAGAAAGGTTTGCATTCATATAGCGCCTGTTACCCCTGATGGGGTGTGGAGGCGCTTTCCTGGCGAGTAGCAGGCTACTCCGGAACCCATAAAGGATTAGTGCTGAAAATTAGTATAGTGAAATATGAAGTAATTTGAGTGGTGGAGTCTGTTAGTCAGTTATTTGGATTGAGAATGGTTAGGGAGGGGAAAAAAAGGAAAAAAGGTTTGCATTTATATAGCGCTTGTAACCCTGATGAGGTGTTGAAACGCTTTGTTGGCGAGTAGCACGCTACTCTGGAACCCATAAAGGATTAGTGGTGAATTAGTATAGTGGAATATGGAATTAGAGAAGTGAACATGCTGGTCTGTTATTTTGATTGAAAAGGATAGTGAAGGGATAGAAGAGTGAAGGATTTCTTTTTTAGGTCATAGCAGTAGGAGGAGGCTTTTGGATGAGTAAAAGGGTTTTTGGAGGGGAAGAGTCAGAGGGAAGAGTTTAGAAAGGTTTGTTTTGGGGGATCGGTACAGTAAAGGAGGTGTCAGAAGATGCAAGGAGAGGTAGAGTAGGAGAGAGTCAAGAAAGGGTTATTTTGGGGAACATAGTAGTGGTATGGCGTTTGGGATAAATGAGAGAGTGGGTATAGAGGATATAATGATAGATGTATAGGGTGAGATAGGGTAGTGAATTGGAAAGAGTAGTAGAAAGAAGTTTGAGATGAGTCAGAAAGTTGGGCTAGAAGATATATTGAGGGAAGTATAGGCTGAGAAATAGGGTAGTGCATTGGAAATGCTAAATTAGAAGAAAGTGATAAATATATAGATCCATAAGTACATTGAAAGTATATAGATGCATAAAGGAGGTAAGTATATGCAGATTAAAGATATTGATAGAGGTAGCGGATGAGAAATAGGGTAGTGCATTGGATATGCTTTTTCAGGAGAAAAGTAACAGACACACAGATCCAAGTACATGGAGGTACACAGACGCCCAATGGAAGCAAGTACATGTAGACCAAAGAAGTTTTTTCTTTTTTTCTTTTGTTTTTGTTTTTATAGCAACATAATTATTGTACATGTTTATACAAAGCAATACACGAAGATAGGCACACATCTACAGTGAAAACCAATGCTTATGTACAGAGGGACAAATACATAGGGTGGGTATTAATGAATGGGTAAATGGGCAGCATTTCTGGCCCGGGTCCCGACCAGTCTTGAACAGGCTCAAACAGGCACTCACCCTTGTCTTCTCCACCCTTAGCTTCTCCACCCGGGCTGAGACGCCCTAAGCCTTGGCTGTTTATAGCCCTAGTAGTCAGGTGACCCCTTCAGCCAATGGGAACCCTAGCCCTAACACTATACAATCACAACACTAGCCCTAAAAATCTAGAACCAATAGGAGACCAGGACCTTACAGCCAATCTTAGCTCTAGTCCAAGCACCCAATCAGTTTCAAATACCCTTGATCTCTACGTCCAATAGAGGCCCTAGCCCTACCAGTAGTCTCAACCCTAGTCCAAGCAACCAATGGCACAGGAAGCCCTAGTCCCTACTTCCAATAGAAAGCCTAACCCTACTCTTAGTCCCACACCTAGTCCAGCAACCAATAACACCAGAAGCCCTAATTGCTACTTCCAATTAAAGGACTAACCCTAGCCCTAGTCCCACCCTAGTCCCAACAACCAATAACACAGGAAGCCCTAGTCCCTACTTCCAATAGAAATACTAACCCTAGCCCTAGTCCCAACCCTACATTGATTGAATCACAGACCCAGAAACCAATCAGAACCCTCAAATACCCAACCAATGAGGACATTAACCCTAATTCCAATAGAAACATCAGATACAACCACCAATCAGTGTACACGTGTACCAAACAATATCAGACTATATAAGGTCCCAGCTACCTCAGACAAGGTTTGCTGGCCAGGGAGTTGGAAGCTGCTTCTCTATTCAGAAATCTCCTAGGAGACAGACCGGCTCAATCCACACTTTGGACTTCTGCAGGTAAGGCCCCAACAAACTTGTCCTCTAACAACACTATTTGTATAAAACTTTACTCCCTCTCCTGGCCAAAAAACGAAGTGCACAGTCCCTATTAAACACAGTTTAAACAGCTTACAGCACATTACTGTTGTCTCAGGAGGGAAGGGTGGGGCTGGTTTCACTGACTTATTAACACAAGATAGTCGCTGGGGGTGCACTGCTTAACATACAGATCTTAGCACAGAGCAAAGGAGACATTTGGAGGGAAAAAACTGATAGTCACAGGGAATGAGAGGGAAAAACTACAGGGGTAAAGACTTACCAGGGGTGTGCATACGGTATGTGTGCTCTTGTGCAGAATCTTCTTTGTATTGTGCACTCCTTTCTGTTGTGTACTTGTGATAATGAGAGACATCACGACGATCCACGTGTATATGTGTTTGTATGAACTGTATTGTCTCAAACTATTCTATGCTGATGCAGTAACTGTCCATAAATGGACACATACTTAATGTCTGCAAACCACAGTGTTCATCCTCACGAGGTGACAAGTAAGAGAGTTTTAAGGCCGAAGTATAAGTAGTTCATAACCTACTGGGAGTTAAATGTAGAGTTGATTAATGCTGTGTTGGGGTCCTGCTGCTAGTGCTGTGCTTGGTGTTTTTATAATGACGGTGCTGCATCTCTTAGGTGTGTCCAAACGAATTCCTCGTTTGTGCGTCTTTATTAAGCTTAAAAAACGTCTCAGTAGACAGCAGTCACAACTTTTGGTTATGTCAATGACTGATTTTAATTCATGTGTGCGCACGGGGGGTGGGGGGGACTTCTCCGCTATGGCGGAGGAGCGTCGCCTACTGCTTAAAGGCAGAAAATTAAAAATAAAATAATAATTTTTTGTAATCATTTTATATTTCATTGACTCAGCCGAGTTTGCTGAGTCCGCTGAGTCTGGGGCGAAGCCAGGTCTCAGCATCACCAGCAGGGGAGGAGGAGAGGTGAGCACTAAAAGTGCGCATGTCAGTTTGGCCGGCCGTCCTATTCCTTGGAGATATCTGCAGGGCTCAGGAGCACAGGCTTCCAGTCCTTGCTGGAGCGTGAAACTGGCCCGGTCCGCCCAATCCCAGCGGTTCTCTCATGCTGGGAGTAATATTATGAGAGAAGCACTGGGATTGCGTGGTGAGCTGGGAGCCTGTGCTCATGGGAACTGCAGTGCTGGGAGCAGAGGAGCAGCGAGGCGCGGTGTGGGAGCAGAAGGTACGTGTATATTTATTTATTTATTATGTATTTTTTCCTGCGCTGCCCCCACACTGCCCCACCAAGTAGAATGGGCAGCAGCTGCGACTGTGTGTGGGTATTAGTATTTCTGAAAACTACTTATAAAGCAAGAAGGAGTTAATTCATTTATAGCTAACTCATACATTGATACAATTTCTGCACTACGGCAATTGACCTAATGAACGTGAGTAGTGATGCCTGACTCAATGGTGGAGACCCGTTTGTATGGGGCAGGCTGAAGTATAAATGTATCTCACATTCGTCACAGAGCTGTTGAGTCAAGATTGATTGAACGGCGGGAGAGGAGATCGACTAGCCTGCAAAGGCATCAGTCAATTAAATTCAAATACAGCGTTTTAGACTTAATTGTCCATAAAACAGTAACAATGTATTTCACTATTGTTACACAAAAAACAAAGCGGAAAGCAGTTACCATAAAACAATGCAATACAACTACCACACTAATAATAATTGTTTTAACATCAGAGTGTTAAAAAAAGGAGCAATAAATCCTGCCCTGAACCTTCTTGTAAGTTTTTGAGAATAATGCAAATGCTAAGGCAATCCTTTCAGTGCCCAATTGACTCAAGGGGCTTATTTACAAGCCCCTTGCGCCGCCGGTACGTCACTTTTTCCCATATTAAAAGGGACGCACCCGCGGTGCAAGGTGCTTGTAAATAAGCCCCTGAATGCAGCACGCAAAGAAAAAAGTCACTTCTACATGATGTCACCCGAAAACAAAAAGAACACAGACAGCAAGCAGCTGTTTGGTGCACACGCTGCTGTACACCAGACCTCATAGATGTAATCCAGAGGTTTAAATGACATGTAGCTTTGAATTTATTGTCACAAAGGATTAAGGGCTGTAAGCTCCCGTTGTAAGCAGGACATATTTCTCAATTGGTGAGAAGGGGGGGAGAGGTGGTGGGGTCCTTGGATTAACTCGTAAGTGGATCTGCTCTGCAGGCAGCAGCACATCTGCTGCTCTCCGTGAATGTGGGTCATTGTGGAGTTTGATTCAGCAAAGAGAGCCGTGTTTGTATCTACAGTAACCTATGGGATCCCAAAGACAGGCTAAAGCTACCCCATGAAACTGAACTCACGGAGATATTAACTTCACTTCATTCTATGTGTGCCCCCTTAGGAAGCAACAGTAAGCGTATAAGTAACGTTAAAATATTAAAAGTAATAATACTAAGAGGATTATTGTGCAGTATTGTAGAATTTGCATAGCACTTACTACCTCTATGTGAGGCACTTTCAAAGAGCCAGACTTCAACTACTCTTGGTAGGCTAAAAGAAGACAACATTATCACCAGGGCTCCGTGCCCCCACAACCGCGCTTACTCTGGAAGGCCCCTAAAAGCAGACGAGCACCAGTCGGGTGTGTCCCAGGCAGGTCGTGGCTCAGACCCTAGGCAGATAGGAACTCTGCACATGCTAGGGCGCTTGCTTGGTTGCTGCCCTACACCGCACAAGCATATTGGTCTGCCTCACGTTACCCTTCTGTCCTTAGCTCCCCTTGATAGTTCTAGAAGACCCTACCTCTTCATAGTTTACATAACGAGGCATCCTGCTGAATTTTTTTGAATTTCCTCCGAGACAGCTTCCAATTTCATTATTAGAAGTGAATGACATTTCAGGGCAACAAAGAGTCAATGTGATGCAAAGAGTCTTATCATGCTTCCATTGTTCAGCTAAGACAGCAGCATGCCAGATCTGGTAGCTTTAATTTTTTTCAATCTTAGCCCTACTCTTTTTTGACCTGTGAGCCTTGAGAAAAACACTATTTCTGTTTGTCTCCACAAGTTAACTTTCCTTCAGATCTCCTCTAGCTGGTCCCTTCCTAGTCGTATCCCTTTCCCATTAACTCTGCTATCACCTCTTGCATGAGGGGTTGGTGTTGAAACTATAGTAACCAATATGTGTCACTTCCTGTCCTGGACAACTTCTAATTCAACGTCTCTGAATGATGGCTACAGCCAGCAGAACATGTTGATTGAGCCTGCTGAATACTGCAGTTCAGGTCTGCCTGGAGAGAAGAGAATTTGATTGCCTTGTTCATCCACAAACTCTGCCCTTGGGCTCTGTAGGCACATTTTAGGGGCAAATTAAAGAAACCCTTAATACTTTAGGGTGGGTTGCAATGTCTTTGGCTAATCTTGCTGATTCCTGGGTACTTGGTCCCAGCCTGCTGCCCCTTCCTATTGCAAAAATATGACCTGCAATCTGCCTTCACAGGTATTAGAGGATAAAGGTATGCTGAACCCAACCAGCCAGGAAAAAGTCAAGACTAGCCCCTACCACTTTAAAGCTGGTCATAATACCTCGGGTTAGCCTTGCCGATTCTGGGGAACTTGGTTCCATCCTACTAGCCTTTTCCTTTGAAAAGATAGCCAGAGCACCTCAAGTTTCATCAGTCAGTCCTACTCTCTTCAACGCATACATGATCCCTCTGTCTAACATCAATCATGCACACTAGATCAACATCCTCTCCTACGCTGATGACACATAACTCATACTCTCCCTCTTGGACAAGACCCCCAAAATAAAAAAACAAGTTCACTGCCTGCAGGAAACTGCTAGCTGCATCCGCTAACTACTGAATGCATCTGCTAATTGGATGAAAGCTAATTGTCTCAAGCTCAACATCGACAAGACAGAAGTAGTGATTTTCAACAAGAACATCTCACCATGAAACTCCAACAGGTGGCCAGAGAAACTTGGACTCACACCAGGAACCTCATAAGAAACAGAAACAGCAAACTGGACATGATTGCACAAGTCAATGCTGTCACTGTATCCTGATTCCACACACTGAAGATGCTGAGGATTTTGAAATGGCACCCAAGAAACACTAGAAGACTACAAACCATCCAGAACTCAGCAGCCAGACTCATCCTCAACCTCTGTCACAGAACTCACATCACACCACACCTCAGGGAACTCTACTGGCTACTGATACACAAACATGCTCAATTCAAACTCCTCCAATACACATTCAAGGCACTAAACTACTCAGGCCCCACCTACCTGAGAGCGCAAGGGGTGACGCACGCCTTTTCACATGGGGCTTGCTCCATGTGAAATGACACATTGCTGGACTTGCGTCTGCTTCCAGACACACTCCAGCAATGTGCCATTTTTGCGCCGACAGATACATCAGGATTCATGACGTGTCTCTGTAAATCCTTGCGACATGGAGCACTGTACAGTAAATACGGCGCATCCATGGTGTCACAAGGATGGCGTACTGAAATGTGTAGCATCGCTGTTTCACCCCAGCGATGCAACAGTTTTCATAAATAAGGTCCGCAATCTCTTTGAAGTACAGGCCACACTAGAACCAAATGTAAAAGCACTTTTACCCACAATTTGTGCTCTCCTCCACCTAGAAAATAGAGGAAACCTCTTGTGGAATCTTGTGGCAGGATGGCACCAATCACTACATTGTGATGAAGCACATTGCTTTAAAGGTTGGGGACTTTATTCAGAGACAGCTCTCCCCTATTCATTTTTAGATGTATAAAACACAACAAAAGAAATTCAGATTTCACCTATGTGGTACCTTTCAATGGCCTGATGAACTTTGTAACAGTTCTGCAGCTTGAAGAATCTGCCTGAATGGTAAGTGAAGAAAGGATATGCACCTCTTAACCAGATATCCTGTACTATTGAATTGTGGTGTCTAGAAGAGTTGGACCAGCTAGCTTCCCAGCTGACCCCTGGGAACAGAGAGCAGTGATATCTGCTGCCTTACACATTTGTCTACTGTGACTCAGTAACCTGATTGTCCTATAATTACTTGGCAGTTGCGGTTTTCAATAGGACCCAGAGACTGTAGTTAACAGTTCTGAAGCTATGATGCCTAGTAATGCTTTTTATATGAAAAACCGGGGGTGGGGAGGCGTGGGGGGCGGAAGAGGGGGTGCATGTGCGATGGTGAGATAATGTCATTGAATCGGAGGACTGTGATTCTTGACAGCAGTATAACTACAGAGCCGGTCTACACCACGCTTTCTATGGGGCCCACCTTTCCCCCCTCAAGAGATGACCAGTGAGTCAGCCATATATGTAAGTCTGCATGAGTTTGTGTTTCCTCTTTGACGAGTATTGAATTGCAAAATGACTTTCCACATATTGCTAAGAAATAATTTGGTGCTGATGACTTCCACTTGGACCACATGGGAAATATGTCAAAGGCCGTAGATTAGACCAGTGATACAAAGGTCATTATAACCTTTCTACATTAATTTGTTTTAATCCTACCAAGGTGCTCATCATTAAAATTATCTTGTATGGTTACACCTTATATCCTTTTATTCCGCTCATCCCAACAATATCAGGAGATTTCAGCACCTTCGTTGAGCCCATACAAATGTATCATCATTTTGGGTCAGGGGTCCTATGATGATTCATGCCACAAGACAGTTGTGGGTAAGGTCCTCCATAAAACCTAATTAGGTTTACCTCTGTAGGGTTTTTTCAAAGGTATTTTCAAAGATTTCCTTCATGTGCTAGGTTTACCTTACCCCTGCTTTTTGATATTTGACTGTACTATCATTTGGATTGGACTCTTCCTACTGGAGCAGGACACAGACAGATTTGCATTATGAGTTGTAATGCTACCCCGAGCCGTTTCCAGTGGTTACTTATTGCAAGCATTCCTCCTATCACATTTTGTGTGTTTGATGAAATGCCCTAAGTGTCCATGGGTATGCCCAGGCATTAGACCCGTGCTCACTGCACCATTGCAACAAAGCTACACCCGATCGAAGAGCCCAGTCAGGGTGAAACTAATCTTAGGTTGTTTGTGTTCAGGTTCACAGAGGACCTGGCCTGGCAGTTTGGGCTGGACTCTTCCTATTGGAGCAGGGTTGAGACTTATTTGCATATGGCTGGGTCCAATCTGAGCTGGTGTGCTGGGCAAAAGAATGATTGGTTGGAGTGCTACCTCGAGCAATCACCAGTGTTTAGACTTACTGTAAGCATTTCTCCCATCACCTTTTATGTGCGGTAATGATTCCTACTTTGCGCCCAGAGGAGGATAGGTCAAGTGAAATATACTTTACTGAAAATTCCTACCTAATTCCCTGGAACTAAAGTCCACAAATATGGATTTTCCTAAGCAGTATGTCGTACATTGAGGCAGCATTAGTACTGAAGACCTTGGACAAATACTGAACTCATCATATCAGACGTATAAAGTGTCTGCACTCATTGAGCAGAGACTCAACTTTATCACTACGTCCCACCCCTTCATCCCAGATGAAGCTTTTTCTACCCTCAGGGCAGCTGAAATAGAGCTCATAGGCCCAAAAGAATGCCCAACCTCAAAGAGTCTTGATCGGTTGAAGCCAGGAGCAGGCATGCTGGTGAAATTCTTTACTTCAGAAAAGTGTCTTAGTCCATCTTTTCAGCGAGCCTAACCCTTCATCCCCACTCAATATCACGTAGATCACTCTTCAACAAGGCCTCTTAGTAAAACCCACAGAAATAGGCTGTCATTCATTTTGTTCACAATTGTTGCTAGTTTCGCTGCACTTTTCTTTGCGTGTATAGAAGCCCATATTAATAATGGTTCTCTTTGCCTCTCATTAAAAATATATCCTGTACGATATTGAATTCATGATGTGAGGGAGAGGGCCACAGAATAACTAATCTAGTGTATTTAAATAAAAGCAAGTTACTTTGAGCACAGAGACCGCCCTACTCGCCGCCACAGACGACATCCACACCCTCCTGGACCAAGGCCACTCCGCAGCCCTCATCCTACTCGACCTATCAGCGGCCTTCGACACCGTCTCCCACCGCACACTAGTCGCCAGACTACATGACGCAGGCATACAAGGAACAGCCCTGGACTGGATCCGATCATTCCTCACCGGAAGAAGCCAAAGGATCAGACTCCCACCCTTCCTCTCCGACCCCACGAAAATCACCTGCGGAGTCCCACAGGGTTCATCACTGAGCCCCACCCTCTTCAACATCGACATGACCCCCCTCGCAGCCATCGTCCGACAACACGGCCTCAACATCGTATCCTACGCCGACGACACCCAGCTCATCCTCTCCCTCACCAAAGACCCCACCACTGCCAAACTCAACTTCCAGAAAGGAATGCAAGACGTCGCAGTCTGGATGACCAACAGCTGCCTGAAGCTCAATGCCGAGAAGACAGAAGTACTCGTCCTCAATACCACCCCTTCTGCATGGGACAGCACCTGGTGGCCGACCGTCCTTGGAAGCCCACCTACCCCCTCAGACCACGCCAAGAACCTCGGCATCGTACTCGACTCATCACTCACCATGAACCGACAGGTCAACGCCGTCACCTCCAGCTGCTCCAACACCCTCTGCATCCTCCGCAAGACCTTCAAGTGGATCCCCCCTGAGTCAAGGAAGACAGTCACCCAGGCACTCATCACCAGCAGACTGGACTATGGAAACGCACTCTACGCCGGCATCAACAAGTCCCTACTCCGAAAACTCCAAACAATACAGAACACCATCGCCAGACTCGTCCTCGGCATCCCCCGACACGAACACATCAGCAAACACCTACGAAGTCTCCACTAGCTCCCCGTGGAGAAAAGAGTCACTTTCAAAATCCTCACTTACGCCTACAAATGCCTACACAACAACGGACCCAAATACCTCAACGACAGAATCAACTTCCACGTACCCAAAAGAAACCTCCAATCTTCCAACCTCGCACTGGCCGAAACCCCGCACATCCACAGAGCCAGAGCAGGCGGAAGATCCTTCTCTCACATTGCAGCCAAGACCTGGAACGAGCTACCGGCAGACATCAGACGCGCCCCCTCCCTGAACACCTTCAGGAAGACCCTTAAGACCTGGCTCTTCGGCTAAACAGATCTGCGGACCCCCCCCCCCAGCGCCTTGAGACCCTCACGGGTGAGTAGCGCGCTTACAATTCCCTGATTGATTGAACTGTGGGATCGCTCCTGGTAGTTTATGAGTAAAGTGTTAGGCCTACTTCAAAGAAAGCACGGCAAGTGTTTAAGCAGTAACAAAACAAAACCTTTTCAAGAAAATAAACAGCAGATTTTCCAAATCAATATAGTAACATGAAAAAATAAGTAACATATCACAAAATCAGACAAAAGAGCCAAGAGATTAGAATTTGCAAAATTTAGAAAACAAAAAGCACCAAGGAATTATAAAGTAACAATGCATGTCTAAGGTGTGATGACCAAGTTATTGGTGCATTTTCAGTCTGACAGCAATAGAGCCTGGGTCAGATGCAATCTCGACAGCTTTTCTGGTCAACAATTTTACCTTTAAATGAAAGTATAAATCCTTCAGTGGGGAAAAGCAGAATGCTATGACTGGTGAAAGCTCCCTGACACTTAGGTTTCAAAATGTCACCGCGGGTCAAGCTTGAAATGGTAGATGCTGAAGTCACCTTACTGTTGGAATCGCATTGGTGCCTTGCCTCAATGGTGTTTTCAATGGTTGTACTTTGGTGTTCGTTTAGACATTGCAGGGTGGCCCATCAGCTCCCCAGGACAGTCAAGAAGCTCTTGCCATATTTAGAGATACTGTCTTTCTGCCTCGAATATCTATACCTGCTGTGCATTTGCCGGTGCAGAACATGCACTAAAGTCACATAAGAGAACAGACCCCACCATGTGTCAGGTCAGAGGAGGCTATGACCTCTGATCCCGTGGTAGAGGACCATCTGCCCTATTGTGGTATCTCTCCCTTGACTGACGAGCATCCCATTGGCAATCAGCAGTTGCTAGTGCAGCAGGTGTTCTAAGAGCAAACTGTTTGCCAAGCAGGCACAGTGATGGTTTGGACCCAGTCTGGAAACGTTTTTGCTTTTCAAAAACAAACTCTGAAAGTGGGAGTATGTTTTTCAAAGACATTGTTTGATTTTCATGCATGGTTATTCTAGGAAAAGAAAATTAGAGATGTCACCCCACCCTATATAGGGCTGGGTACCATTGCTATGAGCTGCTTTTGCTGTGGCGGATTTCCCACCCTATCATGCATTTTGACAGATTGATGCTGCTCAGACTGTGCTGACAGTGGTTCACTCACGAGGAAATGAGGTGGGAGAAACTGTGAATTTGGCAGGAGAGATGAACCACCTATTTACGGCTCTTCACGGGTTGCCAAATTCTAAATGCCCCATTTTAATTTTGATAAACATCACAAGGTGAGCACAGGATTTTTCTAGTTACTTCCAAAACCAACCTATGAAAAATATGCCTTTTATTATTTACATTAGCAAAAGGCTGCAGCAGTCTGTCTAGAGACATGACACTTTCAGTCTTGTCACTGCAGATGTATTTTAACTCCAATCTGAGCATGACAAACATTTATACATGATGCACCCAGACCCGTTGTCTCTGAGGCCTACTTACGAGTGACCTAGCTAACATTCTAAGAAGGCTTTTCAATATTTCAAAAGAGATTTCTTTGCCATGTGCTGACTCCAGTTATTAGATACAGCCGTTCAGGGCTGCAAAAGTAGTCCAAACTCCATGTTTTTAAAGTCACTCATGTGAGTGGTGTCACTGCGTACTGCAGCCCACATATGCCAATTGACCTTTACAAGACTGGTGACATTTCTGCACCAAATTACTGTGGACCTACCCGAAGATCAGCTATGTCAATTGTAGTTCTCTAGCCCCTTGCCTTGTTTGATGATCAATGCAAAAGGAACAATTGATGGACGGATTGTGGAACAATGTCAAACACTTGCAATAGTCAGAGATCTGGGCCTAAATCCATTGCTTTTTTGCTCACCACACCATTCTAGTTTGGACTATCCATATGCAAATCATTCTTGACCCTGCTTCCCATAGAAACAGTCCAGCCCGAACAGCCCGGCCAGGCCCTCTCTGGACCAGAAACAAGCATCCTAGGACCGGTTTCGGGGTATCACCCCCCATCAGCCAGAATAGCCTGAATCCAGTGGCATGGGGAGCACTGGACCCATGGTTAGTTGGTTATACCCATTCCACTCGGGGTGGCAAATGCAAATAGAACAATTGATGGACAGAATGCTGAAGAATGTCAAACAGTCACACCCAGTCAGAGATATGGGCCTAAACCTATTGTTGTTTTGCTCATCAAGTGATTCCAGTTTGGACCCAGCTAAGTGCAAGTCAATCTTGACCCTGCTCCCCATGGGCACAGTCTAGCTCGAACTGCCAGGCCAGGTCCTCCCTGGACCAGAAACAAGCATCTTATGAGCAGTTTTGGGGTATCACCCATCATCATCCAGGATAGCCTGAATCCAGTGGCATAGCGAGCACAGAACCCACGGCTGTTCATACACGTTCCACTCGGGGTGACAAATGCAAAAAGAACAATTTATGGTTGGAATGCTGAACAATGTCAAACAGTCGCTCCCAGTCAGAATATGGACCCAAATCTATTGTTTTTTGCTCACCACTCCATTCCAGTTTGAACCCAGCCATATGCAAATCAATCTTGACCATGTTCCCAAGCGGAACAGTCCAGCTTGAACCACCAGGCAAGGGTGAAACCGGTCCTGGGTTGCTTGTGTTCCGGTTCAGGGATTACCTGACTTTGCAGTTCAGGCTGGACTGTTCCTATTGAATCAGGGTCGAGACTAAATGGCATATAGCTGGGTCCAAACTGAGCTGGCAAGTTGTGCAAAATAACAATGGTAGGGGATGAGGCCCGAGTGGTTACCAATGGCTGAGATTAATTCAAGCATTCCATCAATCAGTGTTTTGCATACTTATTGTTTCGAGATAAAAGCATAGGCAATGGGAGGTATTTAGCAGCCATTCAATTCACAGAGTCTGCAAACACAAGCACAACCAGACTGATAAGAAGCAATAATAAATTTGGAGAGGCCATGCAAACTGGCAATTTTCATACATTTCTTTAATAATGTTTCCTCAATTCTTTCAAAACCATAATTTCATACATATTTAATTAGTTCAAAAATTTTGTTTGAACCTTACATTCTTTATTCTTTAACTGTATTGTTTGTATTGTGTTATTTTTGTCTCACCAACAAACCTGCCTCAGGAAGCCTTCAGCCTCAGGCCAACCCTACAAAGAAAATATTTGGCTTGATTCTGAAGGATACTCCTAGTCAGATGGTTGTTTGATTCTGGCCTTAGATGTAAGCTTCTTTGACCATTCTTCCCTTAGTCTTCCAGAGAGGTTTCTAACATTCCTCTTTCTGCTCTGGGGTATCCTTATGCAGTAATACAAAACGTAACAGCAGAATACTGGTATGGACAGCAATAGCCACCCATAAGGTCTTCCCTATGTGCCTCAGAGGTAGGGTGTCTTGTAACTATAAGCAGAGATCATTTTAAAATATGTTTTATATGCCCTCGTGAGGGAAAAAACTGCCAATTTCATTTTCCCCATTGTAGCACATTGGCTCCATAGGCTAACATGGGAATACTTTAATAAAGTATAATTATTGATAGAAGTGAGCTAAAATATATTTCAAAGTATTGCAATGATAGCTAGAATAGATCCAACAACTTGCCAAGGTTAGATTTATTATAACAAGCACAGAAAAGAAGTTATAGAACTTTCTTTTCTGATGAACCAAAATCCAGCCTTCCAGCAGCCTCTCCTGATTGGGCAATCATTGACAGACTGAGTCAAACTACTCTGATGAAATGTGAAGTGGCCTGCATAGAGTCAAATGACATCTGGTGGCAGGAGATCTGCAGAGCAAAGGGCAGGATGGGGTGGAGTAGCCAAACTGGTCTTCAAAGAGGGAATGACGGTTAGGGCAGGACACAGGCTAACTCCCACATCCTGTACCTCCTGCCAGACAGCAGCCCCAGTAATTGAATTAGCAGAGGGACTGGAAGGGGAGTGTTAGGGAAACTTAGCCACAGCAGTGGGTTGGCTTAGCCAGATCTTAACCTCCAGGAGAGAGTTTTGGATTTTAAAAGAACAGTGCTTTCTGGGACAAGAATATGCCACACTTTGGAGGAAACTGTCATACTTCTGGATGGCACCCTGTACCCTATTAGTCAGGGGTGCCCCCTGCTTATCACCCAAGAACACTGGATAAACATGGGAGAGCTACCCAGCAACTCAGATCCCTGCCTGAAACTGCAAGAAGAAGAAGAAGGGCTGCCCTGCTGGAGCCCTGGCCTGCACCAAGAGGATTGGACTCTTAATGACTGCACCTGCTGCACACTTTGTAACTACAGCCCTAAGGACTTTGCTTTGCTTTGAAAAGTGAATGAGGGGACTCCCCAGAAGCAACAGGTTGAAAGAGCTCCACCTGCATCATCTCCAGCTAGAAAAACCCAGCTGACCACCTTCAGCTGGACTTTAAAGGATTTTGCCAGGTGCATTGTGGGAGATGTAGTCCCAACGTCCCAAGGAGCAACACAGAGCTTCTGGAACCTTGGATTGCTGTTGTGGACACTTTGGAACCCCAAAAATACCTTCTAAAAGAAGATCCAGACGTTTGAGAAGATTTGGAGAATTTTTGTCAAAAAGCTTCATAAAGTGAGGGACCCGTCAATGAGAGTCAAGTCGGCGATGTCAAACCGCGACTCAGCCTGAGATTCCGGTTTGTCCCACTGAAGCTTCGGAACTTTTGCTCGTCAACGAAACTTCCAGGATTTGACTGAGGCATCGTGCCGAGCCAAGCCACTGTTGTTGAACCCAACACCGGCCTAACGAGAAGCCTTGCTCGAAATCGAGAAATAAAGCTCCCAAAAAAGTGACTAAGTCAGAAGATAAAATCTAGACCGGGCCCTATCGCTAAGTGTTTTTGACCCGTGCTCTATCGCTGTTGGCCTGAAACTTTGACTTTGTCCCGGTCAAGCTCCGTTGGGAATGCGGAGTTCAGGCAAAACTCTTGGCACGCGCAAGACGTACAATGTAGGGGTTTCCATGGACGAGGACGGCGAGGACGAGGAAGGAGAGAGAGACCATGGCGAGGAGAAGGCAGCCACAGGAGGTAAGTGCCTTTTTTAATTATAATTACATTAGGGAGGGTGGAGGGGAGCGGAGTACCACGGAGTTTCTTTCCAAATCCGTGGAACTCCGCGTAGTGGCACTGCGCCAGCTCCGCCCAGGGTTACTAAAGTGACACTGTTGGCTTTTAGGCATTAGAAAGTGTTTATTCTTTAAAAATTCATATCTCCAGTTCCCTACATTAGATGTTTGCCATTTTGGTGTCATTATAATCATAAAAAATAGTTCCTATTTATATCAATTGGTGTTGGATTTTTAATTGTGTTGTGCCTTACATATTTCATGCATTGATGTTTCTAAATACTTTAAACACCAGTCCCCTAAGTTAAGCCTGCCGGCTCGCAGCCAGCTACCAAGGGTTGAGCAAGGCAATAATTTGTTGAGACCTTGACTGGACCTTATATTGTGATTGTGGCCTTATTACTAGTGGTAGGTACCTACTAACTCCTACTAATAAACCACATTCCAACACAGACCTAAAAATATGATTAGCCTCTTTACTCGTATCCACTGAATGTGAGGCTACTCGAAGGTGTCTGCACAGTGGAGGCTACTGGAAGGTTTCTGCAGGGCTCGCTTCTCAATGCATCGTGTTTTTGAGGCTGCTTGTTTGTATCAAAAATGTTTGGTCTCTTTTCGACAGTACTTCTTTTGCACTGTATGTTAGCTGTTTGGAGTCAAAAGGACCACCAAAGAACAAAATAGCTTCTTCTTCCCATTGCAAGTCTGGCTGCTTCATACGTCTGGCCAGTGTTTAATTTGTGACGTGGTTGCTGGTGATGAGCACCAGCACTTTTGACCCAACTTATTTTCTATAATCAGTTTTCAAGCAAGAGACAGAAAGGGAGAAAGGAGGAAGAGAAAGCTAGGAAACACTAAGGGAGAAAAGAAAGAGATACTGTGAGAGAAAGAGTAAGATGGTAGAAGAGGCATGAGAAGGAATCAAGACTAAGCAGCCTTGGTATTCAGCAACTTTGGCTTTCGGCAGCAGCCTCCTATGAAACAACTGTGCTGCTGTACCTATTATTTTCCTAAGTAATCACTGACGTCCCCATAACACTCATAATCTGCGCTGATGCAAACAAATGCCCAAATTCATTTGCACCATTGTTTTTGCTTTTCACAGGATGTAACAAACAGGCTTGCATCAGCTGATAGACAGATCTTTTGTACCAAAGCAAAAATTAAGAAAATAGATTGGACAGCTTTATGTAACACATATGTTGTTTAGAAATACATTTATTGAAAAAGAAATCTGGGTCAATCAATAGCGTTGCAAAAATATAGCAAATTGACATTGAACTATTTTTAAAATGTATTCAATGAACAGGTTTTTTTAAAAACAAGGTAATACAATCGTTTTGTAGATACTCTTTGCTTCGTTCTCTATTACAAAAGCAGTAAAATGTGAACGAATAGATTTGACCTATATTTCCTTGACTCACGAATGTAAACTTTCTGTAATATGAGTCTCTGCAAATTTCGCATTTACTAGACTCTCCATTTATTCTATTTCATACATGTTATCTGGGGCAGACTTCTCGGAGGATTTAGAGAAAGGTTAATAGTTTCTAGTTACTGAAGGCAAAATCTTTGTTTAATATCAACCCATTTCAGATACTCCCTGGAGTACTTTTCCTAACTTTACTCTATCGTTATATTGACTTTGCATCCACCGTTTCACAGTTAAGTGCTAAATGATTTGAAGGTACAGTGGATACCTTCAACCAACCCTTTACAATGCTGACGCAACTTGTATTTTACTACTGTTTCGTACGCTCTAAACACAGGCATGGCTTGAAAAGACAGGTCCGTAGAAGGTAAATCTTTGTTGCTTGTATGTCTTTATTATTGGTGTTTCCAGAGGGGCACACCGATTTTGTGTAGGCAAGTTCTGATTCCCTGCAGGTAAGTCTATTCTTTTGATTCTGGCAATGTGATGTGTGTTTAGATGTAAATGAGGCCTTTCTTCTGAATAAGGATCTGGGGGCATATTATCAAGAACGGCGTTAAAATTATCGCCGGTTATAGTGGCAGAAAACTGCTGCTAAAGCGGCGATAATGGGCTTGATAATATGCTCTGGAGAATTCCAATAGAAGATCATGTTGACACGAGAACATGGACTTCTATTGGAATTCTCCAGGGCATATTATCAAGCCCATTATCGCCGCTTTAGCAGCAGTTTTCTGCCACTAAACCGGCGATAATTTTTAACGCCGTTCTTGATAATATGCCTCTTAGGGTTTAGGCCTCTGACCTGGGGTTGGTAGCCCTAGTGGTGACCTGATCTGCATTTACTTTTCACTTTGAGGAGATGCTGGTGGATCTAATTCCCTTCACAATCCTGCCTGCCTGCAGTGCAAGACAATATTGTAGGGAAATATTTTGCATGGGATCTACCTGTTGGTGTCTCAGGACAGTCTATTGCTCACCTGTTGGCCTTTGCTCATCGATGGCTGAGAACTCTTCAACAAGGTCTCTTCTATCCTGTGCACTTCCAAGTTCCAATCTGTCCAATCTGTGCATCTTCTCCCGCAGAAATCACAACACACCAAGATACCTGGTCTCTCCATCACATGCCCACAACTTTCCTGAGGTATGATGTCTCCTCAAGAAGATTCTTCTGAAAAACTGTCAGACTACATGTCTCTCCTCTGTGATATTTTGTAGAGGAAAAAATTATCAGATGAAATAGCCCAATCCCCTGACCAATGAAGGGATACAGTTTTCTGCAATATGAAAGAGTTATACAAATGTCCTTTCATTTCCTCTTCTCATTAAGAAGAAGGAAGTCTAGTCCAGCTATTTTCAGTGGGAAGTCATTTTCAAACTATCTTATGCAAGTTTAATTGATGCTTTCTGGGATGTAACCTAGGTTTTTATTGTAAAAGAGTGAATTTAAAGGTGACCACAAGATAGCAGCTCTCAGCAAACTCCAGAACCTACTCTACCTAAGGAGCTGCTGAGTTAGGAGAGATCCGAGCTGTTCTAGAATAAATGATAATTATAAAACAATCTCTTTATTGTGGAAAGAATTAAAATTCTGGAGGTGAGTCCACCAGAAGATTCACCAAAGACATAATATGGTAAAATAAATTCCCTCTGTGGATTTACCACTGGATTCAATATTTCCTCCGGGAGTTGAGGATCTCACTTTGCGATGCAGCGCGAGAAACGAAATTCACATATTTATATGTGTACTTACCTGTAATCGGCCGTAATCCGTAGTTTACTACCCCCCACCCTGCCCCTCCCCCACCCCACGTCAGCGCCCGGCGGCACTCCCATCACTGACCGCTACTGACAGGAAGGTGCACCTTCCTGCACCTAAACAAACCTTAAATGCCAGTTTGTAACTTACATGTGTGTTGCTTCATGCAACACACATGCAAGTTACAAAACGGCATTTTAAAAAAAGGTTTGTTCATGTACAGGAAGGGACACCTTCCTGTACATGAACAAACCATGGCATTTTGCTTTTTCCATGTGTGCTGCACAAGGCAGCACACATGGAAAAAGCAGAAACGAGGAGAAATAAAGCATTTCTCCTCGTTTCGCCTCCTCAAGACCAGATTTTTCCTGGTCTTAAGTTTGGCGCTACCTCCTATTTACGCTGCCCTGGTGAATAGGAGGTAGCGTCAAACTCAATGGGTGTTGCGGTGGAACGCCCACCGCAACACCCACTGCACGCCCCCTTCACGCTAAAAACAGTGTGAAGGGGGCCCTATTCACAAGGCAGCGTTAAGCCGCGTTAAGCCACTTAACGTGGCTTAACGCTGCCTTGTGAATAGGGCTAAGCCCCTATCGCCACAACAACGTCACTGAAAGTGATGTTGTGGTGGCGATGGGGGCTTGAGAATATGCCCCGATGTTTGTTCGTGTCACACAAGGGCGATGGCCTTTCAAGCTGTGCAGAGTCACTCCTATCTGGTTAGAGAAACTTTCTCAACTATCTCCCCCACAGGAAATTTGAACTCACTCATACACACCAGTACATACTCAGACAGTCGATCAGACAACAGCAACACTTGCTAGTTATTTAACATGCAGCTGTCTGACCACGGTTCCATCATCCTTCCTTCTAGGAGGAAGTACAATGTCATCTACCAAAACCAACAAATATGTTGCTTGCCTCGTGCATAACTTAATAATGCGGCAGACACACAGCTCCCTGCATGCATTTACACACCTACATGAAGCAAAGCTGGGTCTGCAAGTATCAGCAGGCATTAATGGCTTTAAGATCATTTATTGAATTGCTGGAGTTTACTACTGGGGAAGAGAAAACAATCTTCTTGTTCTAACCCACAGAGATGACTTTGATAGTGACTCCCATCAAAGTAACAAAAACACGTTTACAACAGTTTGCAAGCAGCCTATCTTCACAATACAGATTCTACATTTATTTGACATTTCTGCAGCCATGAGAAGAAGCAAGAAAGCAAATAGGTGGCTGGGGAAAGCGTTGGTGTGGCCATGTATTATAGGTAATAAAAGAGTGGTGGGGCGGTGGGACCGGCTGGGGGGGATTTCGAGAGACGACCACGAGGGAAAATTAATTATTTATTTAATTTTCCCTTGTGGTCGTCTCTCGAAGTCCCCTTCCAGCCGGTCCTACCGCCCCACCGCTGTTACCTGCAGCGGCCGCGGCTGCCCCCTACCTGATGTAAAAAAAGATAGGGAATATCAAATCTAAGTTGCATAAAATTATAAAATAACAGCTTACAGGTTTATTCACCTGTTTGGTCCTGTAGCTCCTTTCTGACATCCTTCTATCGTACAGTAGAGGGTGTTTTATACTAGGCCTGGGCGGAAAACTAAGCTACGCTCGCGGAGTTTGCGTAGTTTGCGCTACTACGCACTACGCAAATTGCACGTAGCACAGTGCAAAAACGCGTAGCGGGCATTTTTTGCTTTCTCGCGGTCCTCAACGTCAAGTTGGCGACCGCGAGCGAGCAAAATCAACATCCCGGCGAAACTTTTTCCTCGTTCGCGATCAGCAACATCAAGTTGCCGATCGCGAGCGTGGAAATTAAACCTCCCGGCGAGATTCTCAACGCGGGGAGGTCAGGTTTCTCATTGCGAGTGGTCACGTATGCTCGCGACTGCTCGTGATGAGAAACTACCAGTCCGCGTTGAGAAAGCTGCTGCTCGAGTACAAATCTACTAGAGCGGCAGAAAACGACCGCTTGCACTGTGCAAGATGCCGTTTGCAATGATTGCACAGTGCGGACAAGCATCCGGCACTGTGCAATCAGTGCGAACAGCATTTCCCTACCGCACTACGCAGTTCGCGTAGCTACGCGTAGCGTGCGTAGTGCTAAGTGCACTTCGCGTAGCTACGCGTAGCGCTACTACGCGAACTACGCCCAGGGTTATTTTATACTACATATAATGTATAGCAGTGGTGGCCTAACTAGGATTGGGACGGGTGATCTATTCTATACGCATAGTTTAAATGTCACTTTGATGTTTTGCCCTAGTTCCATGGCTTACAAGTGTTTGCCTAGGTGCACAGACAGAATATCGAGTTTTTAATTTCAACCTACCATAATATCGAGTTTTAAATATCGTAGGTCAAGAATATCGACTGCAAGAATATCGTGGTACAGAATATCGACACTAAGGTAAGAAATATCGGGTTTTTAATATCGAAGACAGTAATATCGTTTGTAAAAATATCTTTGTTAATAATATCGATGTTTATATTAGTGTTCTGTATTTTAGTATGTGTGTTAAAAGTATGTGATGTAATTTTTTGGTATATGTGTAGTTTTTTTTAATGTATGTGTTAAATTTTTAGTAGTAAATACTTTTATGTAAATTAATTTTGGCGTATTTTAGTTCTGTAGCGGGTTGTGGGTTTATAGTGGAATAGGGTGGGAAGTAATGTAATTATAAAAAAGTAATTATTAATTTTTATTCATTATTATTTAGAATTAATTTATTATTAATTAATTATTAATTGGTTATTATTTAATATGAATTAATTAATAGATAATTATATAAATTGTGTTATTTTTTTAGGAGTGTGTTGTGGGTTTATAGGGGAATAGGGTGGGAAGTAATTTAATTATAAAAAAGTAATTATTAATATTTATTTATTAGTATTTATAATTAATTTATTACTAATTAATTATTAATTGGTTATTAATTAATATTAATTAATTAATAGATATTTATATAAATTGTGTTATTTTTAGAGGAGTGGGTTGTGGGTTTATAGGGGAATAGGGTGGGAAGTAATTTAATTATAATAAAGTAATTATTAATATTTATTTATTAGTATTTATAATTAATTTATTAATTAATTATTAATTGGTTATTAATTAATATTAATTAATTGATAGGTAATTGTATTAATCGTGTTATTTTTTAGGAGCGGGTTGTGGGTTTATAGGGGAATAGGGTGGGAAGTAATTTAATTATAATAAAGTAATTATTAATATTTATTTATTAATATTTATAATTAGTGTATTAATAATTAATACAAAATTGGTTATTAATTTTTATTAATTGGTAATTATATTAATTGTGTTTTTTAGGAGCCGGTTGTGGGTTTATAGGGGAATAGGGTGGGAGGTAATTTAATTATAATAAAGTAATTATTTATATTTATTTATTAGTATTTATAATTAATTTATAATTAATTAATTAATTATGAGTTGGTTATTTAATTTTAATAATTATTTAATCGATAAGTATGTTAATTTTAACCCTCTGCTATCCAACACTTTCCCTACTGTTGTACTCTCTGGAGCGGGAATAGTAATTTTTACCCCTACGCTATCCAACACTTTCCCTACTGTTGCACTCTTTGGAGTGGGAATAGTAATTTTTACCCCTACGCTATCCAACACTTTCCCTACTGTTGCACTCTCTGGAGTGGGAATAGTAATTTTTACCCTTACGCTATCCAACACTTTCCCTACTGTTGCACTCTCTGGAGTGGGAATAGTAATTTTTTTCCCCTCCGCTATCCAATATTTTCTCTACTGTTTTAGTTAATGTAGTGGAAAATGTATTTTAAAAAGATTAAAAATATTGTAATATTTTAATTTGTTATATATATTTTTTATTTTAAATTTATATTATTGGTGTATGTGTATATATATGTATTTATCATTTTTAATGTTTTTTAACAATTTATAAGTTATGGAAATAATTATTTATAAATATTATTAAGTAAGTATATATATAATATATTTCATACATATATATGTTTAATTGATTTTTACATTATATGTATTACTTATAATCTTAACCATTTTTTAATAATTTTAACCATGTTTCTTTAATTATATGTATTATTTACTTTATTTTACATTATTTTTTATACATAAAAAAAAAGATATTTTTAACAACTATGGGGGTCATTACGATGGCGGGCGGAAGCACAACCGCCGTGCTGGCGGATGCAAAAACCACCAGTTACCGCCGGCACGCAGCAGTCCACACGCCCGCCCAATTACGATGCGAAAAGTAGGCCAAACACCGCCGGCAAGCCAGCAACACCGTCCGCCATCAAAGTGCGTCCGTACACGTAGCGGCGCAGCACAATTGACACACACCGTCCGACGAAATCACGTCCCGCCCGGCGTATAAATTACGATGCCGCAAACAAACGGCTCCCACGGCTAAGAGATACCGTACGACAAACCGAAGCGGTAACACGGACGCCGAGCACGGACAACGAAGAAGCGGCTCCCCCGAGCATGAATCCAGCACTGCAGGCCCTCCCCATGCTCTTGCTGATGCACCACCAAGGACGCAACGTACCGCGGAGACGCAGGTAGGCACACACACAACAAGTGCACGCAAACAGCGCACACAGTGCAAGGGCGGAAAAAGCGGACAACCCCCACCAGCGCGTGTACACTACACATCCACCATTGCATCCACATATGACACACAGGCCAAATCGTAACATCGCGTAACACATGTGTACACACCACCTGGGACTAGGAACCAACCACCCCGTCACGGCCCCAAAGCGGCGATGACGCCGCCACACATGCGCACAACGCAGAGGCCCACCGCAGCGCCATGCATGCGTCGCACACAGACACAGGGACACAACCAAGCAGCACACACATCAGCCCCACCCCGAACGCACATGACACGTGACAGGCCTGCCACAGACATGTCCCCAACGCCCAATTCACGGACAACACCCAACGCCACACAACCGACGCACACATGTCAGTGAAGTCATGCAACAGCAGGACACACCCCAGTGTAACAAACATGGCGTAGCACACAGCGGCGGCAACACCAACTAGGAGAAGCAGGGCCCCTTCGGGAAGAGGAACGCCAGTACCACACTAAAACACCCATACCACCCTGCACATATGAACAAGACATATAAAACGGAACACCAAAGAGCCCGGGGACCGACAACAGGTGGCCCAAGAATAACATTCACACACAAGGCCCAACGCAGAGCGGAAAGGCAGCCTGCCGCCCACACAAGGGAGAGCAGACAGCACTGAATGACCTTCCATTCCAACTCCGAAACCACAGCCCTACGAAAGAAGCCGGTGAATACAGCCATTGTCCAAGAAAAGACCAACACAGGCATGCCGAGGAGACCGACCACAGGGCAGATAGCGCATATCACAGAAGCACACAACGGACGGGGAGGAAAAAAATAACACTCCCCCATGTCGGCCACATGCAAGTTAATTGGAAGGAGTCACACATCACTGACCTTGAACTGTCTGAGAAGCATGTGGGATGAGGGCCCATGTCCTCCGCACAAGCCAACAGAACACAAGTCCTGTCTCCCTACGACTACACAGAGCTCACAGCAACCTCGGAGCGTGCACATTGCAGACTGCACACACAGCCGGAGCACGCCACCACAACGCACCGCTGCGAAATGGCAACCGCAACACACCTACCCAACTACGCCGGACAGCTCAAGCTGTACAAAACCAACCTGATACATATATTGGGATGCGATCTCCTGTCCCTGCTGAACGTAAGTTACCGACTGACTTACCGCATCACATTGTTCAGCTGCGTCATGCCCGTCTTCTACTGTCGGAGGTGTCCCTACCATCATCCCGTGGAGATATGCCTCTCCAACCCGGCATGTCTAAAGGCGGACCTGCTACCACTACTCCTCCCTCTGGACGCACACGACAGGGCCTGCTCTGCCTATGGGGGCATGGCGTATGTGGCCAACATCGCACCCGCACTGAAATGGGACCACTGTGCCTCCACACGACGGATCATCGAGAACAGCTACATCGAATGTCACCCAGCATGCCCCATCATGGTCCTCCAAGGGACAACTTACGAACAACACCTTGACAGCCACCATCCGCTACATTGGCTGGCAAACATGTACACCACCAATGACATGGAAGACCTGCTGGACGGCATCGCATACCTGACAACCTGTAAATTCGTCGGACCACAACGCAGGTTCCCCGATTGACCTATGATGTCCAACCCCGCACCCATGCTTAGCTTCCGCATGGACTGGCCAGTCACCACCACAACAGCCATACCAAACGACCGGCAACTGTAACCACACCATCAACGACATCGCCATGACATCGGATATGACCGGGACATGCACACTGTTCCCCATCACATCCAGGAACACCGCATGCATCGTGGGAGGCAGTGGCATGGGGTCTGTGTATCGCACCCACATGGACGGAACTGCACGAACAACCAGGACACGACATGGATCCAGCGCCCATGGACACACACACCGCTCAGTGGACATGAATAGGTCGCCTGGAGTCTGTGGGTGCTGCACCCCTCCCACCCCCGCCCCGGGAATCCCATACCAGGACCCTTGCATGGACGACAAGTGCATACAACAACAACACGACCCCAGTGACTGTGACATGTCCAGTAACCACCACATTGCAACAACAAGTGGCACGCCGCTGCATGCACGCAAGCACATGCCCTGATGTCATCTCACATGCACGCGTGCATGAGGAACAACCGCAGCAAACCTGTCACATGGAACTGAGATGGACTGTGCCCATGATGCCAAGCGGTCTGGTAGGCTACATGTATACCGTCTGTGTCAAAGTCCGCAGCTCCGCAGCTATACGTAAATGTACATTAGCACAGCCTTGGCCAAGCAGATGTAACTCTGAAGCCCACATCCCACATGCAACAGCCAATCACATGTAACCCCACACCCTATCCCATTTGCAATCATGCTCAGTATATCCTCAACATGTATTCCGCTGCCAGTAGTGTCCACTATACTGCATCACAGAGGACAGAAGACTCAATATAATGTTTGAAACCAAAACTGTCTCCGCTGACTCATTTCACAAGTACGAATGAGAGAGGATGAGAGTATGTGAAGTACACGGCAGTCGTGACATGACCATGTAGTCCACTGGTATTGGATGTCAACGCAAATGAGTAGCACAACTGTGGAAGACACACATGTGTCGTGTGAAGTCGTATGGACGCAGTGCTCAGGTGGGTGGGTGTGACGGGTAGATGCGCACATGCCAAGTTGGAGCACGCCGTGTTGGGAGGGTCATGAACAGTACACCACCGCTTCCCTGGGCATTGTGAGAGGACACCTGTCGGGGGAGTGAACACGTGTGTGCACAGCAGCCGGGCACACGTACAAAGCGGTACCAGGCGCACCTCAGCCCACCCTCTGTGGACAAGCTGGATCCTGTTGTGCGCCCACCATGCCCCTTGACAAGGCACACACAGCCCCAGTCGACCAGGTGTAACCCCAACATAGTCAATCCGCACAGGCGATACAGGGCACGGGATGGCAGTGGAGCATGGTGTGTGAGAGGTCTCCTCGCGCTCCTCCTGGTCATATCACGCAGGCAATAGAACCTCAACGTCTAGCATGGCACAAGTCAAATGGAAGTGTAGGGGGACGCACCACAGCACGAGCAGCACTGACGTCACGGGAGTTGGCTCGCACCATCCCATCCATTGCCCATTATACCAACCACGCCACATGCCATTGCGACTAAGTGCAAGCGCGTGCACCACCACCCCCGAGCCCTCCCCAGAGAGGCCAAAGAGTGAATGTGTGGGCCATCAGTCACAGACGGACGCGGCCTGGCCGCAAGGGCAGCCACAGCCACTGGGTGTCGCAGGTGGCGGATCCGGAAGGCGAAGACTGTGATGCATAGTCCATGCAGGCCGGGTCTCCATTTGGGGCACCACGCAGGTGGACGGCGTCCCGCAACACATCATACCCTGAGACAGCCCACTCGTGCAACTGGACCCACACATACACTCCTTGCCCTCTCTGGTGCGAGCTTGGGGCTGCCTGTGCAAGCGCTAGCCTCGCAGGTGCACATGCATATTGGGGGAGCGAGGGGAGGACATGAGGACTGGGGCGAAGATGACTGTATCACTGTCAGTGAGTACAAGGGATGACCCAGATGTGGAAAGGAAGAGACGTGTCCCGTGTGTACTGCAACTAGTCGCCAATCCAACTACCCCCCATGTCCGGAATGTAAGCCCGCACCTAGGCCCGCCCATCCGCCACATCGAACATACCACCAGCACGACAACCTTCCCATTCGAAACACTGACTGGGGGTGGCGACCAGTGAACAATCATGTGTAGCCTACCCACGCGTACATGTGGGCCCTCCATGATCCATGTCACCTGCGGCAAAGTCATGACATGCGCAATGAGGGAAGTGAGGAGAGCTGTCCGCCCCACGCACAGAAGGTGCATCAGCTCCACAGACCCAGCAGCGAGTCCAGCAGGGGTCACATGTGCAGGGGCAGCTGTGCCTGGTGTGAAGGCACATGCATATAGACAGCACATCGACCAATGTGTAGTCTGCCCACATCTACAGTCCATCATCATGCGGACATAGGAATTGAACACAGGGCAACACATCTTAGTGGGTGCACCCACCGTGACCAACAATGCGCAATCATCGACGTACCCGCCCTGTGCATGGCCCCCCACCCAACGGAGGCACATCCAGTGCCACCATCCCACACACACAAGCCTTCCACGGAACATGCTGTGTCCAATGGTCAGTACAGAGTCAGCGCCCATCTGGTGGATCCTGAACAGGAGACACATGCACACACATGCCAGCTCCCACTATGTACGTCTGCCACCTGGCACGTGCAATGTAACCTCTCACCTGTGACGTGTGACTGCAAGCACACAGCCGTCTTGGCATGGGGCTGTCAATGTGGACACCTGTCAATGTTTCGGGAGGTGTGATCCGTACAGTGCTGTACATAGGGTGCAGTGCTGACACCTACTACTGTCTCATATCCCCTCGTGCCACAGGTCCCACTTGTTTTGGCCGCTCAGCCTGTGCCCACATCGTCGTCGTCGTGTGCCATACTCATCCAGCCTCGGAAGCAGTTCCATGCTCAGCAGACATTCATGTTGCCGTGGCGTTGCCGCTTGACGAATATGCAGTCAGTCCCCATCAGCACGCCCGCAAGTCATTGGGGCCTAGATCCCCATGTGCATGCACATGGCAGTGGTTTGTATCACTAGCCATTGCCATTGTTGGGAGACCTGTGTAAGTGTATTGTGGCCGTGCCGTCCCAGCTTGACAGCTGGGCTGTGGCTCATGTGCTTGCTCAGTCATGTCAGTGATGTGTATGCGAAATTGCTATGTGTTGTGTTGCTTTGACATGTGTCCACTGCCATTTTCCCTAGGCGGAGACCGAACATTGACCGCGCATACCAATTGCTGGCGGACATGGACGATACAGAGGTCATTAGGAAGTTTCGGCTGGACAGGCCAACCCTGCATCGACTGTGTGCCATGTTGGAACCCCATCTCCGTCCCCGCAGGGTGTATCCGACAGCTGTCACCCCCACGGCTAAGGTGATGGCCGCCATGCATTTCTTCGCCACTGGGTCATTCCAGCACACAGTGGGCAGTGGAGGAGGGATGTCCCAGCCCATGTTCAGCAAGGTGCTGAGGGATGTACTGGCAGCCATGATGCTGTACCGAAACAGGTACATCCGCTTCCCCAGGGCTCGTGAATTGGCGGCAGTGAAGGGTGCATTCTATGCCCTTGGCAGAATCCCACACGTCGTTGGAGCCATTGACTGCACACATGTTGGCCTTGTTCCACCACAGGCCACTGAGCACCTGTACCGCAACAGGAAGCACACGCACTCCCTGAATGTGCAAGTGGTGTGCCTTGCGGACATGGTGATCACCCACGTGTGTGCAAAGTTCCCAGGCTCGGCCCATGACGCACACATAATGCGCAACAGCATCTTGCCACGACTGATGTCCAATCTGCAACAGGATCGTGGCTGTATTGTCGGTGAGTATGTGGAGTGGTGTAGCGTGCTGGTTGTGCGATGCTGTCCCCTGTCCAGTTGGAATAGCAACGGTTCTCTGTGTCCCTCACACCCAGGTGACTCTGCGTACCCGAATGGGGCATGGCTGCTCAGTCCATTGAGGAATCCTCGCACCCCAGCAGACGATCGCTACAATGAGGCACATGGGAGGACCAGACGTGTGGTCGAGCGTACCTTTGGCCTCCTCAAGTCCAGGTTCAGGTGCCTGGACCGCACCGGGGGTGCGCTGGCGTACTCCCCACAGAAGGTGTGCCAGATAGTGGTGGCGTGCTGCATGCTGCACAATCTGGCCATTCGGAAGCAGATCCCCCTCATCGTGGATGACGGAGATCAACCAGGGCCCCAGCCCGCAGACCAGGACAGCTCGAGTGAGGAGGACAGCGGAGAGGAGGAAGCTGGTAATGTGCGGCAGCAGCTCATCGCCCACTACTTCACTTGACGGTGAGTGTCCATGTACGACGGCTGATGTGGCTGTATCTGTGCAGGTGTGTGTGTGCTGTGTCAGGGTGGCCGTTTGTTCACTGCGTGCTGTGTGTCAACGCTCCATGGCCAGGGTAGTATGCCACTGTTGGTGGCTGTGGCATTGTGCCCTATTGCTCTGTGCGATGTGTGTACATTGCTTGTAGTTGTTGACATGTACTGTGTGATGGGTGTGTGACACACTCATTGAATGTGCTCCTGTTCTGTCTCCCACCCCTAGGTCCCTACAGGCCCTCCGGTTCCATTGCCATGCCACGCATCAGGTGCCTTTCCGCCCAAGGTGGCCGTTGTATTCCGTACAAATAAAACACAGGGCACAAACAGCAGTTTGTGTAAGAGGTGCATTTATTTCAAACTGTGACATGTGATTGTGTGCGAGGTGATGACAAAAGTGGTGCGTGCAGTGACAATGAGCTGTCGGTCACGGCTGCGTGATGCTCAGGGTGTACCCACTTGTTCCATGTCCATGGTCCAACAGACACATGCCATCCAGATGGCTGTGTGGAGTGGGATCGTAGTCCAAGTCAATGCAGTGGGTGGTCAAGGAAGGCTGGCTGGCTGCCTCACTTGCGTCTGGAGCGTGCGTAGTCCTCCCGGGAGATCTGTTTGTACTTCGGACGGCCCCTTCCACGTTTGGGAGGGGGGTGTGGTGGCGACCTGCTGGTGGGGGTGAGGTGTGCTCACTGGCTGTGGACGCAGGGGTACTGGACACTGCTGCTCGACCCTGCGCCCCGGCAGGTGGTGGCGGTGGTGGAGCTGCTGTCCCTGGCTGTGACCTCACCACCAGCTGGCCCATGAGGTCCACGAGTTGGCCCATACGGGCGTCCATGGACCTCAGCACCCCCAGCACCTCCCGCGTGTCTGAAGCAGACCTGGCCCATTGTCCTTGGGCCTCTTCATAGGCCCCAAGGACTCTGGCCATTTGAGGCAGGGCATGGCTCCCAGGGGAGACTTGCGTTTCCCTGACCCTGCTCCTCCTACCAGTACTGCTGCCACCGGCCTGCCCACTAGCCACATTGCTCACCACGGTCCTCGCTGTGGCTCCCAGGGTGGATCCAGTCGGCCGGGCCACCACCTGCGCTGGGGCTGGTGCCAGCGAAGACGTGGTGGTGGTGGCGGCGGTGGTGGTCGGTGCGGCGATGGTGGCGGTTGCGGCAGTGGTAGTGGCCGCAATGACCGTGGGTGTGGCCGCAATGACCGTGGGTGTGGCCGCAATGTCCGTGGGTGTGGCCGCAACGACAGTGGCAGCAGGGGGCTGGGAATGTTCAGCAGCCCAGGATGATGGGTTGGTGGGTAGGAGGGGTCCTGGGGAGCGGCTGGGCCCTGCCACACCAGATGGGCCTGCTTGGTGGTCCGTGTCCGAAGAGGAGGACAGATCCTCCACATCCGTGTGTCCTCGTTGGGGGCTTGTAGGCTGGCTGTGCTGGCTGCTGTCTCCATCCCCAGCATCCAGCAGTTCGTCACCTGTGGAGAGAATGAGATTTGTTATTGTGTTGCACCTGGCGAAGTATGTATTTGTCGTCTGACATTAACAGTTCGTGCAATCTCGTACATGGGTTTCCCGGAGGCGTGTGTGTGGCTGTACCATTTGTAGTTGTGTGTGCTTGGCAATGGGACTGTGTGCTGTGCACATGTGGCATGGGACGGATTGGCCATGCCGATGGGTGTGTTGCTGTGCCCCTACTTATTGTGACTCTGGTGTATGCGGGCTCCTGGCCCATCCTGGGTCTGGTTTGTACTTTGCTTTTGGGGTTCAAATGGGACGCTTAGGAACGCATATGGCAACATGGGGGCCATGCCCCAGATTCGCATTTGGGAGGGAATATGCTTTTGGGGTTCAAATGGGATGCTTAGGAACGCATATGGCAACATGGGGGCCATGCCCCAGATTCGCATTTGGGAGGGAATATGCTTTTGGGGTTCAAATGGGACGCTTAGGAACGCATATGGCAACATGGGGGCCATGCCCCAGATTCGCATTTGGGAGGGAATATGCTTTTGGGGTACATGCTGTGAGCCATGGGTGCCGAACGTGACATGTGTTGTGGCAGCATGACAGTGCATGGTCTGAGGTGTGTGCATGCCTGACATGGCCTGCATATTTGCTGTCTGTTGTGATTACTGGACATGGCATTGGACGCATCGTTATGAGTGAGTGATGGTTGTGTGCCAGCCAACGTATTGCAGTTGTCCCATCTCCTTGGTGTGCGTGCTGCCCTGTGCCATGTGCATCACTGCAGTGCTCGTGGGGGGTGTGGCCCATGTTGTGTGTTGTTGCTCACAGTGTGGCGTGCGCTTCATTGACTTCTGGCACATTGTTGGTCATGGGCATGTATCTTAGCGTGACTGATGTATGTGTGGCAGCTGTGCGGATGACATGCCTTTCATGTGACTGGGGCTGACGGATGGGATGGATGGTATGTTGTATGTGCATGGTGTGTCTGTGTGTTTGATGGGTTCAGTGGTGTTCGTGTGCATTTATGTTGTTCCGCTCTGTTGCGTCTAGTGTTGTTTGTCTTACATTGGCGTAGTTGTGGGGTGTGTAGTTGACAGGCAGTAGGGGCTACATGGACAGGACTTCAATGGTGTTTCGGTTGTGTGTGATGAGTTGCACAGTGGCTGCCGTGTGGTACTATATTCAGTGTGGCTTGTGCATGCAGACGTGGCTCCTTGGGTGTTGCTGTGTCTGTGATGGGTCATGTGAGGTGTGAGTCTGTGGTTCATGTCCGTGTGCACATTGTTCACTTGTTCGTGACGGTGGGCGGTGCTGCGTGTTCGTCTGCTACGTGACATGTCCCATGTGTTGGTCGTGTTACGGTCCTCATGCCTCCAGTAATCCAGCCCTGTCCAGTTTCCCACCTGCAGGTTGTTCGGGCGTGCACTGTACTGGATGCCACATGGTTCTAAGCGGGGGTGCTCCATGTTGCAGGTCTGTGGGGGTGGGGGGTGTTGTGGGTCGTGGTGGTGGCTGGACACCCACTGACACCGATTGTTGTGGATCGTGATGTCTACCTTTCGGCTGTCGGTGTGCACTGCGGTGGCTGACACGTGGCTGTGGGGGTGGGGGATGCTCCTCCTTGCTGTGCTGTGGGACTAGGGGCCTGGTGTGTGTTGTACTTGGGCTGTCCACCCTCCCACCCACTGCACTTTGTGTTCCTGCCACTTACCTGTTACTTGTCGGTTAGTGCAGCTATGGCGGACACATGGGTGTGGTGGGTGCTCGTTGTGGCGCTTCTGGCATACTTGGGGACCTGTTGGTGGTTACGTGGCTGGCTGAGTGTACACATGTCCCCACGTATCTTACAGTTGTTCAGTTTGGGCTGTGTGTGGTGGTGTCTGTTGCATGTGTGTGTGATGTGTTGTGTATTGTGTGCTGGACATGGGGGTGTTTGTCCCTGGGAGCTGTGGCATGGTGGTAGTGTATGTGAGTACATAGCGGTGTGCTGGTATACATTAGTTTGTACTTACCAGCCTCCACTCCCCTGCTAATCCGGCGAGGATCTCCGGATGTATAATGACTCGCACCTTCTCCTCCCACGCTTTGAAGGTCTTGAAGAGTGCGGGATTCCCTCCGCCAGTGACGGCTGCCAGCTCTCTGTTCTTGCTCTCCTTCTTCTTGACTAGGCTCTTGACGTCATTCCACCGTTTGTTGATTTCAACTCTGTTCCTGGGCAGGGTCCCGACTGCATTGACCTGGTCTACGATCCGGTTCCACATTCTCTTTCTGGTGGCTAGTGGTGTGTGCTGGACCAGGTTCCCATAGATTTGTGGGTGCACCTTGATGATCTCGTCGACCATGACCGTCAGCTCAATGGGCGTGAACTTGGGCATTCTTTGTGGTGCCATGGTGTTTGTGGTGCTGGTGCGGTGTGTGTTGTGTAATGTGCAGGGGGTTTGTGGTGCCGGTGTTTGGTGGTGGTGGTGGTGGTGGTGGTTGTGATGTGTGCGTTTCTGTGGTGTGCTGCTGTCCTTGCTGTGTCACTGTGTCCTCTCCTCTCCTCTCTAGTTTGCAATGTTGCAAGGGGTTGTGGTCTGTGGGAGTGCTGCTTTTGTACTTACCTATGTGGGTGTGTCCTCATGGTCTGTTGTTTTCAGGTGTGTTGTATCTGGTGTTCTGGCCTTTGTAGTTTTTGTTTGTCCAGGGGGTGTTTTCGGGATGTGTACTGTGCTTGTGTATTTGTGCGTGCCTTGCTGTGTGGACTTGTTGGCCATGTTGTGTGCGATTGTTTTTGTCAGCGGATGGTTTCTGTGCAGGGACGTGGGCGCCATGGCTTCTGCCGTGTCGATTCTCATCGGCGTTGTTTGCGCTGGCGGGCGGTATATTTGTAGTTTTCCCGCGCTCATGGCGGTGCGATCGTAATCTCACGTGCGGTGTGTCGGCCGTGAGGGCGGGCGGTTTTGTGTTGTCGTGCGTGTTTCCGTCCGTGGCGGGCGGTTTGACTCCGACTCGGACGATGGCGGGCGGTATCTTGTGTGATTTTTCCGCCGATGGCGGTTTTCGGTTTGTGTAATCGTAATGGCGTGGTCGGTGTTCAGACGGTGTGTGCGGGCGGATTTTTGCCGCTTCCATGCCTGGCGGATTTTTTTACGCCGGGTATCGTAATGGGCCCCTATATTTTTTTATCGATATTTTTGTACTTACCATTATGTAGATAGGACTTCGATATTCTGGACATCGATATTCTTGCGTTGGTATTTTTGTAGCTCGATAATCTGACTGTCGATATTCTGTCAGTGATCCGTTTGCCTACATTTTGGATCCAGTCACAGATTCTGAAGTTACTTTAGTGTAAGTTCCTATTTTTTTTTACTAAGGGATATTTGATCCTATTTTTCGACATGCATGCATGCAAATCTTCTTTAATCCCTGAAAATTTAATTACCATGCAATTTAATTAATTCCTAATACTAGGGTGTGAGGTCTGGGATAGTGATATCTGAGAAGTTTGAAAATGTATTTGATTCAAATGCAAGAGAAACTGTATAAAAATGCGTCTTATGGGAGACTACTCAATAAATTACTATTTTATACAGCTAATTTTCCTCTAAATGTATTTTTTTGTGCAAATCAGTAGTTTGAGGCAGAATTTCATGACAAAATTGACTTTTTTTTGGAGGGAGGCGGTTAGAAGGAAGGTGAAAGCTAGGCATCGGTACAATTTAAATTACGCTGTTGAAATTTGCCAAATTCCTGCATCACCACCGTGACTTTCTCAAGGTTCAAAATTGTACAATTTGTACTGAGAAGTTAGACGGCTCGAAAGACATAATCGAAATGATTCTGTAAAATCAGCATACAAAGTTTAATAATAGTACCTTGGTCATCTACGGTCTCCGTTACCGTAGATGATACATTAAATCGTTAACTGAAAGGATCGTATTCATGAACGTTTGTATAAACAGTATTCCTAGTAACGTTGAAGATAATCAATACGGCATCTGGGGCGCTATGATATGTCCCTCATTTCTTCGCCGATCTCTATTTGAAAAAACTGTCACCTCCCGCCTCTGCCGTCGTAATGATTATAACTTCTCCATACAAATTGTACAATTTTGAGCCTTGAGAAAGTCACGGTGGTGACGAAATGTGTGTTGGCTGTTTCTCTTGTTCTTTACAACAAGGACTGGACTACTATCCACATCATTGAAGAGATTTCATGATTGTGTTAACAAGACTGAAATGTTCTAGTCCTTGTAACTTTTTGTATTAGGTTTGGTACTTTGTTATTATGAAATAAATCAATGATTGTTCAGATGAATGCACTTCCCGTGTTTCCTGTGTTACAAGGAATCTCCCTTCTTCTTCTTTCTTTGGGTTAGACTGACAGATTACTGTCATTAATTTAATGTGAAATATTGTGAGTGCCAGGGTTTCTTTGTTTGTAAACATTTCACAAGTTACTGCTGTGTCTTGTGTTATTTACACCTTAGGTAATGGGGTGTTTTACCCTGAGTGGCACCAATCCTACTTTTCTATATGAGGTTACCACTTATATTCACTTTGTAAGCCCGTACATATAGTAACTTTGAGGTGCGACCCTTGTATCCACCACTACCTTCTTTTGTTGTATGTACCTCATTACTTATAGTGCCCACCTACTGACAAGCCAGGTTTTGAGCAGCACACCCACCCTTCCTTAAGGGATTAAGAGTAGCCCTGGGCAGAATTTTAATACTGCTATTGGAATTGGAGAATTTTGGTGACTCCCCGTTACTCTTGTGATGCGGAGTTCTTGCAAAAATCTGCCAATCATTACGTGCCAGAATGTTTTTCCTGTTCGAGCAACACAATGACAATGAGAACAACGCATGGCTTCAGAATGCGCGCTGCTGAGAGTAAGCAAGATTTGGCATTCCTAGCGTGATTTCCAGTCACTAGGAGCACTTTAGGCGAGATTTTATAAACGAGGGCTGTCGCGAGCAATCGCAGTCAGAAGGCTGCTTCCTGAGTAGATTTTTTACTCAAGCGGCAGCAAAATTAACTCGAAAATCGATTTTGGAGTAGGCATTGCATGCATAAAGTGGCTGTATACTTGCACACCACGTGGTGCCGCTTGCACTGATTTTTCAGTGCAGAATGCGCAACCGGTACTGAAATCGGAGCGCGAACAGCACGACATGCATTTTCCATTTGAGGAACTCCACAGAATCTCGTGGAGTTTTTATGTAACTCTGCATGATTCGGCAGATGAAAATTACGTGAGTTCCACCCAGGCCTAATTAAGGGTGCCTCTCAGAAAAAAAAATTGCAATACTACTCAATAAATAAATTACTGCATACAATTTGTGGTGATGATGTAAGGCTGGAGGAATGAGGCAGAAGAAAACAGTGGTGGAAAATTGTGGGTATCCCTGGCTACAAAGAAGAATCTGCAGAAAAATATATAATCTATGTGAGTCCAACAATCTGCATAAGCTTTCTGAATCTCTGTCTCCCCCTTTGTTGTGATCTGCTTTTGACAACTTAACACTCTCTTATGCATGTTCCTTTGACAGCCCAAGCAGTTTCTGAATGTCCTGGAACTTCCTCTTTACTCAGGAGCGGAGTAACACTGTATGATTTTATTGGCTAGGAGCATTACTTTTCACAAGTGGGGTCTAATTATGTGCACCTGCTGGTCACAAATCAGTCTTGATTTAGATTCCAAAAAACCTTCATTTAGTAAAATGTCTTACTCACTTGTTACTGTGAGGTCAACATATCTACTTGGGCAAGAAAGACAACATGTCATCAACCCAAATAAATCGATATTGGCTCCCAGTGGCCAGCAAAATCCGATTTAAGACAGCCTGTTTAGCTCTTAAAGGTTTACATGAACAGGCCCTGAAATATCAGGCAGGCAATTTCTTCCTTTATCAACCACTTTATAACTTGCATAGTGTTGAAAAAACGACAGTAGGCAAGTCAGATGTCACATGTCTTTATCGTGCGTCTCCTCTCTCCACCATCACCTCACAATCTGTCAAATGCTTGACAGACTAGAACCTTAGCCTCATCAACATTCTAATGTAGGCTGCACTACCAACTGTGGGAATACACCAACTGATGATAAAGGGAAAGGGGGAGGTATAAGGGCAGGAACATACTATTATGCTAATACATTAAAAATGAATTTATAAGATTGTTTCACATTAGAACACATCTTCCCCCAATAATGTATTTTTGCAGTGGAGGGTTACCCAATAACGTAATGGGCGAAATGAATCAAACATAATTTTCTCATGTCATAGTCTTTTTGCCATTTTGGTGGATTTTTGTGTCTTTCACTTCTGGAGATGTTTGTGTCCAGTACTGTGCGGTTGGGCGTGGAGTTGGCATCTGTGATTGTATTTTTACAAGGTGGTGTGTTTTTAGGTAACGTGTCCATGCTCCATTTCTGGCCATTGCCCATTACAGCTAAGTTAAGTTTGGTTTCAATGATATACCTTGGTTCAAAAAACTAAGGGCATCATTACGATGGCGGGCGCCGCAACGGAATGCGGGACCGTCCGCAAGGGGTGCGGCGGTCCCGCACCTGAGATTAGGATGCCACCACCACCGTGGCGGTGGCAAGCCCTATTCCCAGCATTGTGGCGGGCGGTGCTCACAGCACCGCCTGCCACAATGCTGGGAATAGACGTTGTGCATTGGCATGCACAAGGTGACAGGCACCGTGCGGTGCCTGCCACTTTGTCCATGCCAATGCAGGAGGGTACCATAGGTACCCCCCATGTGCACCCCCCACCCCCTCAACTTTATGGGGGCCCGCTACGGGCCCCCAAATGCAAAGACCACATGCCTTTCCATGGCGGCAACGCCGCCATGGGAAGGCACATCTCCGCCTGCATGCTAATATGGATGGCGGTGCCAAATTTGGTGGGGGGAAATTGAATGCGGGTGGTGAGAAATAGCGGGCGGATCGCCACCACCATACGGGCAGTGGCGATCCGCCCTCTATCATAATGACCCCCTAAGAGTCACTGTCATATCATCTGGAAGGTTTTCTGATGTACACACAGTCACCCACCTCCCATTTACATGGTTTGCGACCGTCTTTTTTGTCATAGTAGTCTTTGCTTTTGGCTTGGTGTGAAGCAATTTTGCTTCCCGCTTCAGGTATATTATGCTCCACTACCTATCCTACCCCTATACAATTCGGAAAGAATTTTGAGCAAGGTTTCCTTCTCTTAAGGGGTGAGAAAGGTGATAGCCCAGTGACTTGGTTGAGGGTAGTGTGGTATGCCCATAGCATGCTACGGATAGCTGTTTCTACTTGTAATTGATTGGCACAGGCAAGTTGTAGTCATTCATTTATCATTTTATTCACTCTTTCAACTAGGCGGCTAGCCCTGGGGAAATATTTATGATGTGTGATGGCTAATTTTGTTATAACGTCAGTCATAGTTTTTTTTTTTTTTTTATTGAAAACCATATAGAATACATCAATTTGAGTCCAGATATACATCCAATAAAATCCATCATTGACATCCGAAGGGGTAATAAATAGCACTAATTAATCAAGAAGCAACACATCCAATAATCAATAAGCAGGGGGATCTTAAAGAAACATTATTAAGCCGTAAGATTAAAAGAATGCCTAAAATCTTGAAACTTATGTCCACTGCCTCAAAACAATACCAATTAAGCAAGACATTAAATTTAAGATATCTAAAATACATGTAAAATAGTGCAAAAATGACATAAAGTATACTATACATGTTAAAGTGCCAAGTTACGAGATTCATAAAAAAAATAAAAAAATAAAAAAACGGCAGGTTATATACTAACTTTCAGCAATCACAATCAAAGTACAGTGCCCAGATCTTCTCAAACTTCTTAAGTCCCCCAATTCGTAAAGCATAAATTCGTTCGCTTCTTTTAACCTGACCCATTTTCCGAACCCATTCATTTTTAGATGGAATTAAATCCGTTCGCCATCTTTGAAGTAAAAGTGATCTGGCGACAGCCATTCCAATATATAATAATTTAATCAACTTCTCTGGTAGCCGAAGATCTGGGTCATAGCCCAGCACTATCAGCCTAGCGTTAAACCCAATCATTATCAAATATTCTGTTGCCAGATAATCAAAAATATCGTTCCAAAATTTCTGGATCGAGGGGCACTGTAATATAATATGAGTCAAATTGGCTAAGGGTTGAATATGGCACCGGAAACACTGCCCAGATTGATTGGGATAAACCTTGGCTACAAAGCAGGGGGTTCTATACAGTAACCACTTGCTAAAATATAGCATCCTTCGCCAGTTAGCCCCTCTAACTGAACTAAAATTTAGGTTATTGATTGTAGACCACATATTTGCAGTTATTTCCCGGTCCTCATATTTACCCCATTTTGTTATGGCCTTGGCCTCAAGATCTATCCCTTTGATTGAGGCTAAACACTTTTTCCATTCCCCTGGCTTTTTCACTACCCTATCTTCAAGCAAGTCATGAACTAACTGTTTCTGGGCAATAATCTGGAGCAGATCAAGTTTGCTAAAAAATTTACTAAGAATATTATATGACCCAAGAAGGAGGAAATCGCCGGGGATTAATTGAGATATTTCACTAATATTCAGCCATCTATCGTTCTGAAGAAAATCAGAAAGTTTATGAAAGCCAGCCTTGGTCCAATTTTGTATAATTAAGAACGCATCTCTAATTCCTGCTGACACGTAAAGATCCGCTATTGGAGTTGCGACATTAATAATTGGAACGGAGTACCTTCTATAAAAAGCCTGACGTTTATGATAGAACCAATGTAAACACTTATATCTTACTAATTTAGGAGATCTAAATATTGATAATGGGCAGTGGATCTGATTTTCTTTGCATATTAAATTAATAAAAAAGTTGATAAAAAGACTCGGATGTAAACCCTTCTTAAATCTATTCATGTATTGTGCAAAATATGCAAAGTAGTATTCCCTCAAATTGGGGAGGGCTAAGCCGCCATCTTCCAGTTTCTCATATAAAGTGCTAAGTGCAATTCGGGGAACTTTATTGCCCCACAAGAACGATGTAAACATTGACTCTAATTTCGTAAAAAAGGAGTTCACTAAAACACAGGGAATTGCTGAAAAAAGGAAATTAAGCAGTGGAAGCACCGACATTTTGATCAAAGAGACCCTACCGAGAATGGTTAAAGGGAGAGAGTTCCATCTCGAAAATAAATCCTGGACTTTTCGTAACAATGGAACAAAGTTCAGATCATATAATTCCAAAATTAATGGTGAAAAATAGACACCTAGGTATCTCTTAGGATTAGAATTTAAGCACGGAAGAATATCGGGGTGTAAATCCCTAGATGCACACCCACACAAAATTATTTCCATTTTCCTTTTATTAATTTTGTAACCACCAAACGACTCATAGAGGTCAAAAATCTGGAAGGCTTTTGCCTGCACTTCCTCCTCCGGCTTTATAATAAGCAAGATGTCGTCGGCGTATAATTTAACTTTGCCCATGGTTGGAAGCGGAGGGCAGATATCCCCATTGTTCCTGATTGCTATCGCGAGAGGCTCAATAAAAAAGGCGAATAGCACCGGGGATAACGGACATCCTTGTCTGGTTCCCCTTTTGACTTTTACTTGGCCAACCTCAGTGGCATTAATAATAATATTGGCCTCTGCATTCAAATATAAATTCTCAACCAACCTTATAATTTTAGAGGGTATGCCAAATTTCGATAAAATACAAAATAAAGTCTCCCAAATCACCAAATCAAATGCCTTCTCGGCGTCTAAAAAAAGTACTAAAGCTGGTATCTTCCGGGTCTCAAAATAGTCTAGTGCCTCGACTAAAAAATGCGTATTGGTTCCGAGCTGCCTCCCGGCTATAAAACCATTTTGATCAGGATGGAATAAATATGAAGCGATCCCGTTGAATCGATTGGCTAAAAGTTTAGTAATTAATTTGTAGTCAGAATTTAAAAGCGTAATCGGGCGATATGAATTAGGGTCTTCCCTGTTTTTGCCTTTTTTTTAAAAACTGACAACATTCCCTTTTCTAAAAGACAGAGGTATGAGCCCTCCTTCAAGAATTGAATTTACCAATAATAGGAGATAATCCACAATTACACTAGCGAATGTTTTAAAGAACTCAGCAGGGAGACCATCCGGTCCACAGACTTTACCATTCGGGAGATTTTTAATAACCTCCCCTAGCTCTTCTTTTGTGAATGGTCTCGCCATGTTCCTTTTTTCTAAGTCTGTTAAGACAGGTAGTTTATATTCCTGAAGAAAAACTCCCAAAGATGACATATCGATAGATTGTTGTTGGCCATATATCCTCTTATAATGTTGTACCATTATGTCTCCTATCGCTCCCAAGTCCTCCGAATGAGAACCGGAAGTGGGGCATCTCAGTGCGACTATTTGGTTACTAGCAGCCCGTTCCCTTGCCTGCCATGCCAGAAATCTACCTGTATAATTGCTTTCCTCATAAATCTTTTGCCTATTATGCTGAAGTAGGGATTCACTTTTAGCATAATAATTTTCGGCCAGGTTACGCTTAGCCTGATCCAGCTATTGTCGGTTCACCGCCGAGGGGCTAGAAAGGAATATATCGAAAGACCTTTGAACTTTTTGCTCGAGTGTTTGCTTCTCCTCTTTCCTATTCCTTGAGTTCTCCGCATCTTTCCCAATAGCCAGCCCTCGGAAAAAGGCATTAAACGAATCCCAGACCACATGCAGTGGTGCTGAGCCATGATTTCGCTCAAAGAACTCTCTGATTTCTGTTTTGATAGAAGACACCCAATTTTCCTCTAATAAGTATTGTCGATTTAACAGCCATCTTTTGGAGTTTTTACTGCATTCACCCAGTTCTAACACTAAAATGATCAGTGCATGGTCCGAGAAACCACTCTGAAGGATTTTCTGCGAACTAAAAACCAAACGCCTGGAGATAAGAAAAAAATCAATATGCGAAAAAGTATGGAATCTTCCTGAAAAGCAGGTATAAGCGATTTCAGTAGGAAATGCAGCCCGCCAAGGGTCGGCTATATCAAGCATCAAGCTATAACTTTGTACAATTTTAAAAGATTTTCGCTTTAACTGTTTTTTTGCCTTAGATGAGGAATCAATTTTTGGATTCATTAACAAATTGAAATCCCCCCCCACAATTAAATCACCTGATACTTGGATTAATGATTGAAAAAATTCCTCGTACGGGGTGGGATTCTCCTCTACTGGGACATAAATACTAGCGAGAGTCAAGGATCTGTGTCCTAAATTACAGGTGACCCAACACCATCTTCCACTTTGGTCACTCGCCGAATTGACTATCTCCGCCTGAAATTTTTTACTAAGAAAAATCGCCGTCCCCCAGTGGGTTGCAGAAGATGAAGAGAAGCCCCTATACGCTGCCCAGGACTTAAACATTGAAAAATCTGCTATTTTCCCCGCTGGTATATGGGTCTCTTGTAAAAGGACAGCAGAAGGATTCTCTGTCATAATCCAGGCCTCAATGGCCCTCATTTTCTTCTTATTATTGAGGCCATTTACATTAAAAGAAACCACCTTCAGTATTTCCTTATTTCCCATTTGCCTAAATTCCCAATTTGCCATTTACTGAAAATGAGGCAGGTTTCTAGATACCCCAAAAATCTGATAAAGAAAATAAATTTCCCACTTTGGTGAACAATTTCCAACATAGGGCAAGCCAAATAACTTGTCAACCCTTCTTCCTTTCTAAATAGCGATGGACAGATGAATTCTGACCTAAAATATGGTTTTTGTTTTTTCCCACATGCTCCCTTCCCACCCCCGTGTCCCCACCCTCGGCCCATTGTCCCCCTGAGCAGATGGCCGCCCCTGCTCAGAACCAGACAACCTTGCCCACCCACCCTTCTACTGGCACAATGACTTGGTGCCTAGTGCTGCCGGACAGCCCACTCCCCCCTCTACCCTCCCCTCCCCTTCTTTGACAAAAAAGCAACATTTAACAGCATTAAACATCTAGAAAAAAGCAGAAAAGGAGAAAAAAAAGGGGGCAATAACAATCCTCTATAGACAAGTAGCTCTTTGCCTTTCCAAGAGAAAAACCGCCCAAACACCCCACTGAAGACTAACATAATGTCATTAGGGTTTATCCATAGAAATCTGTTGCAAAAATTCCTGTGCATCTGGAACACTGCAAAAGATGTGGAATTTACCCTTGACTAACACCTTCAGCTTACTCTGCTGGGCTATCATAGCGTGCGCCCCCTGTGCCTTAAATAAATGTAGCATTTTGACAAATTCTTTCCGCCTTTTAGCTGCTGAGGCTGACATGTCCGAAAAGATGCGACATAAAGGGACTTCTGCTGAGGAAAACTGTCTTTGTTTAATGGCTTTTGATAAAATCTGTTCCTTGACCCTAAAGTCCCCGAAGTTGACCAAAATAGTCTGTGGGAATTTAGCATTAAGAGGAAGGTGTGCTGGAACGTGATGGGCTCTCATTATTGTCAGATCACCATTGAATTCTGGGAGGACATTTTTCTTTAGAAATGAGTCAACCCATTGTAGAGTCTGCTGACCCTCAATGCCCTCCGGGATGCCCAAAATACGGAGATTTGAGTGCCTGGAATGGTTCTCTAACTCCTCCAGCTTGTATTCCAACGTGTTTCTCTGGGACTGAAAGGTGGCGACTTTGAGTTTCATAGATGACACTTGATCCTCCAATTGCAAAATCCTGGTTTCGGCTTCTGACAGTCGTACCGGGATCTGAGCCATATTTTCCTCAATCTTTGTCAAGCGGGCATGAATTACCGCAATCTCAGCGGATTGGGTGGTTTTTAATTCACGAATTTCTTCCAGAATCAAATTAAGAAGACTCTTAGCGTCCCATTGCATGGAGAAAGAGCTACTGTCTAGGGAAGGATTCATCTGATTTTCTTTAGGCCTTTCCTCCGCCTGCAAACCCTCTGGATCAACAAGCACCGACTCCGCTGGTATGGACAAAACGGACACCTCTGGAGCCACCGTAATAGAATGATACACGGATCCACCTCCATCTGATGGATCTAACACACCTGAGGAAGGAAGGGAGGGATGGCTACCAATCTTGGAATTTAAAGTCTCCGGGCCTAAGTCCAATGAATTATCAACTGATAGGAAGTCATTCCCTACCATCTCCTGCTCAGCTTCACCCAAGAGCCTACCCTGCTTGGCTTTAAAAAATATTGGGTACTTTCTAAAATCTGTAGTTTCCCCCACTGCTCCATCAGGTGTCATGTTTACCTTGGTCGAAGCTGAAGAAATTGGTGAATCCGCCCTTAAAGAAGCCAACCCACTAGGGCTAATGGTAGAAACCCGAATCTGCCGAGGCTGCTTCGTGATGGTCTTGTTTAGTAGTCTCAGTACATGCCATCTCAGAAAATTCAGTAGAGAGGGGAAGGTACTTTCTATAGGTGGCTGCGTAATTGGACCGAGCTGCAGCCTGGCCAGCTCGCTTTTTAACCTTTTGGCCCAAATTTGGAGACTCGGACTTGGCAATCCCTTTAGCTCCTTTGATAAGCTTTCGCATAATGTACTGATTGCGAAGCCCCTCAACAGATCCCTGACCTGAATTACTGCCAATTTTACTTGTGGGACCTCCCCAGCGACCCTCAACCAAGGTGAGTAAGGGGTAAGGACGAGACCTTCACTTACCCCCTCTTGGAGAGAAACCTGGAGTCCCAAAATTAGTCCCCAGTCCTCGGGTCCGGGGCACAGCAGTCCCAGCGTCCGTAGAAGCAGACCGAGACCAAATATGTCCTGGCTCTGTATCCCAGCAGGGAGTATTTTGCTTGCTTTGCGTTTTCACCGACACCAGCTCTATTATAATCCAGTGCATATCCGAGGCATCTAGAGCCACTCAGCTTGGTTTGCAATCTCAAAATAGCACAGCTCCAGAGTCATCCACTTCCAGCTCCTTACGCTAGGTGGAACTGGCTGGATAAAGCGTCAAGAAAGGGAAGAGATAAAAAACCCTTTTCCTTCGTCAGAGAATCCAAGGCCGCCGCTGCTGTGACACAGCCTGCCCGCTAATGCATCTGAAAACAGACTTCAGAAACTTCGCGGCTCCGCTCAGCAGCTCCTCTCAGCGGCTCCGTCAGCGGCAGCTTCGATGGCCTCACGCGCGGCTCCTCTCAGCGTCTGACGTCAAGGGGAAGTGAGGGGGAGTGGTTGCGGCCTCTCTCAGCCGATCAGCATCCTCAACGTCAGTCATAGTTGATGAAGTAAATTGTACCCCATTATTTGTGAATAGGGTGGATGGTATGCCTTCCATTTTAAATGTGTCTATTAAGAAATTTATGAGAGTTTCGGTGGTGATCTGATTCACCATCCTAATAACTACCCAATGTGAATGGTAATCCACTAAGACAAATGTGAACTGCTTTGTTACAGCTTTGCGGTTTATCGGGCCAATTACGTCCAGTGCGAGCTTTTCTCATGGTTTGTCTGGAATGGAAGCTGGATATACGGGAATGTTGTGGACACATTTGGATTTATCACTGTTGGCACACATGGTAAAATTTCTTACTTTAAACTCAACCGTGGAATCCATTTTGGGAAACCAATAAAGTTCCCTAAGTCTCGATTTGGTTAGGCTTCTCCTTAAGTAGCCTTTGTGTACAAGATCAATAAACTTGTTCCTTAACTCTTTGGGAGTTATTATTTTATCATTTCTTATTAATAGGTTCTAATTTAGGTTGATTTCATGACAGACCTCCAAAAACGTTTTCATTTCTTTGTTGACTTCTTTGCAAGACTCGGGCCAACATTGGAAAATCTATGTTTTAAGTTGTTTTATGGATTCATCTTTTGCAGTATACTCCTCCCACTCTTTTGGAGTTATGGCCGGGGAATTGATTTCTAGTATGGGATACTCAAGAGTGTCATACTGCTCTTCTTCGTTCAAAAGGGCTCTGGATAGGAAGTCAGCTGCAGGGTTTTGATTTCCAGGAACGTATTCCACTTTAAAGCAAACACTCTCTAAGCCTAACACCCATCTAGCTATGCAGGGGCTGCTGTTGGAAGATCCTTTGGAGGTAAACATATATGTGAGTGTTTTATGATCAGTTTGTATACTGAATTGAAGGCCCCACAAAAAGAATTTAACATGCCTCACAGCCCAGAGGCTTCTTTTTTGACAACAGAGTAATTTACTTCTGATTTCGTGAGTGTACGTGAGGCAAGAGCCACAATCCTTTCTTTGCCAGCAATGATTTGAGATAACGTGGCACTTAGTCCTTTGATGCTGGCATCAGTGGTGAGCATGGTTTTTCTAGTGGGTGCAAAATTACATAAGTACGGGGCAGAAAGTCTTGCTCAAATGAAGATTGGTGTTCCTCCAGGCATTTTATTTTGTATGGTTTTTTAACAGCTCTCTAATGTTACATGTTAAAGTCTGCAAAATATTTAATGTATTTCACCATGTATTCAGCCAGTCATAAAAATGACTTGAGTTCATTTATGGTTTCTGGGGCAAGAGTTTTTTTAGTGGCTTCTAGCAAGCACATTTTGGGCATGAACCCTTCTTTTTGAAATGGTGTGTCCCAGGTATTCCACTGCATTAACTTCAATTTGACACTTGCATTTTTTAAAAGCTAGTCCTGCATCTTTGAGTTTGGACAGTACTGTTCTTAATAACTTGTTTTGCTCTTCAACAGTAACGCCATAAATTCGGCTGTTGTCTTGGAAACATAGGGTCTTAGGAATCCCATCCAATATCTGTTGCAATATCTTTTGGAAGACCGCTGCCACCGAAAGTAGTCCGAATGCCATCCTGCGGAACATGTATGTGCCCATAGGTGTAGTAAAAGCCATCAACCACCTAGACTCAAGTGCAATTCTACCTGGTGGTAAGCCTTTGATAGTTCAAGGACACTAAAACATGTTGTTTCCCCCATCGTGCTCAGCATTTTGTGGATGTAGGTTAAGGGATGTTGCTCAGCCAAATGTTATTATTTAGTTCACGCAAGTCTACGCATAACCTGATACCATCCTCAAGGGCTTTCTTAGCTATAGCTAAGGGAGCTACCCAGTCTGAACATTCTATGAGTTGTGTGATGACCAGATCTTTTAATCTTGCGAGTTCTTTCGTTCTTGCGGGTTCCCTCATCAGATGTGGTATAGGTCTTGTCTTCTGCACCACAGTACTTGCCTTAGAGTTCAGTTTGATCTTATGCTAGAAATCTTTAAGCATCCCTAATTTCTCTGTAAATATTATTGGAGATTTGTTGCAAATAGGGCCACCTGTGATGGATTGGTTTACAGTCAAGACCTGTTCTGGGTTATTGAGATCCAGCTTGATCCCTAACTCTTTTTGATGTTGCCATCCTAGGAAGTTGGAACCTTTCTCCACTACAAACACCTTACCTACTGTAGAGCGATCTTTGAAGGTGATGCATGATTTAACCATCCCTTTTAAAGGAATGGGATCTTTAGTGTATCCACTAGGTGATATATCGGGAGTTTGCACATTTTTACTACCACCATGGATTTAAAATCGGAAAAGTTGATTAGTGTAAATGGGGAACATGAATCCGCAAAACTTTTTATGAGGTTACCATTGAGGTACACATTGCACTCAGGATATTTAATTTGATTAATTGAGCTTCCATCTTTTATTTGGAAGATTATTTTTCTTACAACTTGGGGTCCTTCTTCTGACGTTTTGTTTTCACCTTTTTCCCATTTCTCAAAATGTCTCTACATCCCTCGGTGAAGTGACCTTTTTTCTGCATTTCCTGCAAGTGGCAGATCTAGCTTGGCAAATGGGATAATTAGCTAAGTGGTTGCTGCTGCCACAGCTGTAACATTTGAGGTTAATATTTTCTGATTTGTTTGTTTGGCGGTGATAATTTTTGTCTTTATTTTGCACACAGCAGTTTCAGGTTCTACTTCTGTTATTTCTAGAGGTTTGTTCAGTTGCGGTAGGGTTTTTTATTTTTTTAAACACAAAGCCATGTGCTCAATGGACTTCGCAATTTCAATAGCTTCTTGTAGATTAAGTTGTTTTTGTAATAATTTCTCTTGTATCTTTGTGTTTTTTGTACATCGCACAAGATGATCTCTAATGAGGGAGTTGTTCTAATTCCCAAAATCACATAGCTTGCTCAGACCTCTAAGAACAGCCACATAATTAGATACACTTTCTTGATTGCTCTGAGTACGGCTGAAGAATTTATGACATTCGAGTACTATATTAATTTTGTCCTCAAAGTGATTTTCTAATTTTAGTAAAGTGATTTTATACTCGTCTGCTTCCTTATCATCGTTATCTTGTTCATCTTGTGGTATCTGTGGTTTTGGTAACATTTCAAAAATTCTCCTTCCATGTGTGCCTAAGTTGTTGAGTAAAATGTGTTTCTTCTTAATAAAGTTGAATCTTTCTCCCCCAATGGCTATCAGGTGGGACTCAAATATCTTTATCCATTCCTTCCAAGGTACATTGGGTTCTCCTAACTCATTTAAAAATCGGGCAGGCTGTGGCACTCTTGCAGCTGCCATAATGAAACAAAGTATAAGTAACAATGAATTGGACTTGGTATAGACGCTTTCTATTTTATAAATATGACTGATACTAATAGGTAGAGTTAGATCATAGAGCTGATTCTTAAACGTATGCTTAACATATAGAAGACCTGTAGTCTGTACAGCCTAACCTTGTGCTGAGAAGATTTAATTTATCTGGTACTTATGATGAAATTCAGAAGTACGATGTGATTACTGATATATTAGGAATATGAATATATGCAAATTAAACATACAAATAAAGACAATCAAAAACAATTATATTACAGTATTGTGTATAAAGCTCTATTATCCTTTATGCATCTGAAGATGAGCAGCATAACAGAAAATGCTTAAATTGAGGTATACACAAAAAAATTCCAGAATATCTTAAGCTAAGGTATTCAATGCTAGTGTACACCAGTGCTAACAGAATAAATCAGTAGTGTTAAGCATTGCAATGTATGTGGTGCTTTTCACAATATTTAACTGCTAAACTTTATCAAAGAACTGTAAATCTGAAGTATAAGAGATACATGCCCAAAGTACAGAAAATCACTGACTGTATGTAGAACAGGGCAAACTACAGAGACAATCACAGACTCTACATAGAACAAGTCAAATAGTCTTTAATAACAGAAAAGATGTGCAATCGCTGTAATTAAAACTAAGATGACGCGCTGAGGACAAGATGTGCGTGTCACCGTAATTTCCCGGCCAAAGGTACTTAGTAAAGATGCAGTTTAAAGTGTGCATGTCACAGTTAAACAGTATGTGATACACTCTCAAAATATGAGGCAAAGCTGTGCATGTCACCGTACCGGATAGTCCACACTAATGTCCAGTTTATAGTGTGCGTGTCACTGCCTTTGTAATGTGCAATTGACATGCTGAGGAAAATCTTCGGTGTGTGTGTCACCGTTGAAACAAGGTAGTCATGACTTGAGTCCTCAATCAGCTGTGGTGTGTATATCTGTATCACCGCATATGTCGAGGGATAAACCCACCACCAGAGAAATGCCTTGAGGAACACTTCCAGGAGCCTAGTGTGTGTATCACCACAGAGGGCGATGGGGGCACGCCTCCTGAGACATGACCTAGGGGAAGTATTCCCAGGGCTGCCCAACAGGAACTGCGATAGGAAGGTTTCAGTGGCCGAAAGTGGCACAGGGAGCGTCGTGCACTGCTCTGGGGATAGGAACACGAGGGTACCCTGGAAAGTAGCAGTCCCGGAGAAACAACAAATGAGGACGAGGTAAGGTCAATGACACAGTGTTGATACGGAGACCACAGGCACCAGTAAAGTTTGCAGGTTCTCTTCCACATATACGTGGCAGCAAGGAAAGTCACTCCGGCAAGGCACGTTCATGGGGCCCTTTCTAGATATCCTGCAGCATGGAAGAGGGCAATATAAAGCGGGGAAAGTGCCCAAGAATTCCTCACTCCCTGAAGTAAAGTACAAGCGGCGCTTTCTAGAGGGAGCTAGAAATAACTTATTTTAGGGAATGTTAAGAACACCAGTACCTTATACCTTTTAAAACCACAAGGAAAACAATACATGCAGTTGATCTTCTGAAAGGGTCCAGACTGGATCCAGGGAACACAATCAGTAGCAGGTGGAGGTCACACAGAAGTGGAGGAGACAGCTTCTGCCCCCTTATGCAGACCAACTCGTCACCAGTGTTGAAAAAACAAGACCAGGCAAGTCAGATATGACAATTCTTTATTGTATGTCCGCTCTCTCAACCATCGCCTCACAGCCTGAATCACGCTTGACAGACTAGAGCATCATCAACATTCTAATGCAGGCTGCACTACCAACTGTGGGACTACACTGATGATAAAGGGAAAGAGGGAGATATAAGGGCAGGAACATACTATTATGCTAACACATTAAAAACTAATTGATAAGATTGTTTCACATCACAACACATAGCAAATATAAAGTCCGTCTCTGGAACCTTGAGTTCACCCTCACCACTAAAGGGCGGTTTACATTGTGTGGTTTGTGCCCCCAGAACTTGAATCCCCCCCCCTGAAGATTAAGCACTTTGCCTCACAGACTTCTTCCAGACAAAAGCTGATGCCAGGTGTGGTGGCTAAGCAGTTACAAGACCAGCGATAAGAAACAAAATTGGGTGGTGGTGTTTGTCTAAATGCAGTCAGTTGGTTAGTCGATCTGTCAGTCAACTTTATAGGAGCACAGCCATTGCTTAATTTGTAAAACCATACGTGCCGCGGCCCAAATTGTTTTTCAGAAGACTGTGGCCTGTGCTAGCAAAGGTTGGGGCGCGGGGTCTTGCTTCCACCTGGTTCCTCTTTCATCCACCACTAGACACATCATGCCTCTTTATCTCACTCTTCCAGGTTCTTTGTTATTCCTGCTTTTCTCCTTTCTCTCTGCCTTCCTCCTTCTTTCAGGCCTTTGTGTTTTTCTCTTTCTTGCTATAGATCAAAGTTTGGCGAGGAAAAATTAGCACCGTTCCCCAAAATGAGTGCCGGTGGGCCCCACCGGCTCAAATGAAGCTCTGAGCACAGCCATGACTGTCTTCACTGTGTTCCTTTTCTCTGCTACTGATCTTTACTGATTCCTGAGTAATTGGGTCCTGAAAAATACCACTAAGAACTCCTTGGTGTTCTCGTTCTCATAACTACAAAGGAGGCTCCCTGGTCCGCCCAACACAAAACTTGAGTTGTTGTCTCCTGTGTGCAGCTATATACATCTTTAAAGCCCATCAGTACAAGGACCACTCAAGTTTACTAGATTTTAGGTAATAAGAAAAGATGTGGAAGAAACTTTCATACCTGCTTACAGACGAAGGAAAAATAGATTCAAACGCAGAGCACTTTAAAATAACCAATGAATAATGTAAAGTCCTATAAGTGCAACAATGTAACACAAAGGCTGGATCAAATGCATCATGAGCTGAGAGGCTTCCAAAAGTTATTTATGGTTGTCTTGAGAAAAGCACAACTTACTTCTTTAGGCAATGTTTAACTTCATTAAAGAGCACTCTGCCACTTTCAGCTGTGAGTGTAAATCCTTGGTTGCCTGCACTTATGCTCCCACCACGTAAGATGAAAATGCATTCTGAAGCTCCTATTGCAAATGTATTTGAAATTCAATTATGTATTGTGGTATCGGCATTTAAAAGTGTTTCCAGCGATGAAACAATAGCAGCAGAAATGTGTTGGAACGTAATTTAAGAATACTCCCCCGTGGAAAGATAACATGTGAGGTCATCCTATACCAGCCATCCCCCTGATTTCCTGGCAAGTAATGGTAGCATGGATATGCAAAGTTACTCTCCAGCGATTGAGAACCAAAGGTCATGGTGTTTTCTGCAGCCCTTAAAGCAACATAAATGAACAGAATGCAAGTGACTCTGTGTCAGGTGCGATTTTGCCATATTTCTTTAGCAATAAATGGATCTCCAGATCGATATAGACACGGGGATGCATTTGGAACTAAAAATAGTAATATCACCCTCACAGTTCCTTAGTATGACAATCAGGATTTTAGTAGGCCTGTGTGGAATTTCAATTATGCCAGAGCAATCAGAGTAATTCTGGTAATTCTGTGTTATTCTTTGATGTAAAGTTACAGACAATAATGTGATTAAGCTTGCTTGTGTAATTAAGAGTAATTTGGGGGTAAAATCCTACTGCAAGAGCAGATTTTGTGAGTAGCGGTGGCTGCTCATGCTGTCTATTTGTATTCAGTTCCTGTTAGTGTTATTTCTTAGTGCAAAATGCATCCTTGCATTTATTTTGCAAAATCTGTTTTTATTTTCAAGAACAAACCAGGTCAGCCTTACATAGTCAGTTTCATATTGTCAATATAACGTACATATGTTCATTTGACGTTCATTCCCCGGTGCGCCCACGCCACTATCGCACTTTAGACAGAACCCTCCCTCCCACCCTTCCCTCTCCATTCACTCGACCCCCAGGCTCCTATAATCCACCCACTGCTTCCAAACTTTTTCCCATTTTGCGGGGCATCCACGCCCCTCATAGACTGTCTTTTCTGCCAGACAGCACCAGTCCATGTCCCACTTCCACTGAGAGACCAGTGGTGGTTGTGCCACTCCCCACGCCCTTGCCACATTCCGTTTGGCCACCATCGCCGCTACCCGTAACCATATCGTGGAGTATTTAGCCCAGTTCGATTCCCCTGACACACACATCAAGTGCCATCTGGCATCCACCGGCACCGGTTGCTCAATTACTTCCGAAAGAATTGTCGCTATTCTGGCCCAGTACCGCTGTATAACAGGGCATTCCCACAGGGTATGGAAAAAGGTCCCCTTCTGGCCACACCCTCTCTGGCACTCATCCGTCGCTATCCTGCCCATTCGGGACAATGATACCCTAGTATAATAGGATCTGTGCAGGATCCGTAGTTGTATCAATCGGAACCGGGCCCTGATTGCTACTTCCCTCGGACTTTGTATCGCTTCGGCCCAATCGTCATCCTCCAGCAACCCTACGTCCGATTCCCATGCCTCTCTGAGCTTGAGCAACAAGTCCGGGGCGTTATTCATTATTTTCTTGTAAGTGGCTGAGAGTGCTTTTTCCGGGATGGGGTCTAGTAATAATCTATCCTCTAACGGACTATATTCTGGAATCTGTTCCCCTTCTTTAATGTGTCGACCTATTGCATGTTTCAGTTGAATATATCTGTAGTGTTCCCTGGATGTAAGTTGGTATTCTCGCTGTAGGTCAGTGAATGAGAGCATTGCCTGCTGTTTCCTCACGTCTCCCAGTCGCATAATGTCTATCAGTTTCCAACTCGCGAAACCTTGCAGGTGCCCCACCTCCCTGAGCATTACACTGGACCACAGGGGAGTCTGTTCCGTCAACCGTCCCGCCCAGCCCAAAAACTTGGTTGCTTTTACCCACGCCATCTGGACTATCCTGGTATGCTTGGGCAGGTTCTCTTGTTTCTCCGGCCCATACAAGACTGCCAGATAGCCCTCACCACCCATTGCCCAGTGGTCGACCCTATAGGCTGGATCATTACGATCTGCGAATGCCCAGTCATTTATTACCATAAGGTGGGATGCCCAGTAGTATTTTTGAATATCGGGGACCGCTAATCCCCCCTCATAGACCTCTGTCTAGAGTTTTGCGAGCACTATTCGTGCGCTCCCACCATCCCAGAGCAGTGTTCTCAGTTGGCTATCCACTTCACTAAAGAATTTCACCGGTATGGAATATGGCGTATTTTGAAGTACATATAGCAATCGAGGCAAGGTCATCATTTTGAATAGTACAGCACGTCCCATTAAAGAGATCGGCAATTTTCTCCAGTGTGCCACATCTCCTTTTAGACGCTCTAACAGTGGGCTAAGGTTCGCACTGAGAAAGGCGCTATCCGTTTTTTCGATCTGTACCCCTAGGTATTTGAAGCTGGTCTTAATCTGGAGTCGGGAGTCCACCCCCAGGTCTGGCGGCGGCCCATCCGTCAACATAAACAGGAGGGACTTATCCCAATTAATCTGATACCCCGAGTACCCTTCGAATAGTTTAAAAATTTGTAACAGCCTATTAATTGTGAATCGCGGCCGCGTTGCATACAGGAGAACATCATCCGCATAAAGGGATATTCGCTCTTCCCATCGATCGCCACCCCTTATTCCCGTAATTACCGGATCACCCCTAATCCACACCGCCAGTGGTTCTAGCGCCAGGGCAAACAAAAGTGGGGAGATGGGGCACCCCTGCCTGGTACCCTTCCGCAAGACAAAGGGACGAGACACCGAGCCGTTGACTTTGACCCTAGCCATGGGGTGCGTGTACAAAAGTTGGATCCATGCGATAAAAGTTGGCCCAAAGCCGAACCTCCGCAAAACTTCAAACAAATAGTTCCATTCAATACTATCGAACGCCATACGGGCGTCGAGTGATAATAGCACAGCCTCTGTTTCGGGATCATGTCTGACTAAGTGTTGTACCCCATATAGACGGCGCAGGTTAAGCCGCGTACTCCTACCGGGCATAAACCCCGATTGGTCCGGGTGAATCAGCGTCAATATGGGCACCGAGAGTCTGTTGACCAGCACCTTCGCCAGAATCTTTACCTCTATGTTGAGCAGGGAGATCGGTCGATATGACCCACAGTTCTCTGCCGGTTTGCCTGCCTTGGGAATCACAACGATTGTCGCCGTGCGCTGGTCTAGTGGTAGTGAACCGTGTTCCCTCGCTTCATTAAACATGGCGAGGAGGTGCGGAGCCACCGTGGCGGCAGTGCATTTAAAAAGTTCTACCGGTAGGCCCTTAGGTCCCGGCGCTTTACCCGCCTGTAAGTCCTGTATGGCACCCACGATCTCTTCTACTGTGATGTCCCCATCTATTGAGTCTCTCTCTTCCGCCCCTAGGGTTGGGAGTTGCATTTCGGCTAGGAGCTCAGAACAATCCGTCGCTGTCCGCACTGGGCTCGAGTCATATATGGACTCATAATAATCCGCAAACGCCCCTGCGATCGCTTCCCCTGTCGTGTGCATATTCCCTGCGTCATCTTGGATTACCGCTACCCAGCTTCTCTCCCTATCTCTCTTCTCGAGCCAGGCAATCACTTTGTTCGCCTTGTCTCCGACATCATAAATCTTCCGCTGCGTAGCCAGGGCCACAGATCTGGCGGTTGCCATCGCCATGTCTTGCAGTTCTCGTTTCCGCAATGCTAGTGAGTGCGCTAGTTCCTCGTCATTCCTCCCCCCTCCCAAATACCGTGTCTCCAGGTCTATCACCGTCGTTTCCAATTGGTCCCAGCGCAGTTTCTTCTCTTTTTTTTCCACCCCTATGCAGTCTTGGACATACCCCCGTATCACCGGTTTGTACGCTTCCCATAGGGTGCTACAATCCCTAACTGTGCCCTCATTTTCTTGAAAGTATAGTTTCGTTCTCTCCCGAACTTTCTGTGCATTTTCTTTATTCTGGAAAAACCACACGTTCAACCTCGGTGGCAGAGCGGATTGACACGGTGTACCCTTCAGCGACATCTCAACCGGCGAATGATCTGATATGCCTCGGGGGCCTATTTTGGTATTGGAGAACCATCCCACACTCCCCTGAAGTGTCAGTAAGTAATCCAGCCTAGAGTAGCTGTTGTGTGCTGCTGAGTAGAATGTATACTGTCTGGCCCCTACGTTGTGGAACCTCCAGAGGTCCACCAACCCCAGCGCCTCCGTGAATGTTAATAACGGCTCGGTTCCCCTCACTCGGGCCACTGTAGAGTCCCTGTCAAGTCCCGGATCCATAACGGAATTCATATCCCCTCCTAGTATCAATACCCCGGGGGGGAGAGCTACAAGAAAGGCCCCCAAGTCCTTAAATGCGTCTGTTCGTGTCGCGGGCGGTATATAGCAGGAGACCATATTAAGCATCTGTCCCTCCCAACAACCTGTCAGAGCCACAAATCTCCCCAGTGGGTCGTGTGTCACATTTTGTATCACTAACGGAGTCGCCCTTTTAACAAGGATACCCACCCCTCGGGCACCCGAGGTGTACCCTGCATGTGCCACCAGTTTGTACCCATAGCGATCTAGTGCTCGGTACCTCTGACCCTTAAGATGTGTCTCCTGAATCAATACAACACTGGGGGAGTGTCGGTGTAAATACTGAAGCACTATACCACGTTTGATCCGGCTCCCCAACCCATTGACATTCCAGGATAATATTCGCAGGGCACCAGAGCCCTGTGTACCCCCTGTGACCCACTCTGCGGTTCTGGAGGGAGTTCTGCACTATTTGGTTGTTCACTCCGAGTCATTATTCCGGTGCGTGTGCCACTGTAAGCCCACCGGCCCGAACGTCATTGCTATCTCCACTGACCCCATGAATCTGCCGACCATACAACAATAAAACATACACAACATCCACAAGCCCCCGCTAAATCCCCCCGCCCCCTCCCTGCTACCCTGCTGGAGAGCATAACCACTCTTCCCACCCCAACTCGCAGAGTGCCTGTCGCCCAAAACATTCTAACAACTGTGGGGGGTGTAGGCGCCCAACGCCTGAGCTGCCCGCCCCCAGGTCTCCTTACACACTATTTTCCCATCAGCCTCTTTCATATAGGGACCATTAGTACAATGCAGTTTTAGGACTGTATTAGTCTTGGCGCCTCTTGCGCCAACCATCGTCCCCATGTGGTCCCACTTTTCGTGCTGCTTCTCAGCGCCAAGTTACTTGCGTAAAAACGGGTCTTCCTCACTGGAACTAGTCCGACTCCGCTCCTGCCATTCTCTGCCGCTCTCGCCCGGTTCCCGTCCTGTTGCTGGTGCCAACAGTGCGCCATCCCTCCAGCCAGGCCAGTACGGATTCAGGAGTTGCAAAAAACCATGCCTTCCCCTCCGCCTCCACCCTCAACTTAGCCGGGTACATCATGGAGTACTTTATTGCCTTGGCCCTTAGCTCCTTTTTTACTGCATCAAAGGTGCGTCTCTGGCGCTGCACGCCGAGTGTGAAATCCGGGAAAAAACGGATCACCGCATTCTCATGATGCAGATCCCCAGACTGCCGCGCCGCCTGCAGGATAGCGTCTCTGTCTCGATAGTTCAGAATTCGTGCTATAATTGTACGCGGTGGAGCCCCCGGTCGGGGTTTAGGAATGGGCGCACGGTGCGCTCGTTCCACCGTAAAGTGGACTGACAGGCGTTTCGGTTTCAGGTGGTTCAAGATTAGGTCCTCAAGAAACAGGTCCATGCTTGGCCCCTCCATTCCTTCCGGTACCCCCACCACGCGGACATTATTCCTCCTGGCCCTCCCTTCCTGGTCTTCCAGCTTGGCCGCCATAAGTTCCTGTTGTTTAGTGAGGGCCTGCACCCTTTCCTCCAGACTCTGCGTGCTGTTTTCTAGGTGTGTGACCCTAGTTTCAGTGGCCGCCATTTTGTCGGACATTTTGCGGAAATCAGCGCGGAGCAGGTTGACGTCCACTGTGACTGCGTCAATTTTAGGGTCGATTGTCCCTTTCAAATCCGCTATGGCCGCCAAGACGGCCGTCAGTGAAGGTTCGTTCTGTTCTTCAGCCTGATCGATTTGAGTTGAGGCTGTTGCCAGCGGCATGGCGTATTTATCCATTTTGTTGGCCTGTGTCGGGGCCGGGCCCTTGGGCTTCATATTGATGATCTGCCGCTCCTTGGCGTGCACGCCCCTAGGGAGCCACCTCACGCGTTTCCTACTATCTTGTCCAGGCCCACCCGGTGCTGCCACCACGATGTGTGCGTCGTCGCCTCTCGACCAGGTCTGAGCCGAGTCCCCGTCCGTGTCCACTGTTCCACGGTTCCTTCTCCGGGCCCGCAGCTGCCGGCTCCGTAGGCTCCGTAGGCTCACCTACCGCGCTGTCTCGTTGGTGCAGACGTTGTACCTGGTCGGTGACCTCGACTTATGCGATCCTCCGCCGCACTCACCCTCTTCTGGGTCAAGGGCAACTGTCACTCCGGTCCCCGTCTCGCCCACCTGTTAGGTGCAGTGGACCTCGTTGCTTCACGGAGGGGGGGTGTTTACTCCGTATAGTGCTCCACACACCGGTCGCACCCGCTTTCACCACACCGGTGTGCACCACTACTCTCCCGGTGGTGCCCTCCGCTCCTCCTTCTCTGCGGCCAACCAGTGACGCTACGTATCCTGGCAGGGTGCCTGTGCCCCCGGAGACTGTCTACATGGGTTACTCTTTGGATTCGAAGGGTAGTCCTCCAAAGCAGTGCACTGTCGCCTCCCAGTACCTCCGGCGCTATATCTAAGCCCTGAGTGTAGGCCTCTCACTCGCTCAATAGTCGTGATCTCTGCCGCGCCCTCCGACCCAACAGGCCGATCCTTGTTTTCTCGTGCGGGGTAGGCCTTTGCTATGCTTGATGGGTTATGCTGCTTGCCCCCGCCGCTGTCCCTGTGCTTGCATGCCGCCCTGGAAACTCCTCTGCTCGCCCCCTGACGCTCTCAGCACCTGCCGCCGCTCCTTGCACACTGGTCCGCACCACTATTAGTACACATGTGCCGCCGGGGAGCCCAGAAACCCTCCAGAGGCACGTCTCTCAGTGTCCGGGAGAGCCTAGAGTGTCACGAACTGCCCAGGGCCGGTCGCCGCCGTCAGCCTCCACTGTCCTCGCCAGTTCCTCCCCCGGTCGCTTCTTCCAGTCCCGGGCCACGACGTTATTCCCCGCTCGGGGCTCCAATGACGCCGATTCGTGCCGGGTGACCCCGCTGTTCCAGCGCTGCCTTCGGCGTCACTCTCTCACCTTTCACCGAGTGGTGCAGTCCGTCTCCCAGTGCCGCACACCGCCTACTGAGGCCCGCCCGAGCTCCTGCGTTATGCCACCAGGCCTTGCAGCCGACTTTGTCCTCTGCTGCGTCACGCCCTTCCGCCGCACCACTGACCACCGGAGAGCCGATTTCCTGCCCGCAAACCAAGGTGGGTGCACTCCGCCGTTCTACTCCGGTATTTCCTTTGCTGAGGGCCGGCTGAAATGTACGGATATTAGGCTCTTTAGAGACCTCAGGGACGGAGCTCTCTCAGCAAGCCGCCATTTCCTTCGGCGCCGAAACCACGCCCCCTCCTTGCATTTATTTTGGATACATTTTGCACAGTGGCGTAACAAAATTTGAGGGGGCCCCCCTGCAAGGTGCATGGAGGGGCCCCCACTCCGGATTTTACCAGGAGCTCTCGGACCACAGTATCGTGCTGAGGGGGCCCCCTGCAGCTCGGGGGCGCCCCGCACCGCGGGGGCTGCGGGGGCATGTGTTACGCCACTGATTTTGCACTACAGAAAATACTGCTAAATGCCAGGAGTAACTTGGAAGGCAATCTTACCCCTACTGCACAATTAGCATGTTCTGTTGCACTGGCGAAAAATGCATCCTCCCGTCCATTTTAGATGCAAGGAGACATTTTTGCACTAAGAAAATAGCCATATATACATAATCCCTCTTCTCGAATAAGTTTTGGGTAATTACAAATGATTATTCTACATGGAATTGCGCAAGTTACGCCCAACCAGTAGCGGCTCCTGGAGGGAGTGCTGCGGGGCGGTGGAGCGGGCGGGGGAGGGGCAGGGTTGGGAGTAGTAAACTCCGGTTTACGGCCGAACTGAGTTAAGTACATAAATAAACAAATAAAATGAATTACATTGCGCGCGCTGCATCGCCGATTGCGATGCAGGGCGCGCAATGTAATTCGTTTTATTTATTTATTTATGTACTTAACTCAGTTCGGCCATAAGCCGGAGTTTACTACCCCCCACCATGCCCCTCCCCCGCCCCGCCCCGCCCTACCGCCCTGCAGCACTCCCTCCAGGAGCCGCTACTGCGCCCAACCCTCGAATTTAGGCACCATTCAGATGGCTGTGGGTGAAGACTGAAGGGTGAGGCTTGCATAGTTGTAAGCTGAGCACGTGATGGAAACTTCTAGTTCTGCGGGGCATATTTACGTTCCCTGGCGCATCCCTGCAAATCAGCAGGGATGCGCCAGGGAAAATGCGTCACGCAAGTTTACGCTTGCGCCACCTCCGATGCGCCACATTTACAATGCGGCGCATCGTGGCGCAAGGATAAGCAGATGTGTGACGCATCTGCCGGCGAAAGGTTGGCGCAGTGCTGAAGTTGTGTCGCAAGTGCGACGCAACTCCAGCACTATGCCAACCTTCCCTATCCCTAACATGGTGCATCAATCCTTACGCCTGCTTCAAGCAGGCGTAAGGATTTGACGCACCAGCGTCGGAAAAGTGACTGCGTGAAATCTCGTAGATTTCACTGCGTCACTTTTCCGAGGCGTCCCTGCGCTGGAACGCCCCCCCTGCGCAGGAACGCCCACATGAAACCTGACGCAGGTTTCATGTGGCGCAGGGGTTTACTACGTGACGCATCTCCCTAGATGCGTCACGTTGTAAATATTGCGCAACGCGGCGCATGGTTTGCGTCGCCGCTGCGTCACATGCGCGACGCAACGGCGGCACAAAAGTGGCGCAAGGGGCTTGTAAATATGCCCCTACATTTTTTGTACATGACCTAACAGTGACCCTTTAGTGAATGTTAGTTCATCAGTATTGCTTAGATGCCTGGTTCACACTGTCTATGATCTGTGACTAATATGAAAGAATTAGAAATGGGCTTTGGTACCATGTGAATTAACAAAACAAAGGTGTATGATTGAGAAAATCAGGATACAGGACCATGGTGACATGGACATTCTATAGAAAGCTAGAAATGATCTATCATGGTAAAGTTCCTGAGCGCCAACATGTGATACAACTGCATATTTTTGAAATAATGATAAATCCTGACAACAGTTACATTGACCACAATGTCATTATTTCTTGGGTTAGCCCAGAATGTTTATACCTCTCAACTCATGCAATTGGTAGTTAGGTGGATCATTCTGCCTCCTAGGTAGTCATTCTATTGAGGAGTTGTGGTATCAGAAAACTGTAGTAAGAATATTGACAGACTTAAATATCTAGTCCTACGTATTCTTTATAAAAAATATCTCCCCTTTGGAGTAATAAAAAAATCTGTGCTTCATGGGTTGATATTTCTGTAAATAACATCTAGGACAAGGTATTTATGTAATAACTTTTTGTATATGATATTCTGGCATAGAAGCCAGGAGGAACTATTTTGCGTCTGAAAAGTACACTGATGCATCAGTATTTTTGTCACATTCATTTCCTTATCTCAAGCATGCATTGACCATAAGGGAGCAGTTTTTGTTATATATTTTTTTTTTTTAAAATCAGTTCAATACACAATGGTTTTTTCTAGGGTAAAACAAATGAATTATTGTAGATGCCAAAGGAATGTTCCTGTAGAAAAGTCGAGTTCGCTAGCCAGGAAAATGACACGTAACTGAGGTTGTGGAGGTGACTAAAATGTATTGTCAAGAGAAAGGTCTCACCCACCATAATGCACCCTCAAACAGCTGCTCCCAGATCTAGCTCCAGCTTCTCAAAAGAGGCCCTTCAAGATGCTTATGACCTCACGGCATTCCCTTTGTGTATGTCCCAATACTCAAGGGTCTGTTCACAAAAGTAACTTACACTTCCAATAATTTACACGTATAATTTACTCTTAAACTTTTGAGTAATTTACTACTTTTCTCTTTTCACAAAATCTGTGTCTAAAGCTACTCAAAAGTGTAGAATTGGGGGCCGATTCCGATCTCGGCCGGTAGGGCTCCGAATCGGATTCGGCATAACCGGATCCGATTCGGAGCCCTATTTCCCGACCGATTCGTACGCGCGTCCGGACGAGCGAGTACGATGCGAAATCGCCGACCGACTCGTTCGGGCGTCCCAACCGCTCCGACCGACTCGTTCCCGGGTCTAACCGCACCGACCGACTCGCTCGGACACGACTCGCACCGCGCAATGGAGACGTTCACCGGCCGGGTAAGTACGATGCGCGCCGTGAGCAGTCCAACCGACACGCGCTGTCTGGCTCGAAAGAGCAGTCGGAGCCGTACTTCGGGGGTCCGTGTCGGACCCCCCTGTACGCGTAGCCGCGCGAGTCGCACACATGGGTCCCCCCTGCGTGTACGGCGCGAGTCGCTTCGCCGCGTACCCGCTGTAGGGGGCGCCCTTGTTCGCCTCGCACCCATTGAGGCAATGGGAGCCCGCGTACGCGTTGTACGACCGGGTCCCATTGACTTCAATGGGAGTCCGACCGACTCGAGTACGATAGCATACGGACGCATCGTACTCCGATTCGGTCGGAAATCTCTTTGGGTCCGGCTCGGTCAGAGAGATTTCCGGCCCGAATCGGAATCGGCCCCTTGATGTCTTCACCCCTGAACAGCAGGTGCAGCCAAATTTACAAGCATAAGTTACTACTGGTTCTGCACAGCAATCTGCTGTGGAGTGGGAAGCATGTTCTCCATTATATTTGTCCTAACTGGGATGGCCAATGCAGCCTTTCTCTGCTTACGTTGGGTGGCCAGAAGCCTTCCTGGTTTCTCTCCTTGTTCATAATGGCAGGCTTTCATTTTCTAGAGTATATATTCACCGTAAGATGTGCATAGAGAGTAAAGCTCTAAGTTTGCCTTTTCTAACCTGCATCTGTTCTCAGGAATGGTTTTTTGTGTATGTTTGAGTGTGGCTATGGATGTCAATCTCTAGAGCTGCCTGCTGTTGTGCCCTGGTTTTGTTTGACAATGCATGGTTGCACATCATTTTTCCCAGGGGGTGGCCTTGGACATCGCCCATAGAAGTTGCGCCAATTGTACATAACTTTCATTTTCTGATATGTATGTGGTCATATGGGACTTCAGGTGCACTTTTACCCGTGGGAGTTTCAAAAGCGCAGTATTTAGATGCCAGGGTTCCCAGATGGTCTTCTGGAAGTTCAAGGCAATAGCAAAACAAACCTTCACGTGGTTAGACAGCGGCCCTGGAAGAATAGTGCAGTCCAGAACCATAGCGGCCGCTGGATGTGAGGTGAGGAAGTAGCCTAGGTGGGACTGGGTGCCATGGACCATTAAGAGGAACAAGTATTCTCTCTCTCGTTGGGGTGGAGGAGGCACCAAATGTCCAGGAACCCTGATTGTCGGAGATATCTTGGAAGAGCGCCCTGTCACTATTGTGGGTGTCAATGGGGCACATGCAGCCGCGGCCGCTGCAGGTAACAGCGGTAGGGCGGTGGGGCCCGGTGGTTGGGATTTCGAGAGATGACCACGAGGCAAAATTAATTATTTATTTAATTTTCCTTTGTGGTCGTCTCTCAAAATCCCCCTTCACCTGGCCCTACCGCTCTTACCTGCAGCGGCCGCAGCTGCCCTGCACCCCACCCTTTCCATGCATCGGGTCATCTCCTAGTCTTCCTCCATTTCTACCCCTTTTCTCCTTACAGCAGACCTCGCCAGCAAGGCGGTCCCATGCACATTGCCATAGCCTCGTGACCTCAAAATTATCACGCTTAATGTTAATTGATTGACCTCCTATGTAAATGTAAAAAGATTCTGTCAGTTCGGGCCTCGAAGCATATTGACATAGCCCTCATTCAGGGGACTTACCTTTCAGTAAAGGTATCAGGAGCCGCGGCCGCTGCTGGTAAGAGCGGTAGGGCCCAGTGTGGGGGATTTCGAGAGATGACCACGAGGGAAAATTAATTATTTATTTAATTTTCCCTCGTGGTCGTCTCTCGAAATCCCCCCTCACCTGGACCCACCGCCCCACCACTCTTACCTGCAGCGGCCGCGGCTAGTGCAGGGCCTGGGAAAGGTGGGGGAGTGGGGAGAAGGAGGAGGTGGAAGGGGAGGACAGTTTAAATGGCAGTAATCGCACCGGAGGGAAAGAGTGGGCTCTAGGGGGCCCTTGCACATACAGTGTTCCGGAGGCCAATACAGTGGTGGGTGGAAGGTGGTGCTGCTGGTCCTAAGGGAGCTGTGGCATGTGGGGGGGGGTAATAGCTTTAAGGGCAGGAAGAGTTATGAGGACTGTCACTGGTGGGCCAATGTTGCGCAGAGAGACAAAGAGTATTGAGGTGTACTCGCAGAGGTCATCTGTAGAGAGGGTGATGTAACCATTGTTAATCTGTGTGCAGAGTTAATGGTCTCCAGTCACAGAGGAACAAAGGATGGTGGCCATTGCGGGCCAATACATGTGGGAGGGTTTGTGGGGGTTGCCAAGAAAACATTTGATTATTAGGCATTCCCCCCAAGGATGTCGCCCAACCAGCTGAGCCAAAAACAGGAGAGAGAGGAGGAACTCTTGTGCACGAGAGAAGCAAAGGCATTTTAGGGGGGTTGTCATCCTAATGAATCGGAGCATGTACCATCATGGAGACATTAACAGGACAAGTATGAAAAATGCCAGTGCGGCTCCAAGAAGCCCAAAAACTACCAAGATAACAGACGGAGGGGAGAGAATAGATGCTGCAGAGAATGGTGGTTTTAGCAGAGGGTACCCTGCCAAGGAGGCACACCATGTTAAGGGGTCGAGGTAAGATGGCAACAGAGGTAAAGAAAGAGGTACACCACAAGGTGCAACACTCATCTGGCATAATGTTCCAAGTGTTCCAAGGGGCATCGGCCGTATTCAGCCCAGCGTGGTCAGATGGTCGGGCGGAGAAGCTGTTGCGGGGATTCTGCACCTACACAGAACTATGCACAGGAAAACGGGACCTCAGTGTATAGGGGTGTACCAACCTACCACCTTAGTGCCCAAAACCCCAAAACCGACTAGCTACAGTGTTTCATTCGTTCTCCTCCAAAAATCACAGAGCTACAAATGATTAGACAACCCAGAACACAACACTCCCGACTCTCTCAGGAATCGCGGTAGCAAGACATGCTCTTTCGCTCGCTCACTCGTTCTTGTCCACAACAAGATTAGGCAGAGTCACTGTAATAGTTCAAAACGTTTATTTTAATTATTGTGCTCTACAATACAGTATACGAGCCACTACCAGCAGCAAAATGCATAAACCCAAAACAATTAGCATTGTTACAATTCCATATAGCACAAAGGGGGAAGTCATTTTACAAAGACAGTGGAAAAAGGGCTAAAAGACCTAACCACCCTCCCCTTGGCTGGAAGATGTTTATTAGAAAAAGGAAGATCTCTGGGCTTTGACAGCAGACCCCATACCTGAAAGCCTAGATGCAAGAATTACATCATAGGAACAGCATAGCTCTTCTCCATGGAAAAAGCTCTCTCCAAGTGTGTGTTAAAACAACATGCATCCCCGTAATATCAAAGCATGGGTCTCCAGCATTGCAGCTGTGTTTAGCATGTTATGTCTAGGTGCTAGGGCTGACCAGAACAGAATAACAAGGGGCATTGTTTAACGACCTTGCACATCGTGTTTAGACTAAACTCCAGGAACTTCAACAAAGAACGCAAAAAACAGACAGTTCTCATGTGAAAGGCACAGGCAGCAATTTGCAAAAATAAAGTCATGAAGTAACATGCGCAAAAGTAGCTTCAAGGCAGCAAAGCTCATGCTAACTTAGCAATGACGACAATGACCCTAAGGGGCATATATAACACCCTCCCCCTGGTAAGGCCGTAGGACATAGAGAAAGGACGGAAACAGAATTAAAAAAAACAAGCAGAACAAAAACGTATGAGAAAAAACCAAATTGGAAAAAAAATTCAAAAAAAATGTTGTCATCAAATTTCACGGCCTCCAGGAAAATGTTATGATGAAGAAGATGGTAAGTCCATCAACGTACGTGAACTTAATAATGCAATTCCATCCAGAAGAGCATCTCTATCGTTAGTACAAAAAAGGGATGCCATCCAATCAAGTAGATCGAAGGAACAAACGTGCTCCTCATAATCCGATGCTTCCAAAAGTGATATTCGATGAAACTCTGATGTAGGAGGTTCTGCGCAGCCGCACAGATATCCCATTCAGCCAATACTCCAAGTGCTGCTGCACGCGCCAAACAGCCATCCCCAGAACAAGCCTGGCCATGAGCCTCTAAGGGACCCATCAACTGGACAAAATCCGGGACTGGACATGACGTATTGGAGAGACATAAAACCATAGCCCAATAGAAGGGGCATCGTCGGCAGTAGAAGACTGGTTGCAGGCAAGTAAAGTAGGCAAAGCGAAAAGTCAACCCATAACTCACGCTAAGCGTAGCTAACGATAGGCATCCAAAAACTTGTTGCATCCGATCACGGTACAGTTGCAATTGGCCTGGTCTGGGCAGGACCACAAGCTGAGCAGCCATTGTGCAGCAGGAGCAGTAGAAGCAGGATTCCACCAGCTAACGCTAGTATTAAAGGGAATCCACCGAAGACGCTGGAAAAAATAGAATGAATAAAAGCCGGTATTACTCAAAATATCGTCTGAAAAGAAGTCACACGGCTCCCACTTGTTTAAAAAAATGTGCAAGGCTTTTAGTGTCAGACGCATTAAATATTTGATGTATAAGCTCCCCAAATTGTAGTGGGAGGTTACTATTCAGAAGTGACTGAATCTCACTAGATGTTCTAGCCACCTGTAACTCGAAGGTCTCTCGGGCTGAAGTGAGAGCCACTTCTTGTTGGAACAAAAGGGCCTTTAGCCTGCTTAATTTGTTGAAATCTGTTTTCAAAGTAGGAATGGAAGGCCAAATAGAACTATCTACACTCCCATGCGGGGCGGAAAAAGCACATTGCTACAACAAGTAACGAGTTGTGAAACAATTACCAAATACGGGACACCTGCCCGTAAACCACAGCAATCCTGGTTGTTCAAAATAAGATAGCTACCGTTAGTAAGCAGGGTAAAAGCGGGAATTATTGATGGCACTGGAGTCCCTTTAAAAAAACATGCAGATTAGGCGCTGATACATTACACGCGCCGTGCAATTTAACGTGTTTACAAACTAGGGTATGTCCTACTGTGGAATCGCAGTCCTACCCTGTTAGGAAGACCTTCTTATCTTCCCGTTGACATCTGTAAGTAAAAGGTAGGGACCATAATTCATGCAAAAAGGCACTACCCAGGGGTTTGAAGCGGCCAATTGGAAAATGTTGCATGCATGATTTAAATTGAAACAGTGAGAATGGGAGGGAGAAAACCCCAAGAAATTAACCAAACTGCAGAATCCGTTTCCGCCACAGAGAATGACAAGGGTTCCAATTGTTCAATGTGTAATAGCGTGTAAGTAGCATCTTCCATTGACATATAACGCTGTTTATCAGTCAGATTAAATGGTAAAAACAGAGCAGAAGCATTCAAATAATCCCAAGGGACTTTTCCCATTTTAAGGGTCTGGAACATCCATGCAAACTGCATAACAGATCGTAATTGATTTTGACCATGATACAAAACAGACACATCATTCTGAACAATATCAATAACAGAAGAAACAATGTTATCCAATGTATAAATGCGTGATGAAAGCGTATTGATGCTATTGTCGACCACGGCTAGAACCTTTTCTAAATTAGCCTGATCATTTTGACGTAGACGAAAGGCTGCTTCCATTTGCGAAAGTTTCCAAATTTCATTGTAAGCTGCATACATAAATCTTTTAGCCCTGGGAGCCCTGGGTCCCAAGAGAAAATCAGCCAAATTAATGTCACTCGACAAGAGCGACAGGTGTTGCTTTACTGACGATAGGGTTGAATGTTCCAACCATTGTTGGCATAATTTACCAACCGAGTATGTGGTAACTGAATGTGAACGTGGATAACGTGGATAACGTGGATCCGGTCTAGTCTGGGTGAAACCAGGTGTTACATTATAAAAACGCAATTTGATATTTGATATTTATTAATTTATATAGCGCCCGAATCACCCCGTTAGGGGTATCTCCGTGCTTAGGGTGGTATGCTACAGCCAAACCAGAGGGCCTCAGAAAAGATAGGTTTTTAAAAGCTTCCTGAAGTGAGGAAGGCTCTGGCAGTTGCGAAGCTGGCGGGGGAGTTCGTTCCAGAAAGTCAGGGCAAGGTGAGTGAATGCTTTGCCACCCTTGCGAGCCTTTTTAATTCTCGGAGTGCAAAGGAGTAGCTTGGATCCTGATCGGAGGGGCCGAGAGGGGGTGTACTTAGTCAGTTTCTCAGACAAGTAGGAAGGCCCCAGACCATTGAGGGCTTTAAAAACAATGCAGCCGATCTTAAATTTCACCCGCTTTCTTACAGGGAGCCAGTGAAGTTTGTTAAGAAGTGGAATGGAGGCCATTCTGGGAGGGGCATTTGCTACTAGTCGGGCTGCTGTATTCTGGACTAATTGTAATTTGTTTAAGGAAGCCTCGTTGGCCGAGGCCAACAGTGCATTACAGTAGTCCAGACGGCTTAACACTAGGGCTTGCATCAGTGTTTTTTGCGTGGAGGAAGGTAACAGAGGAAATACTCTTCTGAGTAGGCTGAGTGTGTGAAAGCAGGTACCAGCGGTGGTAGCGGCATGAGCTTCAAGCGTCAGATTCTGGTCAATACGGATTCCTAAATTCTTGACCACTTCTTTTGGAGAGGTGGCAGTACCCAGCTCCTCCGGCCACCACCTGGGAGACCAGCTTATGGCTGCACCTCCAAACAACATGATCTCCGATTTCTTGGCATTCAGTTGAAGGAAGTTGGTCCTCATCCAGGTGGCAATGGTCTTCATGCCCTCTTTAAAGATGAGTTGTATGTCAGGGCTGGATTTATCAAAGGTGAGAAGGAGCTGGGTGTCGTCCGTGTAGGAGATGGGACTGAACCCTAGGTTCCTCATTAGTTTAGCCAAGGGAGTAACATAAATGTTGAAGAGGGTAGGGCTCAAACAGGAGCCCTGCGGTACTCCCTTGGTAACTTTGGTGGTTTTAGATCTAAAGGTGCCCAATGTGACTGTCTGGGTTCTGTCTGTTAGAAAGTCTGTCAGCCATTTTAGTGCAACCCCCTGTACCCTGATGCCCTGAAGTCTCTCCAGTAGGATATGGTGCGAGATGGTGTCAAACGCCGCCGATAGGTCAAGCAGCACCAAAAGTGCTTCCTGACCATTGTCCAGGGCCATTCTGATGTTATCAGTTACCTCTATCGAGGCGGACTCTGTACTGTGCTTGGCCCGGAATCCTGACTGGGAGACATCCAGGCAGTGCGAGGTTTCAACAAAATCGGACAGATGCCTGTTTATATGCTTTTCAAGAAGCTTGCTCTGAAGGGGGATCAGAGAAATGGGACGATAATTGGATAGCTCGGTAGTGGGGGCCTTAAGGTGCAATTGACATGCATTTGAATTGGTTTGCCACACCAACCAACTGGATGAATCAATTCCTGAGACATAAAAGGTGTCATTTCGGAACAAAGTGCGCAATGCATCGATGGTATAATTCGTGCGAGCACGCCAATTGCCATATTCCGCTAAAGACGGAATGGTAGGGATATTTAAACTTTTTACCGTAGCCATACCAAAGCACGTGGTTTGATAAACAGTATCATTTAAAAATAATATTTGAACCGGGATTAGACAGGCACAATGTAGTGCCTCAGTTCCCTGAACCTGCCAGTGTTTTGTACCCCAGATTGATTTCAAATCAATGGTCTCTTTCCAGTGCTCATAACCCTGTGTGGCTAATTTAGTCCTAAATAAGTTGGAATAAATCAATTTTGTGTAGGTCAGTATAAATTTGGATTGAGAAGACAATTGTACTTTAAAGAAATATGATTCCGGATTGGACGTGTTATAATCTGTAAAATATGTAAACCTATTCTGAAGAATTTTTGAACTCCCTTTGATGGGAGTAGGACAGTGTTCCCATTGAGTGTAATTGTAAACCGGCCTCAAAGTATTCGTTTTATGTAAAAAATGATGCCCATAGTGTTGATAACAAAAGAGATCAGCATAATTGGCAGAATTTAAGTACAAATCTTCAGCATCAAAAGCAGCATAATACTTCAAATTGGAAAATAATGAATGTACTGCTTGCACATCCCAATCATCAGAATGTATATCCCGTGTTACCACATCACCTAATGAGACGCGAAACACGTATGGCACCCTGAGCACATCTGTCGGGCCGTGGACTTCAAAGGCTACTTTATCCCAAACGATGCCATCTGCAACCGGGAATGCTGAAATGTTCACATGATTCTGATCACGTTTCATGATGTGGGACGATGTGTGTGGGGCCAGAGTACCATCGACCAAGTTCACAGCAGAGAGTTCTGGCAAATAATGACCATTGATGAGTAAGAAGAACACTGTTACAAATCCAATCGACATGAAGAGGAAAATTATGATAAGCACCAACCAGATGTAGGTCCATGGAGGGGCCAAGTATGTCTTTTTGAACCAAGAGAAGAAAACACTTAATTTGGTCGGTGGGACTGCCAAACCCGAAGTCGAGGAGGATGAGTCAGAAGAGAAGCTGGCATGAACTCCAAAGTAACCGCTTGCAGTTCTGTTAGTGAGCGTTGGTAGTGCTGGGTCAGCTTGATGTTGTCGAGGACTGATCGGCACTTCACGAATGGACTCATCTGTAGGATAAGTGTACTCGACTTCTGCATTGGAAAATAGAGGCCGGACGGATGAAAGGTCAACAGCAGTTTCCATCTCAGCCTCACTGACACTGTTTGTATTCATGGCGGTGGAGGAGGCCGGATTCAAAGAAATAGTGTTGCACGAAACTGCAGGTGTGACACTATTCAGAATCAGCCAGACGGTGTAGCTTGACATTGTCTACTGAGATGTATCTGTTGTCTTTGCGACCAGGTAAAGGTGGTAAAATGACTGTACGAGTATCCTTTAATCCAAGTACCGGAACTGATGCACGATAAGAGGGACCAGATTCTTTCTTGTTCTCCAACTTTTCTCGTACCAGATCTCCAACTTTTGGAAGCCAGCCGGCAACCGTAATCAGCAGTGCTGCATCATCGGAAGAGGGTAAATGTTCAGTTGCATAGCTGTCACAGGTCTTTTGTAGATTCTGTAACACAGTAGAATGATTATCTACGTCAAAGGTTGCAGCAGCCGCCACAACCTCTAGATCATCAAGGTCTGGCACAAACATTCTGATGCCAAAGAGCATTTCGTATGGGGTCAGCCCACCCAGAGATCTTCTAGGGAGATTATTGAGTGCATGTTGAACACCATACAAATGGGCCAGCCAGTTCCTGCCAGTACCTAAGACTCTAGCTGTCAAGGATTGCTTTAAGTCACGGTTCATTCGCTCCACAATTGAATTGCCCTCAGGCCTGTATGGAGACGAAAACTGCACCAACACCCCCATGGACTTCATCGCGTCCTTGTAAGCCTTGGCGGTGAACGCTGGACCTTGGTCCGAATGGAAGATGCCACAGGCAAACATCATGGCAAAGACACGCAAATCCCTTATGACATTTCGAGAATCAGCACTGCGTTGTGGCCAAACCCAAAGGAATCTAGTGCACGAATGAACTGCAACTAAAATGTATTTATGTGCAGTATCAGAAGAGAACGGACCTCAGTGATCAAGATATACACAGCCAAATGGTTTATTAGAAATACATAGCTGTGTTTGTGGTGGGCGTGACACCGTAGATGGTTTAATTTGCTGACAAATGTCACAAGAAAGCACATAAGTACGGGTCTGTTTATATAAACCACGCCACCAATAACGTTGTTGTAAAATCGAGACTGTCACAGACACTCCGGCATGTGCAGAAGCCATGCCCTCGTGTGCGGCTCTGATCAAAGCAAGTCTGCGGTCCATGTTGGGAATCAGTCGATCCCCAACAGATGGAATAGAAGCGTAAGGAACTTGTTCGGGAGATACATGATTAGAGTATTTCGAAGGGAAACCCTGAGGATAAGCGGTTCCCTCCCTCGTACCAGCCACCGCTGCAAAAATATCATTATCTATTTTAGTCATGGACCTTGTAACTGCTGCTACGGAACATGTGGCTACTGCAGATTTGGCCGCTTCATCAGCCAAAGAATTACCAAGAGTATGGATAACCTGTGTGAGGGGTAGAAGCTGTTTAAGCTCTGCCACTCGAACCCAAAGCATTTTATGCTTAATTGCGCTGCCTTTAGAGTCTCGATAGTCATTTCGAGTCCCAAAAAATAAGTTGTCATTGAAAGATTGAACACAGTAGTAAGAATCGCATACAATAAGAGTATTCACATTAGGATCAGCAAACTCGAGAGCAAGAATAAGAGCACGTAGCTCCGTCAACTGTGCCGTACAGTCCCCAAGTGCTTGAGTATGCACGATGGAGGACTTAAATTCTCCATTGACAATGGAGCCAGCCACAATTGCGCAAGCCGCTGAATAGGCATGTTTGGAACCTGTGGCCGGTTGAGCCGAGCCATCGGTGTAAATGACACATTTGTATTCATGTAAAGGAAGCAAAGACAACGGAGGAGGATGAACATGTTCATACTGTAAAAACTCCTGTGTCTGAAGTGCAGGGTCAAAGATAAATGTGACATCAGATGATGTCAAAGAGGTAGCCCATTGTATCCAACGGGGATGTAATGCTTTAGAGTTAGGTACACTTGCCTTAGTCACGGCCTCCAAAGCAGGGTAGGGCGTGACCATAAAAATGCGTTTACGATGCACCAATGAGCGTTCCTTCAGAATCGCAATGTGGACCGCGGTCAAAAATTTCTCAACATTGGAAGAATGCATTTCAGCTGCAGTGTATAAATGTGATTTGCATGCAGTAGGTACTGTGTCCCCCTCATTGAACGTCAAGTAATTGAAACCCACTTTCCCAGGTACGATACGTATCACTAGGTTCGTGGAGTTATCATGCGTCAACAAGAAGTTGGTTGCAAGCATGTCAGATTGCAGAGATTGGAGAATAGAGGTATGTTCCGGAAGTCAGCTGGCAGAAGAATATGTCGGTTGTATCAACGCATAAAGCGGCTTGATACGCTGGGCATAATCGGGAATGTAAGTCCTCCTGAAATTCAAAACTCCCAGCAAGGACTGAAGTTTTTTCAGAGTAGAAGGGGGTTGCAAATGTGCACATTTCTCCAGGAAGTGGGGGGCTAACCCCTTTCCTTCATTATTGAGCTCTTAGCCCAAAAAGAGCACTGCTAAATGAGTGATGTGTGACTTTGCAAAGTTGAATTTATATCCATAGTCGGCGAACGCAGAAATTATGCAGTCGACTCGGACAAGATGCGGCATAAGCTCATCATCCATGAGATAGATATCATCCACGTACGAGAACGCATCTGGATCTATGTCGTGTAACAAAGACACAACACGCGCAGCAAATGCCCCGGGGCTATTCTTATACCACATGGGCAATCGTGTACATTTTTTCTGATTTCCGACGGCAGTGAATGCTGTCAAGTCACGGCTCTCAGGAGCCAGGTTGTGACTGTAGAAACCATTGGATATGTCCAATGTAGTTTTGCATTTTTTACGAACAAGGTTGTTCACCAGCGCAGAGCTGTGTGTGTTCTGCACCGCAAAAGTGCGGCAATGACTATTTAAGTTTCGGTAATCCAATACAATCCGATATGAACCGTCAGTTTTTGATACCGTGAAGAGAGGATTATTCATCGGTGATGTACATGATTCAATCACTCCCTGATATTCCAACTGTCTTAGAATGTCACAAACGTGCGCCTTAGCTTCACGTTTGATTGGATATTGCGGGTGTGGCTGTGGCGTAGACCGCAAAGGTATCAAATATGCCGGTGAATCCATATCCCAGCCCACCTGGTTATGGTACACAGCGGGAGCAAGGGCCAAAGCCCACTCAGCCGCTAAAGCCTTTGCATGCTCAACAGGGATGTAACGTGAAAAACTCGGAAGTATCACGTCCTCCCCTCGAGAAGCGGCTAACACAAACGATGGAGGCCAATCCGCCTCCGCCAACAAAATGTCGTATGAGGTTAGATTTTCCCAGAAAACCGCCTTGATTGGACGTTGTACATCACCTTCAATTTGAAAAATAATGTCATACAGTCTATCCGGGGGGGGCAACCCGGTTATCTGCTGTTTCCACAGTTATGAAGGTATCAGTTGCTGTCGCCTCCAGACAGGGACGCAGTGCCTCCCGCACTATGGTAACTTTTGCTGCGCTGTCGAGCAGAGTCACCGCCCATGTCGAGTCCAGGAGTCGCGTTCTCACTGTCTGAGGGATATCTTGCTGTTAAAGCTGCAACCTTTTTCTTCTTATACGGGGATCTAAAACGAGGCAGATCCTCTTGTTTGGCTTTAGTGTCAAACTGTCGAGGTTGATCCCGTCCCTGTTGACCAGTTGGTAGTTTGCCACGATCCTGGCCCTCCCCTTCACCGACTTGAGAGTCCGTTGAGTGCTGTAAAGAATGAGGAGAGCGCTGATCAGGGACCTGAAATCTATCAGGAGTCTTAAGTTTTGCGCGGTCGCGCAAATCATAAGTACACTCAGAAGACTTAGGTGTCGGTGAACAAGCACGCAAACCTTGCTTCTGCAGTTGCTGCCCCTGTTTTTTATTTTTCCAGTTCTTTTTAGGAAAGAACGGACGCCCGTCTTTATCAGTTGGGGTTTTTTGTTGAGTTTGAGTTTGCGTTAGTGTTTGAGTAAAAGGCTTAACTCCCAGATTATTGCGGCCTACGGTTTTATAAGCCTTTGCAATAATCTTTGGTAATTCGCGTGGCTTGTCTGCATCTGGGTCAGCCTCCAAGCGGTTTGCCACTTGATAGCTCACAGCATCACCCTTGACATTAGCAAGGATCATGTCGGCTACCACGTCGAACACCCCCACCAGTCTCATGCCCAACTCTACAGCCGCTTCGGCCCCGTGTTCATCTTGAACGCGTTTTATCACGGAGGGGAGTATGGTCATGGAGGGAGTGCCGAAACACTTCGAATATACCGCCACGAACACCTTGCCGCAGGTGTTACAATCAGCTAATTCAGGAATTAAGTCTTTAGGCAAACTTATAGTTAAAATTCTGTGTCTCTCCACAGGAGTGGTATTTGGAAAAACAGCCTCTAGCTGTCCACATTTTTCAGCAAGCCAATAAGGGAATTCATCCTTATTCTGTGGACGCTTGCCCATCACTCAATTAACCATAAGGGGGCTGATGGTCACACCACCAGGACCCGCAGGTTGCGCAGCAACGCGAGGTAGACCCACCTGGAAGTTGCGCAACATGGACTGTATGAGAGCTCTATGCACACGTATCAAGGATGTATGTAATACGTGAAGGTCTGCAATTGAAGCAGTCAAATAACGTGGGTGTGGGGTATACCCAGCCAAAACGGGCCATGTGGCCCCGTCTATCGACAAAGGGCCTAGACGGACCGGCGTTATTGGGTGAGGAAGGGCGCCATTAAACCAAATCTGGTGCTGCCAAGCTGTGAGCGGAACCTCAAGAGTACTATACGGTCTATATTCCCGCGGAGTCGCGGTGGCAGTATACTCGTGAAACAGATTGTCCGTTCCATTCACTGCCGGAAAGGTGACCCAAGAATAAAACACCTCAAAGCGGAAAGCTGGTTACGCTTCCACAACAAATATAAGCGCGGCACCTGCATCAGGAACGCCATATTGAGCTAAATATGCCCTGAGCGGCGCGCGGCTAGGAGGGGTTATGTCAACCGCCATAATGAAGAAGAGAAGAACAACCTAAGCGAGGCAGCGCAACAAAGGGTTAAAAGAAAAGAAAGACCTCTTAAAACTCAAGCTTGAAAAACCTATAATATATCAAAAAATAGGAGGCTACACCGTCACAACCGTCTCTGGAAACAGATGTGAGGGGAATTGTGGACAAGCACAAGCACTACTCAAGCGTCTCGCAGATAAGAACCAGACCAAACGTTGGCGGCGCCATGTTGCGGGGATTCTGCACCTACACAGAACTATGCGCAGGAAAACAGGACCTCGGTGTATAGGGATGTACCAACCTACCACCTTAGTGCCCAAAATCCCCAAACCGACTAGCTATAGTGTCTCATTCGTTCTCCTCCAAAAATCACAGCGCTACAAATGATTAGACAACCCAGAACACAACACTCCCGACTCTCAGGAATCGCGGTAGCAAGACATGCTCTTTCGCTCGCTCACTCGTTCTTGTCCACAACAAGATTAGGCAGAGTCACTGTAATAGTTCAAAACGTTTATTTTAACTATCGTGCTCTACAATACAGTATACGAGCGGCTACCAGCAGCAAAATGCATAAACCTAAAACAATTAGCATTGTTACAAATCCATATAGCACAAAGGGGGGAAGTCATTTTACAAAGACAGTGGAAAAAGGGCTAAAAGACCTAACCACCCTCCCCTTGGCTGGAAGATGTTTATTAGAAAAAGGAAGATCTCTGGGCTTTGACAGCAGACCCCATACCTGAAAGCCTAGATGCAAGATTTACATCATAGGAAAAGCGTAGCTCTTCTCCATGGAAAAAGCTCTCTCCAAGTGTGTGTTAAAACAACATGCATCCCCGTAATATTAAAGCACGAGTCTCCAGCATTGCAGCTGTGTTTAGCATGTTATGTCTAGGTGCTAGGGACTGACCAGAACAGAATAACAAGAGGCATTGTTTATCGACCTTGCACATTGTGTTCAGACTAAACTCCAGGAACTTCAACAAAGAACGCTAAAAACAGAAAGTTCTCATGTGAAAGGCACAGGCAGCGTTTTGCAAAAACAAAGTCATGTAGTAACGTGCGCAAAAGCAGCATCAAGGCAGCAAAACTCATGCTAACTTAGCAATGTCGACAAAGACCCTAAGGGCCATATAACAAAGCGAGTCAGCACCTGCATCCGCAGAGGACAGGGGCTTCAGTGGTGAGTGTATCTTGCCCCTGAAGTCAGCCTGACTGAGTTCTTCCATGAAGGAAAGCACCTGGTCCCTCTCAGATTGATTTTCAGTCTGTCAGATGGGCGGCCCCAGTGGGGCTGCCCCCCCACCCCCCAAGGTGCAACCCTGCCATCCTGCTAAGATATGGGAGTCGTTGCATTCATATCTGAGGTATCTCACAATTCCAGCAAGTGAGCCAGGTCCGCAGGGTCAAGGAAGTCTCTGGAATGGCCATCCATTCATGATCCACATGGTGTTGAGCTCAAGAAGCTTGGCGTTGGTTTCAGAAGGGAAGTGAGCTGTGATTTGCATTTTGTACCCATCATGTCATAGGGCCCATGCTTGCAGGCCTCTGTTAGCATAACTCTAGTGTGTGTATGGTGTGAGAGGCAATCGATTAAGGAGCAGGGTCTTGTGGTGTATGTGGATTCATTGCAAGGGGAGCAAGTCTGTGTTCTATGTGCCCTCTGGATTGTCAGCAGAGGTGAAAGATAGGCCATTGATGCGGGGGATGAGCCCCAGGAGGAATGACTTGACTTTCCTATGTTCCAAATTCTCCAGTATGCTGTAAAAATGGATCTTGTCCAGTGCGACTAGTCCTCCAAGTCGAACAGTGTTCTTTTGAGTAATTGGATGTCTGGGGCCTGCACCTCCAGGCACTCCACTCAATTCTCTACCATGTTCAGTCTCTGTTCCATGGCATCCACTTGAGCCGGAAAGGAGCCGATGTCCGTCCTGCTGGTTTTGACATCATGCCCAAGGTCCATAATTTTAAGTCCATTGCCCACAGACAGGCCCCTATTGAAGTGAGTTCTTTCAGGATGGCGTTCCAGGGCTCATCCAGAGTCGGTGTTGCAGGTACAGTTCTGTGGCCCTTCACTGCCTCTGTGAAGAGCAGTTGACAGGAGGATTTGCCAGAAACCATCGCACCAGGGGTCAGGTATAACAAGTGAGGCGAGGAAGAAGAAACACATAGACAAGCCACACAGCCCTTATAGTCAGAGTGCAGCGGGGAAGAGCCTGTCATCTGGTTCTCAGAGTATTCACTGCAGAGTCCACCCCTAAGAGCCCCCGTCTTGTATATGTATAGGGTGGACTGAACCAGGGTGGTAAGGTTCCTGATGGCGTAGTAGGCAGAGGTGGCATTTCAGTCACTCCTGATCCTAAGCCATGTTGGTAGGCAACAGAGAAGGGTCCCAGATAAGGCTTCCAATAAACCCCTGGCATCTCCAGCCAGTGCAGGTGATGGCCCAGACAGCGTATAACCCCCACAATGGCACCCAGGCCTCTGCAGTATCAGGTAGGGGGGTGATGATTAGGAGTGGTGTGTGTTTTGGATGGAAACCCGGCACCGCTGCGCTGAGCTCTGTGCCATACGCAACCTCCCTGTACCCGTTCCTCTTGTCAGGGCCATGCCGAGCCTCTGGGCTAGGTCTCAGCAATGCAGGCCAAGGCAGACCAAGTTGGTGACAGGTAGGCCACAGAGAAGGGTCCAGGTGAGGCCTCCAATGACCCCTGTTGTCCCCTGCTCATGAAGGCGAGGGCCCCTCTGCAGTGGCATGTGGGCCCCTGGCAGTGACTGGTAGGCTCTCAGGTCAGCGATGCACCATGGGAGAGTATCCCAGAGGTGCTCACAGATCCTCTACGCTGAGCTCACCTCCACTCCATGCTGTTCGCGGCCACCCTGCACCCGTTTCTCTCATCACGGCCATGCCTAGCCCTGAGACGGGTTTCAGCAATGCAGCCAAGTTGGGCTGAGTTGGTGGCAGGTAGGACCAAACAGGAGAATGGTGTTGCCTTTCTGGGCCCCTGTCGACTGACTGCTCTCAACCTGTCTCCTTAATGTTAAACCTGGTAGAGCAAGGGCTGCAGTTTGCCCCGCCAATTCAGTTCCTCCAGACTGAACTTCAGCTGGAGTGGGACCAGGCAAACACAAGGAGATGATGGACGGAGTGCTGAAACTTTTCAAACACTCACCCCCAGTCACAGATCTGGGTTGAATCCATCATCATTCTTTAGCTCACTTTGCCACCCCAGTTCAGACACAGCTATATGCAAATCAGTCTTGACCCTGTGCCTCATGGGAACAGTCCAGACCGAACTGCCAAGCCATGTCTTCCCTGGACTGGAATCAAGCATCCTGGGACCGGTTTCGGGCTAACAGCCCTCATCAGCCAGGCTAGCTTGAATCCAGTGGCAAAGTGAGCAAGGGACCCACGTCTGGGCATACCCTGCCAACTTAGGGTGAACAAAGCCCAAAACCGGTCCCAGGATGCTTGTTTCCGGTCCAGGGAAGACATGGCTTGGCAGTTCGGGCTGGACTGTTCCCATGAGGCACAGGGTCAAGACTGATTTTCATATAGCTGTGTCTGAACTGGGGTGGCGAAGTGAGCTAAAGAACGATGAAGGATTCAACCCAGATCTGTGACTGGGGGTGAGTGTCTGAAAAGTTTCAGCACTCCGTCCATCATCTCCTTGTGTTTTCTTTGTTCGCCCTAAGTTGGCAGGGTATGCCCAGACATGGGTCCCTTGCTCACTTTGCCACTGGATTCAAGCTAGCCTGGCTGATGAGGGCTGTTAGCCCGAAACCGGTCCCAGGATGCTTGTTTCCGGTCCAGGGAAGACATGGCTTGGCAGTTCGGGCTGGACTGTTCCCATGAGGCACAGGGTCAAGACTGATTTGCATATAGCTGTGTCTGAACTGGGGTGGCGAAGTGAACTAAAGAACGATGATGGATTCAACCCAGATCTGTGACTGGGGGTGAGTGTCTGAAAAGTTTCAGCACTCCGTCCATCATCTCCTTGTGTTTTCTTTGTTCGCCCTAAGTTGGCAGGGTATGCCCAGACATGGGTCCCTTGCTCACTTTGCCACTGGATTCAAGCTAGCCTGGCTGATGAGGGCTGTTAGCCCGAAACCGGTCCCAGGATGCTTGTTTCCGGTCCAGGGAAGACATGGCTTGGCAGTTCGGGCTGGACTGTTCCCATGAGGCACAGGGTCAAGACTGATTTGCATATAGCTGTGTCTGAACTGGGGTGGCGAAGTGAACTAAAGAACGATGATGGATTCAACCCAGATCTGTGACTGGGGGTGAGTGTCTGAAAAGTTTCAGCACTCCGTCCATCATCTCCTTGTGTTTGCTTTGTTCGCCCTAAGTTGGCAGGGTACGCCCAGACGTGGGTCCCTTGCTCACTTTGCCACTGGATTCAAGCTAGCCTGGCTGATGAGGCCTGTTAGCCCGAAACCGGTCCCAGGATGCTTGTTGCCGGTCCAGGGAAGACATGGCTTGGCAGTTCGGGCTGGACTGTTCCCATGAGGCACAGGGTCAAGACTGATTTGCACATAGCTGTGTCTGAACTGGGGTGGCGAAGTGAACTAAAGAACGATGATGGATTCAACCCAGATCTGTGACTGGGGGTGAGTGTCTAAAAAGTATCAGCACTCCGTCCATCATCTCCTTGTGTTTGCTTTGTTCGCCCTAAGTTGGCAGGGTACGCCCAGACGTGGGTCCCTTGCTCACTTTGCCACTGGATTCAAGCTAGCCTGGCTGATGAGGCCTGTTCGCCCGAAACCGATCCCAGGATGCTTGTTGCCGGTCCAGGGAAGACATGGCTGGCAGTTCGGGCTGGACTGTTCCCATGAGGCACAGTGTCAAGACTAATTTGCATATAGCTGTGTCTGAACTGGGGTGGCGAAGTGAGCTAAAGAACGATGATGGATTCAACCCAGATCTGTGACTGGGGGTGAGTGTCTGAAAAGTTTCAGCACTCCGTCCATCATCTCCTTGTGTTTGCTTTGTTCGCCCTAAGTTGGTAGGGTATGCCCAGACGTGGGTCCCTTGCTCACTTTGCCACTGGATTCAAGCTAGCCTGGCTGATGAGGGCTGTTAGCCCGAAACCGGTCCCAGGATGCTTGTTTCCGGTCCAGGGAAAACATGGCTTGGCAGTTCGGGCTGGAGTGTTCCCATGAGGCACAGGGTCAAGACTGATTTGCATATAGCTGTGTCTGAACTGGGGTGGCGAAGTGAGCTAAAGAACGATGATGGATTCAACCCAGATCTGTGACTGGGGGTGAGTGTCTGAAAAGTTTCAGCACTCCGTTCATCATCTCCTTGTGTTTGCTTTGTTCACCCTAAGTTGGCAGGGTATGCCCAGACGTGGGTCCCTTGCTCACTTTGCCACTGGATTCAAGCTAGCCTGGCTGATGAGGGCTGTTAGCCCGAAACCGGTCCCAGGATGCTTGTTTCCGGTCCAGGGAAGACATGGCTTGGCAGTTCGGGCTGGACTGTTCCCATGAGGCACAGGGTCAAGACTGATTTGCATATAGCCGTGTCTGAACTGGGGTGGCGAAGTGAGGTAAAGAACAATGATGGATTCAACCCAGATCTGTGACTGGGGGTGAGTGTCTGAAAAGTTTCAGCACACTGTCCATCATCTCCTTGTGTTTGCTTTGTTCGACCCTAAGTTGGCAGGGTATGCCCAGACGTGGGTCCCTTGCTCACTTTGCCACTGGATTCAAGCTAGCCTGGCTGATGAGGGCTGTTAGCCCGAAACGGTCTCAGGATGCTTGTTTCCGGTCCAGGGAAGACATGGCTTGGCAGTTCAGGCTGGACTGTTCCCACGAGGCACAGGGTCAAGACTGATTTGCATATAGCTGTGTCTGAACTGGGGTGGCGAAGTGAGCTAAAGAACGATGATGGATTCAACCCAGATCTGTGACTGGGGGTGAGTGTCTGAAAAGTTTCAGCGCTCCGTTCAGCATCTTCTTGTGTTTGCTTTGAAGTGGGACCAAGGGCACCAGAAGCAGCTCACTCTGTGCTCCCATGGTTGCCAGCCCCCGCCGGGTGTTGTCTGTGAGGATTGCAAGGTGAGGGCAGAGAGACCATGCTTTCTCCCCGATCATCCGGAGTCTCATGAAGCAACGACCATCTTGGTCCATGGCCCAACTCACCTCTATACATCACTTTTAATCATTATTAATTCATAGTCAAAACGTTCATTTTTTATTTATTTGGAATACATTTTTTAATTTAAATTTCAGAAAATAAATCTCATTCAATATAATTAAGTTAATTGAAGATTAAATTCAAAATTAAGTTGAGTGCTATAGCATTTTTTCTGTTGTTTTACATTTAAAATAAATGTATAAATGTATAAAATTAATTAACTAATAATATTTAAAATAAAATATTTTACTAATTTGTTATAAAGTTCAATACACTATTTTCCCTATGTTTTAGCATAGGGAGATCTTCACTCCAAATGTGGAGTCTCTCTATAGTAAAGTAGAACAAAAAGCAAAAAAGTTTAACTCAAAGAACAAATATTTTATGCAGAATACTCTGCTCGAGAAAGCTATCTGTCATCGCAGCAGGCACTTGTCATTCACTGATGTCCTCACCACTAAGGTCCTCACAACAAATGGCTAAATAATCAGGAATACCCACAAGTAGAAATGACCAATTCTCTTGGGATCGATAATTCTTGGATGCGGTATTCTTTCCAATTGCATATCAGAAATGGAAAATAACTGTGAACATTAGTGCTTCAGCACCAGTTCCCTTGGTTACTCTCTAGATACAAGGCCCTTTTCCCCAGGGCCGGCTTTAGCACTGGTGGCGCCCAGTGCGACAATGTTTTTTGGCACCCCCCCAATGACCACCTGCGCATCTGATTCCTGCACTACCACCACCCCTTAACAGTCTCCATAACCACTCTCACTCAGATGCATTTAATTAGTTTTATAGTGACACTCATAAAAGTGAAGGGTGTCAGAGCACTTTACATTGCACACATTACTCAATCATATGCGTGTAAATCAATGTATAGGAAACGTTACATAAGACAGAGTGATAGGATTTATATGTCATCCATACTGGTACGCAGTATAGTTTAGGGGGCTTGGTCTGGAGAAGCACAAACTCAGAATTTAAAACGTAAGACCATGGTTGGGGATTATCTTTAATAATTGGAATTGATTTCTACCCAAATCAACACTTTGTACTACATTAGGATATTGAAAGTCTGGGAAAAAATTAATACACTCTTATCTATACTTGAAGTCTGCATTTCAGTTCTTTGATGACAGTTAATAGCTCACTGTTTTTTATTAGTATTTTAACTTATAAACTGCAAGTAACTAAAGAAAGTCTCTGACGAAACAGTAACCCCCTGACCTATTTATGTTATGTTCACTTCGTGATTTGCATGGTACACATTCTTTGCAGCAGGCATATTAACCCTCTGTACCACCTTATGATGAATCAAAACATCCCCCAGTCAAAACTTCCACTAGACAAAACTTCGTTCTCTCTCCAGGAAGAGCATCAATCACCGGAGTAGGCTTGACATTTTTATTGTTGGCTGAAAATTGCTGGAGTTCAGGAACTCTGCAGCGGGTGCTTTTAAAAACAATATAAACTAGCAAACAGGCGCCCCATGCAAAGTCAGCACCCGGTGCAGTGGCACCGGTCGCACCGCCCTAGAGCCGGCCCTGCTTTTTCCTATTCATATATCGCCAGGATTTTCCTGAGAAAAAGGTAAAAGGGGAAATAACAGAGCTGCTGGTTCCCCCGCAAACCTCGCAGACCAGATTTGTCGACCACATCTGGATTGCCACAGATCGCACTGAGGCCTTCAGAGGGACTGTAGCAGCCAGAAGTCATTTCCTTTTTAATGCTGTGATTTAGCACTCACACCTTAGAGAGATTTATGTTTGGTCATATCTTTGACTTACAAAATAGACCCATATCCGTAGATTTATAGCCTAAGCATATGGATTGTTTGCATGCTGTCTTTATGAAGTCATTGTAAAATTCACGGCATGTGTCATAACTTCAGGATTTCAATGGAATTAAATAGAAAGGCACTCTAGGCTTGTGTTACTGTAGTCTCTATAATTACAAACAAGCATCTGCTTATGTATTTTTATTCTACCAGCAACCTTGATATATATTCACAAAATTATGCCATCTGCAGTTCTCTCGCTGTGATGTGTGTGTGTGTGTGTGTGTGTGTGTGTATATATAGATAAATAAATAGATATAGATATATGTGTATATATATATATATATATACGTATATATATATATATATATATATATATATATATATGTATATATATATATATATATATACACATATCTCTATATCGATATATATATTTAGTGAGAAATTGGTTTGTTGGTTAAAAGAGGTGTGAGTCCTTCTAAAGCAATAGCCACAATGTCAGGGGGACCCATAAAAGTCACTAAATTATCGTGGCTAAACCCTCTGGTAGCTTGGCTCAAAAGAAGTCAAACTGGTGTAAAGTATAAAGTAAAATATTTTTTAAGTATTTAGGAAGCACTTAAACAGTAATAAAGTAAAAAAGAAAACACAACACAAGAAAACCCCCAAATCAAATTAGAAAAATAGAGTACATTTTTATAAATTATTTTACACCAAAAGAACAACAATTCAATCAGTAGAACCAAGATATGCAATTTCAAAGGTTTAAGGTAAGTATTTATTTGCCGAGAATTTGCTGAGGATCCGCGAATCCACTGCACAATTAAAAAAAAGTGCATAATCCCCCGTGTCTTTTTAAAAATATAAAAATACCCACGTGTGGGCCAGATCCCAGTGGGGCCACATAAACTTTATAATTCCCAAACCTCTGAGAGGCCCCAGGATCCCATCCCCTGTGTCACAGTAAAATAAAGTAAGGAGAGGGCCAAGCAACCCTCCTCCGGTAGCTTAATAAGGCCCTGGGGACCCGTTGTTCCAGGGCTGAAGTTGGGCTGTGTGGCCCCTTTCTCCAAGCCTAATTTGGCCCTGTGGACCCTATCCCCTGGAGCCAAAATGTAAGTAAATGGGGTGGGCGGCCATGCAGCACCCTGAGCCTTAAAATTCCGTCAGGGACACCATCCCCCGGGGCCAGCTCAGTATCTGTTTCCTGGGGAGCTCACCCCCGGGACACAGTTGTTTTCCTGCCCGTATTACTGTGGGCAGAGAAACATCTGTTTGCTGCCGTCTGATGGGAGCATTTTTAAATCTACCACCAAATAGGAGCAAACATGCAAGTCTGCTCCAAGCCAGCTGGGAGCAGATTTATGTCCTGTTTCCCTGGCCACACTTCTGTAGAGAGGGAAATAGAGCATATATTGCTCCTGCTCAGAAGGAGCAAACAGAATACAGCTGCTCTCTCCAGGCTGGAGCAATGCTGGCCCTCACACCATGCATAGAGCCGGCTGGACCCATGGGGGCATGGGGCTCCCCCTGTGGACCTCAATATGGTACTTGGTAGGTGCCCCTGGAGGGCACTGGGGCACCCACTTATAAAGTAGAAATGCCCCTGGTGTTGTGGTCCCCAGGGCTAATATAGGCTCGGGCAGTCAGACCACACAGCCCCTCCTCCCCTTTACAAGAACATTCAGCTATGGGGGATGGGGCCCCAGGGGCCTAATAAGTCTCAAGGAGGGGGGCTCCCTCCCCTGTTTAATTTTATTTGGCCCCAGGTGATGGAGTCCTGGAGCCTAATGAGGCTCAGGGAGGGTTGCCCCATGGTCCCCCTCCTCTTTTGTAGTTGAATTTGGCCCCAGAGGTTGGGGTCCCTGGGAACTAATGAGGGTTAGGTAGGGGGGCTGCGTGGTCCCCTCCCTTTTTTATTTCTTTTGCCCCCAGGGATGGGGTCTCCAGGCCTGATCAGGCTCAGAGAGAGGAATCGCACACCACCTACCGTTAGAATTCGGCCTCGGGGGATGGGCCCCTGTGGCCTATTAAGGCTTGGTGAAGGGGGCTGTACATCCCCCTCCCCTTAATATGCATCCTTTCGCCCTAAGGGATGGGGCACCCAGAGCCCAAAGGCCAACCCTACACTGTATTGCCAATGGGTGTGAGTGCATGGGGTTGGCAGCCTGCAGGGGTTTGGCTGCCTTCCGGTGGGTTGTCAACAGGCCCTGTGGCCAATGCCAACATGCACAGCCAAAGGCCGTGCACAGTATTTGGGTTGGCTGCTGGCCCACACAACCGAAGGTGATGCGCAGTGTGAGGTTGGCTCCCTGCATGGGAGTTTGCTTATTGTATGGTAATAAAATATTACTTTATGTAAAAAGAAATCCTAGAAATTCACTGAGGAAAACAAAGGTTAAAGTAACGTTATAGTTAGGTGCAATATTCTGTAACAATGCAACGTTTTACACTATAACACTCACAGAAATTCACCAGGTATAGTTACAGTTATCTCAAGCAACTATAACTTGCACCCTCGCCATGCACTGCTATTACCCTACATATTACATCACTCATGGCATCTTCTAAGACATCATTGATAATTTCACTGCAACATTTTCAATTAAATTATTGATGAGAAAACTGTGCATGGCGGGGGTACGAGTTATAGTTATTTTAGGGCATGAGTTATAGTTACCTGAGATAACTGTAACTATAACTGGTGAATTTCTGTCAGTTTTAGAGTTTAAAACATTACGCTATCACTGAACATTTCACCTAACTATAATGTTACTTTAACCGTTGTTTTTCAGTGAATATATATATTTGATATGTCATAAGTGGTCATTTGAGATGTCATCAGTGATGTATTCAGGGATGTCACTGACTATGTCATGAGTGATGTAATATGTGAGGTCATAAGCAGTGCATTGCGGGGGCGTAAGTTACAGTTAGCTCAGCTATATATATTCACTGGAAAAAAACAAAGATTACAGGGACGTTATAGTTAGGCTCACATTTCACTCATAAAAAACCAGAGAAAGTCAGCAGTTATAGCTAGCGGAGCTAACTATAACTTACGCCCACTATTCTTTTTTTTTTTAAGATGACTGTCAAATACTTCCTGGTTGAAGTGTTGGCAGCCAATCAGAGTCCTGCATTTACCTGCATAAGCTCATTATTGTTAGAGTTTCTTAACAACTACTGAACTAAGAAAAAGTGGAAGCTGCGAAACCAAATCTACCTTTCTGCCAAATTTGGTGTAATTTAGTCCAGCGGTTCGGGCTGCAGGCGTATCACCCTGAAATGTTCAAAGCGCAACAAAAATCATAGGCACACTTTTTTGGGAAAATTTTGTGAAGATTCGTAAAACAGGGCCAAAGATATAGGTAAGTCAAAAAACGCTTTTCCTATAACTATAGTGCTATAGTACTATAACTATAACTACCTACTGAATCACAGCTTGCTCTGAATCTTCAGGACTAAGGAGCAGGGCCTTGCCTTGAGGCAGTGGAGAGGAGGGAGAGCGTCAACTCTGAATGAGGTGAACTGTGAAAACTATGCTGTTTCTTTTAAAACAAGAACTTTTATCGTGCTCGCTTTAATTTGCACAACATGGACACTTGAATACTCACCATGCACTCTGGGATAATCTCCGTCTACCAGGACGCCAGTCTGCTTTTAAAAGTCAAATATGATGAGTATTTACTTCATGCTAACGAGGATGGAGATTTAACTTGCATTTTTAAACCAAGAGCCAACACAACGTTTCCAGATTGATAAAGGCATCTTAATGCCAAAACGCGTCTCTGGGGAAAACAGTTTTAAATAAAAGTTCACTGCACGACCCTCCCTAGAGTGCAAGTACTCTTTTGTAAGTGAAGGAGGTGTGTGGAACATATATATATATGCCTCTGAAGAGAAGTGGGGACACTTCGAAACGCGTCAGGCATCCATGGCAAATTGGACTGCTTAAAGTTATCGTTGTGCCGGCGGATTGTATACCATAAAGGCTCTTCATGAGCATGTTGCCGTTCGAGTGCTCCTTGTACGTTGGGTAGTTTGGAGCTTGGATATATATATATATATATACATCGCACAGCAAAGGATCTTAACGGAAAGAATCCAGGCGAGCCCACTCGGTCGATCAAAGCAGTTTATTTCCACGACAGACAAGGACGACGCGTTTCGACCACGTCCGTGGTCTTGGTATATATATATATACAACCCTGCTTTCAAAAGAAACCAGCACGCACACAAGGACTGCAGGAATAAGGCTTCTTTTTAATGTAATCGGCCTCCCAGGACCCAGCAACCAGGAGAGACGCGTTTCGGCTGAGTCAACAGCCTTTATCAATCTGATGAGCGCCATTTTCCTCATACTATTTATCACGTCACATTAATAGACATAGTAAAAACACCTCATGTTTAAAACATAAACTCGTGCATAAATCTTCATTGCATTATGTGTGCATAAATCCATTGATAACTATTAAAAACGACAAATCACTTTGCACTAAAACATGAAGTACAAAATAACATATTTCATCTTTTAAAAACACCTTCTATAAATTTGCTTTCAAGATTGGCACAAAACCACCTCAGGTAGCACTAGGAAATGAGCTGCTTGCACTTCCAACATTGTGAAGACAAAAAAAATGCCTAAATTATTTTCATATTCTGCTTGTGATCGCATGGGCTGAAACATCATAATTGCATCACAACTATAAGATTCACACATAGCAATATGAGTCTTTATTTCCAAACTTCTTCACATTTCATATTATTTCTAAATCTTTGGTTAAACTTGTGAGTATCTCGCTTCTTCAGGAATTCATATATTTTAATCTAGTAAATACCTCAAGTGTTTGAACCTTCTTATAAAAAATGACCAATTCAGCTTTAACCCCTTGCGTGCATTGGACGGCCGGGAGCCGTCTGATGCCACGGTGGGGGTTCGCATCGGACGACTCCCGGCCATCCTGACACCCACCCATGTGGGAAGCGTTATGCTTTTTTACACCCATCTGCTCCCAAGGGGAGCAGAAACCACTGGACCCAGGGATTTTTTTGTTGGGCAATTTTTTTGTTGTGGGGAACGGCTGGGCAAAGGTCACTCTCCTTTAGATAGTGATTATTTTGGCCGTTTCTGCCCCCCGTGGGGGCAGATCGGCCTTATACTTTTAGGCCCACCTGCCACCAAGGGAGGCAGAAGCCACTAGACACCAAGGATGTTGTTTTCAATAAGTTGTTGTTCTGTTGAGGGGTGGCCCCTTGGGCAAGGGTCACTCCCCTTTTGGGAGTGAATGTTTTGGCCATATTTTTAGGGCCATCTGCCTTCCAGCTTGGCTGGTGGATTGTGTGTGGACTGGCACATTATTTGCATATGTGATTGTAATATTTTATTTCTCCTTTTTATTCTAGTGCAAAGTTTTTGATTCCGTTGAGGTGATTCCTGTTTGCAATTTTGGCAGGGGTTGATCTGCAGTTTGCGTAGTTGCATGTGTTTGATAAGAAAAACTTTTTGTCGTGTTTACTCCAAATGAGTATTATTGTCATGCATGATTGAATTTTTGTAAGTGGTGTCATAATAGCAGCATATTTACTTATGTTTTGAGTGTGAAATTCTCTTTGAATTTGTGCACGATGTGTATTGTGCTGTCTTATGTGAAATTGTATTTTGTTTTTCTTTTTTAGTGGGATATTGTTGGTCCTTGCTGTGTCTGTGCAGAGTAGGTGGTGATGAGTCTAGCTGTTTCTGGCAAGTGAGTGGTATCATTTTTGAGTATATAGGTCTTTGTGATAAAGCCACATTTTGTTTATTACTTATTTTTCAAAGCGTTTGTTGTTGTTAACTTGTTTGTCAAGTTACCTTTATTAGTAACGATTATGGCTAGCCGCAGGATTACTGCTCAGCAGGTTGTTGGTATGCTTTTTGAATCTTCCTCTGACCATGATTATGAGACTGACAGTGTAACTTAGGCAGAGGAGGAAGTGCAAGATTCTGGCAGTGAAATTTCTGTCCACGAGGAATCATCTGATGATGAAGCAACTCTCAGTGTGGATGTAAGCTACTCTCAGTGCAGATGAAGTGCCTGTTTTAGAGGAGGACACTGATGTGTTGATAGTGCAGCAAGAGGCATCTAGATTGCAGCTTTGGGGCTGCAAGGCTTCCCATTGGAAAAGCTGGACTCTGGGTTGATCCAAACATGGTGTTGCCTGCCTTTAGTGATGTTGCAGGGTGTAGAGTGAATTGTGGACATTTTTTGCCTATACATTTTTTTCAGTTGTTTATGGCGATGTATTTTTGGCTTAGATTGTTGCGCGGACTAATTTGTATGCTGAACAGTATTTGAGGGACAACAGTGCCAGACTTAGGCCCCTCTCTAGATCTATTTGGTGCACTTCCACAAATCTGGATGAGATGAAGAAGTTTTTAGGTTTAACTTTTTTGATGGGCTTGATAAGGAAGTCGTCCCTGTCTTCATATTGGTCTACCAGTTCCTTGATGGCAACAGCCATATTTCCTGCAATTAGGAGTCGTAATAGGTATTTACTTTTGCTTCGGATGCTGCATTTTGTTGATAATGCTTTAGCGTTGCACAAGATCACCCTGATTGTGACTGTCTTTATTAAGATTCGGCCTGTCCTTCATTACTTTGTAGATCGATTTTCAGAGATCTTAGGGGCATATTAGCAAGACCCACGTTAAAATTATCGCCGTTTTAGCGGCAGGAAACTGCCGCTAAAACGGCGATAATGGGCTTGCTAATATGCGTTATAGAATTCCAATAGAAGCCCAGGTTAGATGTCCTGCACATCTAACCTGGGCTTCTATTGGAATTCCATAACGCATATTAGCAAGCCCATTATCGCCGTTTTAGCGGCAGTTTCCTGCCGCTAAAACGGCGATAATTTTAACGTGGGTCTTGCTAATATGCCCCCATGTTCCAGGGAAAGAAATAGCTGTTGATAAATCTTTGGTCCTGTTTAAGGGCTGTTTGGTTTTTAGGCAGTACATTCCTAGCAAGAGGGCACGTTATGGAATTAAGATGTATATGTTATCTGAGAGTAGGACAGGATATGCCTACACTGCTAGGGATTCCACTATTGACCCCCATGGTTGTCCGTCCACTTTTGTAGTTAGTGAGAAAATTGTGTGGGAACTTGGTAGAGGACTTTTTAACAAAGGTCACCATTTGCACCTAGATAACTTCTACACTGGTGTGCAATCGTTTGGGGAATTGTTCAAAGTGGACACTGTTGCTTGTGGCACAATCCGATCTGACCGTAAGGGTAACCAAAAGAGCTTGTTTGCAAAAAACTTGAGAAGGGGCAGTGCAATGCCTTGCATAGTGATGAACAGCTAGCTGTGAAATTTGTTGACAAGAGGGATGTCTACATGCTGACTACCATCCAAGATGAAAGTACTTCACCTGTGAGTGTTTGGGGTCAGGTTGCTGAAGTGCGCAAACCTGTTTGCATTTTAGACTACAATAAGCACATGAGTGGTGTAGATAGAGTAGATCAGAGTTTGGAACCTTACACTGCTGTTCGTAAGGTTTACATTTAGGATAAGAAGTTGGCCATCCATCTCTTCAACTTAGCAACTTTTAATGCTTTTGTTGTGTTCAAGGATTTTTCTCCAGTGTCAAAGATGACTTTTTTTCAGTTTCAGGAGTCTGTGATAGGCAGCCTTGTTGTAGTGGAACAGGCAAGTGTTCTAGAGTTGGAGTGGTGGAGGATGTGGCTAGAGTAAAAGATCACCACTTTCCTGATTACATTCCTCCCACGCCCCAAAAAAACAATCCCTGTAAGAGATGTAGGGGCATATGTACAAGCCCCTATGGCCACCACAACATCACTTTTTACGACGTTGTGGTGGCGATAGGGGCATTGCCTTATTTACAAGGCAGAGTTAAGCCACTTAATGTGGCTTAACGCTGCCTTGTAAATAAGGCCTCCTTTCACGCTAAGCTTATCGTGAAAGGGGTGGGCAGTGGGTGTTGCAGTGGGCGTTCCACCGCAACACCCATTGATTTTGACGCTGCCCCCTATTTACAAGGGCAGCGTAAATAGGAAGCAGCACCAAAATTAAGACCAGGGAAAACCTGGTCTTAAGTTGGCGAAACGAGGAGAAATGCATTATTTCTCCTCGTTTTATCTTTTTCCATGTGTGCTGCCTTGTGCAACACACATGGAAAAAGCAAAATACCTTGGATTGTTTATGTACAGGAAGGTCCCCTTCCTGTACATAAACAATCTTTAAAAATGCCATTTTGTGACTTCCATGTGTGCTGCATTAAGCAGCACACATAGAAGTGACAAAATGGCATTAAAGATTGTTTATGTACAGGAAGGGGACCTTCCTGTACACAAACAATCTTTCCCCTGCACGCAGACACCCTTGCACTATGGTGCAAGGGTGCCTGCATTGGCCCTACACTGCTAAGTGTAGCACCAGCGCAGGGGGAAACGCAAGGCTGCACCATATCATTTTAAATATGGTGCAGCCTTGCGTTTCTGAAGTGGCAGAGTGAGGCGTTAAGCATGATAGCTAACGCCTCACTCCGCCACTTCCTTGAACATATGCCCCGTAGAGTCTGTTTGAGAAGAGGTATGCAGAAGGAGAGTCGTATGCACTGTACTGATTGTCCATCTGAGCCTGGGCTGTGTGTACCCACAACTTTCAGATTGTATCGCACACAAAAGAGTTTTTGGGAGCAACCATGAGTGTAAAAGTGAACTGCCTGGTCTGAATTGTTTTATATTTTTTGTTCAGTTTCACGGTTGTCATTAGTGTGATGTATTTAGTTACAGCTGTTGTGTTTGTAGTTATAGTTTTGTATCTACTTTCAATTGGTTTGTGTTTTCTTTTTGGTTAAAAAAAAATGTTATGGTGGTGTGCATGGACTGGCGTTTGGCTGGCGGCGTGCATGGACTGGTGCTTGGCTGGTGGTGTCTGTGGACTGGAGCTTGGCTGGCAGTGTGCATGGGTGAGCGAAGGGCCTGAGACTGGGAAGGGCCAAAAACATAGTGATTGAGGGGATAGCACAGCGAGCTCCGAGCTCTAAGCTTTTTTTTTATATTATATATAAATATATATATACATATATATTTATATATATATATATATTTATATATATATATATATATATATGTTCCACAATGTGATTCTGATTGCCGGCGCGCTCAACAGCGGGTGCAGGCATGAGGGGCCGAATCCAAAACAAAGGTCATGTAACTACGAGAGAACATGGAGGAAGGTTTTGTATACAAAGTTCTTTGGACTTTCCAAATGTACTAATGAACATGGAAAACAGCTTAACAATAAGCTGTAGATCTAAAATGTGGGACAATCATAGAAAATATATATATATATATAGAGAAAAAAGTTAAATACTACACTTTCAATGATCATGTTTATCTCAATGAATTCTAGGACACACATGAGTAACAGTCAATATGTTAGCTTTGTAAATATTGTAAATATATATTGTTGTATTAAAAAAGCACTACATTACCCACAATGCCGCATAACAGGCTAATGTGACATGTATAAATAGTGCCATTGAAAAAAGACTCACTTACCGTGATTAAGGCCCCGGGAGGCTGAAACGAGTCGGTGAAGCGTTACATATGAAATAAATATTGAATATCGGATTCCTAGAGTGCAGCATTCCTTTGTTTTGAAATATATATATATATATTTGGATATCCTCACGTACAAGGTCCGTAAGAAGGAGTCGCACTCAGGATTTAGAAAAGAAATTTCAAGTATTTATTGACTATATACATATACGTCTTTAGGCTGACTCTGCATTAGACACCCTCACAAGTGAGGTATCATTTCTATCGGGAGACCAAGGGGAACGCTGGGTGGTAGGACATTTGTGCCGGCACGGTGATATGTAAGTATTCATCTGTAAACTTTTCAAGAAGGAGTTCAGTCGGGAGAGCAGACATAAACCATATAGCTTGAGTACCACAGTCATGTGGAGACACCTCAGATCTATGCATCTGCAAAGGCTTGCACAGGCACAGTTGGCTCGTAATGTGGTGCTAGACAACTCTACAAGGGCTTCCACGTCATTTTCTCTGGGAAATACAATGCCTGCATAGGTTCTAAGTGGACAAACAGATAACATCCCTGCTTTCTTGAATAAAGTGCTATTTTGCTGCCAGTGTAAGCAGATCATATTTTTCATCTGAGGCAAACAAGTCTGCCCAGGACAAGCTTTTCCAAGATCACAAGTGCATATTTTTTTTAAAACAGTTTTTTCCAAAATGTTTTCCATTTTGTTTTTAAGGAGATGTTGTTCGTGTTTGTTTAACACCTCAAGTTGTATGTTTTTGTCCTACCCTACTAAAAAGAATATAAACAAATATAAAAAATGTTTGAAAACACAAAAAAGTATAGTTTTTGAAAACTGTTAACAAAAACAACTATTTTCAGAACTTCCCTCTACTTTCATGATCTATGTGGTGTTTGTACTATGTTTTCCTTTTTTTCCTACTGAAACTCTGTCGTGAAACTCTCCCGATAGCCAGAGAAGTGCACAATGATCAACAGCTCTCTTGAGCCTCACACAAGAGGTTGCGAGAGCTCGAGAGAGCCAGGCAGGAAAACGTTAGCATTCAGTCCGAGGGGGCAGTGCTTCCTGGTTTGCTTTTGTGAGCCTCTCGGGAGATCTAACTTTTTGTAATGGACTTTGCATTTACACTGAATATATCCTGATGTAGTCTGTATAATTTATTTACAGGAGAATAGTAACAGTGCGTTTAGCTTAATGCAATGCAATTCATTATAAAATTATGGGAAAAATAAATCACTTAGATTTATGAAAAAAACCATATAATTCATGTGCATGAGACCAACATTGGTGCATAGCACACATTGATACTCATTTATTTACTTTAAGTCCAATTATTATTATTATTAGATTTGCAAAAGAACTGCGCTCTCCACTATCACATCTCCACCAGCTGATAGCAGTGCCAAGTAGAATATGAGGATGAACTGGCCTCTGTACCATAACCTCTCTATTGTATGAGAGGTCTGTATCTTACAGTGAACACAAGGACTGATCTCTCTAATGAGACCTCACTGTTGCTTGAGAAATCACCATAGTTGGATATTCAAATAATTGGCTTCTCCAATAAGGATTGAAATGAAGAACACTAAGCCATCATGGCGATTATTTTCACGGGCATCAATAAAGAGACCATGCAGTCCTTTGCCGCTGTTTATTAAATTAAACCACCAATAAAAAGAAGATGAAGGCATTTTAAACACCGAAAACTTTGCGCAGGAGTTGCATTTTAACTGAGAGGCATTGATAAAGGCACCACTGCTGAAACGCGTCTGCCGATGATTTAATTAAAAAAGCAACATACATACCCCGTGAGTGCTCCGTGTTCCCTTTCTGAGCAACAATTCATTTCTGTGAGTTCCACCCTCACGTCACGGCAGCACCCGCTGCGAGTTCAGGCACCATTGGTGGACTTTTGAGCTGGATTTATTATAAGAGGTGCCAGAACCGCCACTTGAGAAGGACACCTGTGCTCTGGCTAAATTATTCAACTTGAGGTTACTACGTTATACAAATGGGCTCCTACAGGTATTTCCTTGAACTGTGGCAAGCGAGGGGTGGGTTTGAGCGCATAACCGAAAGTGGCAGAGTGTTACATGTCAAGGAATGAGGATGTCAAGGAATCTGACATGTCGAAGGTATTTTGATGTCTATCGAAGAGCAAATGATTTATGGTAATAATTAATCCTAAACTGTGGGTTTTAAAAACGAAATACCAAGACTGCCATTAAGGATTGAAATGGAGAACACTAAGCCATCATGGCGATTATTTTTACGGACATCAATAAAGAGACCATGCAGTCCTTTGCCGCTGTTTATTAAATTAAACCACCAATAAAAAGAAGATTAAGGCATTTTAACACCGAAAACTTTGCGCAGGAGTTGCGTTTTAACTAAGAGGCATTGATAATGGCACCACTGCTGAAATGCGTCTGCCGATGATTTAATTATAAAACCAACTGACATACCCTGTGAGTACTCCGTGTTCCCTTTCTGAGCAATATATATATATATATATATATATATATATATATATATATATATATATATATATATATATATATATATATATATATATATATATATATATATATATATAATCTTTATGCTACAGAAAATATATATATATATATGCAGGAACACTTCTGCACTCCCTGAAGTTTTAGTCATGATTGCAATACTATAGCACTATTCAAATCTATAACAACTATTAAGCATACAAATCAGTATTAACATTAAACTTTTATTAAGAAACAACTAACATTACAAAGCTACAACAACAACTACATTAACAAACTATATCAACAATTATAAAACAAACAAAACAATTAACTTTACTAATGTATAATGTTTGTATTGTAGTTGCACCACCTCAGCCTGGAAAATAGTCTCTGGCATGGCCGTTTGTTATTTTGAGGACAGCTAGCAAACAAAGTCAGTAAAGTTTCTCACATGTACAATTTTTTTAAAGGAGTTCACAAAGGCTAGCTCGGGCAGAATTAGCTCATGCTACTGAACTGCAGAGCTCCTTGTGTGTTTCTACATCTTTTCAACCTGGATACACTGCGTCTACTCAGGTACTCACTGCTGAACAAGACAATAATCCTGCTTGTCTTAACAAGACTATTTTATCATGCTTATTTAAGCAGATAAGTAATTCCTCTTAGACAAGTAGAACTACACAGCACAAGCTTGTGCAAGATCACAAATGTCCCCCTATGCAATACAAGCATTATCTCTTCTCCAATTAATAGTTTTTTTCTTTTTCTACAGAGTAATCATTTCCTGTTTTTTTTGCAAAAGTGAACAATACTTCTTTTTCTCTTCCATACATTTTCTCACATGGTAGTTTACTTGCTCATAATTTCTTTATTCCATTTCCCTCTACAGAAATAGAAAAAAACAAAAAAGTGTAAAAGCTACATAAGAGTCAATAAATCATAACATTTTGTCCTCACTATATTCTGTAAAGTTTTCTATATCTTTCACCCACAATCTCATTTGTATATCTAGTGTACCACTTACATTTTATTCCTAATCTCCAGAAATATTCCACATCCTCACCAGTGTATTTTTTTCACAAATAAATTATAACATGCCATCAAACCTGATTTCATAAAATGTTAGAAAGTAACACTTTCCTCTTGAGACACTGAGCATGATGTTCGCTCTAGAAATAGCAATATCACCACTCACACATCTCATAGGGATAAAGTATATATACAATGATGTTCATAAAAACACTAGGGCTTGTATTAACACTAGGGGTGGGCAGTAAACTTCGATCCGCCAGCAGAGTTTGCCGAATTTTGCCACTCTGAGCTCTGGCGGAAGCATGGAGTACAGCAAAAACTCTGCCAACTGCCACATGGCAGAGTTTATCAGCGCCCACCCCTACAAATATAGCAGGTTCACGAAGGTGTGCTGTGGAAAATGCACTGGAGTTATTCTTAGTGCATTCTGTTTTCACATGAATATCCCTGGTATGCTCAGGACATTCCAGGGGTCAAGTGGTAACTATTTTGAGATAAAACGCAGAAATGGAGACATGCATGGTACTTCGCCACTCTGCCATGATCAGCCCCATAGTGAGCGACCAATCTCTCTCTCAGATTGAGTGTGTGCATATTAGGGTTTGTACATGGACTGGCCTCTCCTGTCAGACCTCTCTCTCAGATGACGGGTTAGCTTAGTAAGGTGTATGAATCGACTGGCCTCTCCTTTGAGAGATCTCAGATGACGAATGTTTGTAGTAGTGTGTGGGGAGGGACTGCCCTCTACTGTCAGACCTCTCTCTCAGATGACGGGTGTGCATAGGAGGATTTGTACATAGACTAGCCTCTCCTGTCTGACTTCTCTCTCAGATGACGGATGTGCATAGTAAAGTGTTTGGAGTGGCAGGCCTTTTCTTCCAGACCTCTCTCTCAGATGATGGGTGTGTCTAGTAGGGTGTGGGAAAAGAGACTGGCCTCTCCTCTGAGACCTCTCTCTTAGATGACAGGTGTGCATAGTAGTGAGTGGAGGGGGACTGCCCTTTCCTGACAGATAGATGGCGGTAGGCTGCATGTGTGTGTCATTGTTTTATGCAATCTCGCCTCATTTTGGCACCAAGCACATTTTAACCTTTTTAAAGCAAGTAAGACTTGCATTTCATTTTTACATTCCCTACCTTTATTTCTTACTTCCACGGTCCACCGCGGCAGTTTGTGCGGAGGGAAGAGGATCCTTCCTTTGGGACCTTTGCTGCATTTTCAGTGGGGTTAGCAGCCCAGTCTTTCTTTGGCCCAGCCCTTATAGGAGGCATGCTGGCCCCGGACGCGCAGCAGACAGACGGCGGTAGGCTGTGTGTGTGTATTATTGTTTTATGCAATCTCGCCTCATTTTGGCACTAAGCACATTTTAACCTTTTTAAAGCAAGTAAGACTCGCATTTAATTTTCACATTCCCTACCTTCATTTCTTACTTCCCCGGTCCGCCGCGGCAGTTTTGCCGTTTGTGCAGCAGGAAGTGTATCCTTCCTTTAGGACCTTTGCTGCATTTCCGGTGGGGTTAGCAGCCCAGTCTTTCTTTGGCCCAGCCATTATAGGGAGCATGCTGGCCCGGAAGCGCAGCAGATAGACGGTTGTAGGCTGGGTGTGTGCTATTGTTTTATTAAATTCTCGCCACATTTTGGCACTAAGCCTATTTAAACCTTGTTAAAGCAAGTAAGAGTTGCAATTAATTTTTACATTCCCTACCATCATTTTTCACTTCCCCAATCCGCCGCGGCAGTTCGTGCCGTTTGTGCGGAGGGAAGTGGATCCTTCCTTTAGGACGTTTGCTGCATTTCCGATGGGGTTAGCAGCCCAGTCTTTCTTTGGCCCAGCCCTTATAGGGAGCATGCTGGCCCGGACACGCGCATCGGATGCGTGCAGCGGGCGCGCCGCTGGTGCGCCGAAGGCAAGTCCGTCTGCACCCGTCCGTGCCTGGACTGCGGCTTGCACCAGAACCCCTGGCCTTTACACTAGAGAAAATATAATGAACCACTTGCGTATTCCAAGAAACAGCTCCTTGGATTACAGGGGTAGGGGAACTATGATTGCCACCTTTTAAAACTGGAAGTTGACTCACCCGACAAGTTTTTTCGCTTTCCCGGTCTGCAATTTTCAGATACCTCCTTTCAAACCTAGCCACACGCCTGCCCAGGTCCCCCCCCCTCTTCTCTGACCTACGTGAAAACTCCCACTCTGGATTCCTAATCAACGCGAGATCCTTGATTGAAAACAAAGTCGAGTTTTCTGACTTTGTTTCCTTTCAAAGGCCAGACTGGGTTTTCATCACGAGACCTGGGCCAAGTACTCTTCTGGTCCTGACCTGGTTGATGTGATGCCACAGGGATATACCCTATCACAACTTGATAGAATGGGTAAAAGTGGGGGTGGGTTAGGCATCATTTTTAAGGATTCCTATACCTGCTATACTGAGCCACTAACAACTCCCACAGATTCCTACGAAGCACTATTTTTCCCACTAAAAGTACTCCCAACAGTAACCTTTGCTGGAGTTCTGACCTATCGGCCTCCTGGACCTAGATCTTCCTTTACCCGGGATTTTACTAATTGTATAGAACCCTACCTGGGAAAACAAAATCTGACTCTTTTGGGAGACATAGGGCCAGATGTACGACCAGTTTTTGCGTGCACAAATGGGTTAGCGACCCGTTTGCGCACGCAAAAACCTACATGGCCATGTACAAACACTATTTTGCGACTCGCAAAAAATTGCGACTCGCAAAATAGTGTTTTGCGACTCGCTATTAGGAAGGGGCGTTCCCTTCCTAATAGCAACTCTCTAGCCATGTATGAATGTTTTGCGACCGCAATTACGGTCGCAAAACACTTGCAATTTACCGCCCTCTTCAAGAGGGTAGTAATGGAGTCGCAAATGGGAAGGGGTCCCCAGGGGACCCCTTCCCCTTTGTGACTGGCTCTAAAAATATTTTTTAAGGGCAGGCAGTGGTCCCAGGGACCACTACCTGCCCTTAAAAAATGAAACGAAAATGTTTCATTTTTTGTTTTTAAATGCATCCCGTTTTCCTTTAAGGAAAACGGGCTGCATTTTAAAAAAAAAACACTGCTTTATTGACAAGCAGTCCCAGACATGGAGGTCTGCTGAGCCCAGCAGCCACCATCCTCGGGAGGGCCAGCCATTCCCAATGGGGTCGCAAATTGCGGTGGCTCATTAATATTCATGAGCCTCGCATTTTGCAACCCCATTGGGAATCGCAATCAGTGTCTCTCACACTGTTGTACATTCCAAATTGCGACTCGAAATTTGCGAGTCGCAATTGAGCGCAAATTGCGAGTCGCAGTTTGGAATGGTCGTACATCTGGCCCTTTAACTTCCTTCTGGAGAACACCTTATGTAAGGCATCTCAGACTTTTAAAGAAACATTGGCATGCTGTGGTCTACCTCAACTTGTAAAGTCAACCACCCATGACGCACGGCATATATTGGATGGCATTTTCTCTAATGATCCTCGTCTCATGGTGACCGAACCCTTTCCCCTCTCTTGGTCAGACAATTATGCCATTCCATTCACCCTCTCACTTCCAGTATTTCATAAAACAGCTAATAAAGGTAATAATAGGATACTTAAAAGAAATTATAACCATGTTGGCAAGGAATCACTCTCGAGAGCCCTTAGCAACCAATATTGGACCAATCATAATGACTTTCATTTGGCAGCCACAGAGTACTCACATTGGCTTACGTCAGCCATTGATTCCCTCGCTCCCCTCAAAGAATATTATGTAGGCAGGAAAAAGCCCACAGCCCCCTGGTTTTCAGAGAAACTCAGAAAGAGCGGATCTGGTGCAGACACTTCGACCCAATCGAAGGAGATAATCACAAGAATAAGTTAGAGGAATACAAAGCAGCCATCATAGAAGAAAAATCATCATTTTATTCTCAGAAGACAGAATCGCTGAAGTCCCCCAGAGAGCTATTTAAAGTAATCTTCTTTCTTCTCCGCCTGCTCATTATACAATGACAGTTCGCAGGATTTCTGTGAAAGGATGGCCAAATATTTCCACTCTAAAATTCTTGAAATTCATTCCTCCTTGGACAGCCTTAACTCTGAACTCTCCACTACGGCTCAAATGACTAATTCCTGTCCTACAACCTTCCTAAAATGGAAAATAGGGAAACTGGGCTGTCCGCTTTTCTTCCTCTTTCTCATGAACAGACTGATCAACTCCTAAGGGGAATTACTTCTGGGTCCCCATTGGAATCCTGCCCCCTGAAGTATATGATACCGGGAAGGGAGATTATTGTGCCCCACTTAACTTCAACTCTCAATCTGGCCATTTCCTCAGGATGTTATCCTCTTAGCCGGAAAACAGCGGTTGTCAAGCCCCTACTGAAGAAAACCAACCTGGACCCATCAGAGCCTAAAAACTATCGGCCCATCTCCTTGTTACTTGTTCCCGCTAAGATCTTGGAGAAACATATAAATGCCCAATTAAGCACTTACTTGGAGCAACATCACCTTCTTGACTTCTCCCAATATGGTTTCAGGAGCGGACACGGCACTGAGACTGCCTTAATAGCTGCAGTAAATAATATACGGACCCAAGTAGCTACCGGGTCTTTGTTAATACTACTGGACCTATCTGTGGCCTGTGATACCATCTCACCGACAAGACTGATCAACCGTCTTCAGGAAATTGGGGTGTCAGACTCTGCTTTGGAGCTTCTGTCCTCCTTCCTGACAGATAGGTCACAGAAAGTAAAGATGGACCAATTTTATTCTGACTCTATCCCCACCTTATGTGGAGTTCCGCAAGGTTCCTCTTTGAGTCCCACTCTATTTAACATTGATGTCTCTCCGCTGGCTAAGGTGATTAGATCTTTTGGGCTGTAGACCTTATCCTATGCTGATAACGCACAAATAATTGTGTCCATCACAAAGAATTTAAAGGCCTCCGTAGCCAATTTTAACAGATGCATGCGGGCCGTGGCCGCTTGGATGGTAAACAACTATTTGCAACTCAATGGGGACAAAAAAGAGCTCCTGATCTTTGGCAGCCAACAATCTTTATGGACCCACTGTTGCTGGCCAGAAATGTTTGGACCAGGCCCTTGCCCTGCTGCCTCGGCAAAGAATCTCAGGGGCATATTCTCAAGAACGTGTGTTAACCATCGCAAAAGTTACTTAACGCAACCTGCAACATCGGAGTCTATCGCGGGAAATTAACGCTGTGATAACCAAGTATTCACAACACGGCGGCACCATGCGATAGTCCCCAGATAACACGTCAAATGACCACGATAAAATCAACGCCACGCCGCAAAAATGCGAAACACGAACGCAAGAAAAGCTGCGATGAGGCCAAGCGCGATACAAAAAGCAGCGAAAACCAGCGACAGGCCTGCAATTCACACGCGTCTGACGGGAAAATGCACCATAAAAGCAGACCAAACAAACGGTGAGATGACAACGTACGAGCACAACCCCACAGCTGTGACACAGAACAAATGACCATTGTCCAAATCAGATAGGCAGTTCCCCACAAACAGCCACAATGTACATTGACATGCATTCAGTATGTAACCTGCGCCAATGCGGAAACAAACATGGAACACACTGTGAAACCGCATCTCCTTCTCACATTGCAGAGGGACAAACAACACCCCCTGCACACCGACGTGCCATGTCCATGACCAAACAATAATGAAAGAATGGACCAATGTAGGGGCAGTGACTCCCCCCACGTACATGTCGCCCATGTCACGGGACTTGAGTCACAGGGTGCATCCCTGCATCATGGCAACACATATCAGAGCCAAAAAGAAGCCCTCTTGTCACTTGTAGGCCACAAATGACAGCCAAAATGGAATGAATTGGGACACTTGTGAAACGCCGAAGAGTGGGATACCATAACAACTGTGACACACAGAACTGGCAGTTCGAATACGTGACACCCTAAACAGCCTCACCGCACAGAGGTGACACACCCACCATCCATTAACAAATTCCTAAATTGTCAGCACAACATGTCGCACCCACACGTGTCTGAGTGAAGTGCCTGTACAGATGAGTAACATGCACGCAGGGAATGTGTTTCGGAATGCATTTATTAGCACATGCTGTGCCTGTGGTCAGTCAACATACTGTGTCATTACTGCTAAGGACCCTCACAATGTGACTTCAACCAGAGAAGAAATTGTCAATGATGTAGTCCCTACGGGCAATTCCTGCTGCGGCTGCAGTGGGGTGTGGTCCACCTGCCTCATCTTCATCATCATCTTCCGGTGCATCTGGCACTCGTATCCATGGGGCTCTGCTGCATACACATATGTTGTGCAACACACAACATGCAACGATCATCTTGCACACGAGGCCTGGGCTGTACAGTGTACAGGAGCCTTCCACCTGTGACGTCCAGGCACCTGAAACGTGACTTCAACACGCCAAATGTGCGCTCCACGATGCCCCTGGTGCGTTTGTGGGCCAAATTGTACTGCCTCTGGGGCTGTGTGTTCGGGGCTCGGAGGGGTGTCATCATCCAAGCGCAGAGTGCATATCCATCCTGGTCACCTGTGACAGTGCAGAGAGACATGAGTCAAGACTACGTACTGCATGATGTGTTGGCAGGCTCACTGGTTCATTGGTGTGTGATATGTGTGACTTAGTGATTCCCGTATGACATTTACTGCGTGTTGCTAATGAGCGGCATCACTGTGTATTACATAGCCTCATTGCTGCACCTCACCTCTCTGAGCACATTCACTATTGTGCGCAGCGCGATTGCATCACATGCCCCCGAACGGCACACCATTGTCATGCCTGTCTGCGCATGTCCACAAGCCTGACTACGACACAGTGATGATGATGCGCAGAATGTGGCCGGCAATGTGTGTGTCAGCCCATTGCAAGGACAGGGCTGACACAGATGCAGAGCACCTGCCTGGCTGAACCCGACATGCAGTTGAGGGTACATCTTTGGCTCATGCAGCGATAATAGCGACACACACAACAGTTGGCATGTGTGATCCCTGACCCCGAGCGGGCATGCCCTCCCCCATGTACCCCTTCGGCCAAGCACGCACACCGGGTGCATGCCACATGGCAACATTGTCGATTGCGGGACGGGTGGCGCAGACACTACAACAGAGACACACGCATCAGCCACATCCTTGGCAAGGCCTACACTGCACCACACCCAGATCCACATGTGGAGTAGCCACACCGCTACGCAGTACCTTCGTACGCCTGTCCACCCCGCTTACGCTCACAGGGAGGTACGACACGGTTTCATGTCCCAGGTCTACACCACTGCCTGAGGTGACATGGATGCGCACGCTGTACACAGCACAATGTTATGTGGAATGACCCCGGTCCCTCATGCATACATAATAACCACACGGACACACTGAGTGAGTTCGTGGGACTGGCCACGGGCACGTGCGCCCGGCCCCTTTTATTGCCAGGCACACATCTCCAGTGACGCCTGTGCTGGATGGGTGTTGGGTAGTGTAAGCCACTACTCAGGGGTTGGTTGGTGCTGGCAAAGACCACAACAGTGAGCAGACAATCAGCAGTACATGGTACGTACATCATGGGTCCCTGACTTGAGCAGCACAGAGTTTGTGGCCCCGGATGCACAGCGGCCGGCACAGGCACACCACCACGGGACGGTGACTTACGGTGCACTGAGGTAGTGCCACGCGAGCTAAGCGTGTACTCGTCGATGTCCAAGGGAAATTTCGCGGAGGGTTGCGGAGGACAGTGGAAGGTGTCCTTCCAGGGCATGATGCAGAGGGCAGAAGCAAGCAGGAACAGGCAGTTGGTGGAGTTGAATGCTACAGACCCCACTTTTCCACCTTGTCAGTATCAGCTACATGTAGATGAAGACAGCCTCCAGCCCATGGGCTCAGACGCCACTAACGTCCAAACAGAGATTGCCCATGGATTTCAGGGCACACACTCAGTGGCGCCAGAGCTGGAAGGGGATGCAGTCGGCGATGAGGCCTGTACAATGACATGGACTCTGCTATGTAGAGAGCAAGACTCAGTTCAAATCGTGTGACCTACTCCACCGCAGTGTGTGCTGGAGGCAGCGGTCAGCAGGGACCCACAGCCACGTGTGGTAGGCATGCGCCTCACAGAGTCTGTGGCACCAGTGCAGTTGTTGGTAGTGTCCCATCACCTCCATAAAGGTGAGCCTTTTCTCCTCCGGACTGAAGCACGTCTTCCTCTTACTCCTCTCCTTGCGTACTGTGACATGAACACTGCCATGAAGAAATCAAGACTCAGTTCCAAAAGTGCGACCTAGTTGGCCGCAGTGTCGGCCGGAGGCAGCGTCAGCGCGGGCCAACCGCTGTCAGCCATCTCCTCCTGGATCTCTCACACACGACGTTGGAATGGCATTTGTATTAGATTTGTGGCTGATATAGGTAGTGGCACCAGAGCTGAGCGGGTGTGCAGCTGGCGAGGAGGCCGTGTCCTGCCTGTGACGGACTGCATTGGATTGGTGTGAGGCCTGCAGGACCGCAGTGCAGGCCGAAGGCCGAGGTCAGCAAGGGCCCACAGACACGTTTGGTGGGAGTCCTATGCACAGACTTGGTGGCACCACATCGGAGGGAGTATAGTGACATGAACTCAGCCTTAAATCATGTACTCTGGCATGGTGTAATCAAGACTCAGTTCCAAATGTGTGTCCTACTTGTCCGCTGTGTATGCTGGTGGAGTACGTCAACGAGAAAGGAGTTCCGTGGGCCTGTGTCGCGGAGGCCGTGATGGTCCGAGGAGTCTGCCAAGGTCGGGGCCTCGGGCTTGGAGCTTGCACGGGCACGTGGTGGGCCCTCTTTGACACACGCCGGTGTCGGCAGGTGAGCAGTGTTGCCTGGATGCGCAGGGGCGGCCATGACTGCTTCAGGGACCAGCGGCCCGGGGTGCAGCAGGTGCACAGGATCCCAGGCAACACCGCTCACCGCATAGGCCTCGTGGCGGGGTGAGAGGCACCGCCCTGGCAGGGACGTTGGGCATTCCGGAAGAGGACCACGCCCAGGGCTACGTGCTTTTTATTCACAACCATATGCTGACCTGGCGTATGCCGGGCCAGCCCACTCCTCTCACGCTTACAGGGGGGGACGTAACAAGCTACATTTCCTTGATCTCCCCCACTGATGGGGGAGATCAAGGAAATGGCTGGGGTGACATGGTTGCGTCCACTGTCCACTACACCAAACACCAGCGGTGTATGTCGACATGGATATGTGTGTGGTCTGCATACTGCAGTCTGTCCAACACATCCACGCCACACTTGGCATTGTGTGCAGTCCCATTCATCGGTCACATCGCCTCCTTGGCACATGCCTGGTTCCCTCCTCTTCCCACATTCTGCTAATGTGTGGCTGAGGTGCCATGCTGTTGATGGCTCATGTACATGGCTAGGCCAGGTTCCCACAGTGAGTTGTGCTGTCGTGTCTGGTGGGTGGGCATGTTGTTGGCATGTTGTATGTGGGTTGTGACGTGTGCATTCCCAGAGTTGTGAGTTGTATGATTGTGGGGTTGAGGTGTGTGGTGTGTTCATTTGGTACTTACCAACGAGCACTGCATTTTCGTAGGTGCCATCCTGGAAGCGCCGGTTGATGATGGACTGTCGGAAGATGTATGAGTCATGCACACTGCCTGGGTAGTTGGCGACGACATTGGTGAAGAGTCCCCGGTGGTCCACTATTGCCTGCACATTGATGGAATGCGTGTGCTTTCTGTTGCGGTAATTGTGTGCAGTGTCGGCAGGGGGCACAAGTAGGACATGTGTGCAGTCTATTGCCCCCAACACGTGCGGGAATCCAGCTATGGCGTAGAATCCTTGCTTGGTCTCCAGCTGTTCCTGCGCAGTGTGGGGGAAGTATAGGTACTGGGGTACCAAGCTGATGATGGCATCCAAGACAGGTGTGAGGAACTTTGATAGGGCTGGCTGTGAGACTCCTCCGACTCTGGCGGTTGTTGGTTGGAATGTCCCAGAGGCCAACAGGTGCAGCACAGCCAGCAGCTTTGTCTGCGGAGGGATGTTGGTTGTCCGCTGTGTTGGTACAGTCAGCCTGTGGGCAATGATGTTCAGGATGCGGAGGATGGTTGTCCTTTTGAGCCTGTAGTGGGCAATGACATACTCTGGTGTCATGTCTGTGAGGCTGGTGCATTTTCTGAAGGTCCGCGGTCTGTGTCTGCGCTGCCTCTGTGGTGGTCCGGGGGTGGTGCGTGGGGGTCCGGGGGTGGTGGCGGGCCTGGGGGTGGTGGCGGGCCTGGGGGTGGTGGCAGTGGGTGTTGTGGCCCTCTTGGGGCTCCGAGCTGCATGATGAGTAGCTCCATGGCATCTGTTGTCCTTCAGGTGTGGCTGTGGGCTGGGCTCCCTTTTCTGGTGCCGGCTGCCGTCCGACTTTACACCAGGTCAGAGCAGGTGTTAGTTTCCTGCTGCTAACGCACCATATAGCATGTTTTGTGGACTTATCGCCGATCTGGCTGGTCATTGAGAATGTTGCGGTGTGGTGTTGACGCGGCTTTTTGCACGGGAACGCCTACTCTGCATCTCATTAGAGATAGTTGCCAGTGTCATCTGTGGTGATGTTTTTTGCGGCTGCTATCGCGGGTAAACTGGTGCTATGGGCTGTTAGCACCGGCTTGTGAATGGGGTGATAAATTTATCGCGACTTTGGCTGCGATGTAGTGCCGATAACTTGGCGATAACTCCTTGAGAATATGCCCCTCAGTGTTATATCTGACAACTCACTTTCTTTTGATCCCCAGGTCAACAGAACGGTTTCATCCTGTTTTTGGGTTATTAGGATCTTGAGGAAGATGTTCTCATGTCTTTCTCTCTCTTCGCGAAAGCAAGCAGCTGTTGCCTTGATTTTGTCCAGGCTGGATAACTGTGACACTCTATACTTGGACATTAACAAGGGATCCATCCATAAATTGCAACTTGTTCAGAATGCCGCAGCAAGACTCATTATGGAACTTCACAAATTTCTCTCGATCTCCGCTGCCATTCGTAAGTTGCATTGCCTTCCACTAGAGAAACGAATTCTGTTTAAGGTCCTATGTATAGTTCATAGGGCACTTCACAATTCTGGTCCAGAAGGAATTAAACATCTACTCCAAAGTTACATCCCTATTAAACAACTGTGGTCGGCCAACAAAAATTGGCTGATAGTGCCCAGGTTTAGGAGGGCAAAGGGGGGAGGAAGAGCCTTTGCTGTGGCTGCATTTAAGCTCTGCAACACTCTCCCCCTATCGATCTCCTGCCAACAGTCTTACCATCTCTTCCGTAAATCCTTAAAGACCTGGCTTTTTGCCCTTTAATGACTTAGCGGACTTACACCTCCTATTCCCTGACCATTGGTTCTGTCTCAGCGCCTTGACGCCTTTGGGCAAAGTTTGCGCTTTATAAGATGGTCATAATAATAATAATAACCTCTCCCTCAGATAACGAATGTGTGTATGGGTGTGCATATTAGGGTGTATACATGGACTGGCCTCTACTGTCACACATCTCTCTCAGATGATGGGTGTGCGTAGTAGGATGTGTGCATGGACTAACCTCTTCTTACAGACTTCCCTCTCAGATAACAGGTGTGTGTAGTAGAGTGTGGAAAGAGAGACTGGCCTCTCCGCTGAGACCTGTCTCTCAGATGACGGGTGTGCATAGTAGTGAGTGGAGAAGGACTGCCCTTTTCCTGTCAGACCTTTCTCTCAGATGACGGATGTGCATATTAGGGTGTGTACATGGACTTGCCTCTTTTGTCTAACCTCTCTCTCAGATGACAGGTGTGCATAGTACGCTGCGTACATGGACTAGCATCTCCGGTCTGACCACTCTCTCAGATGACAGGTGTGCACAGTAAGGTGTGTGGAGTGACAGGCCTCTCCTTGCAGACCTCTCTATCAGATGATGGGTGTGCATAGTAGGATGTGTTGAGATAGACTGGCCTCTCCGATGAGACCATTCTCTCAGATGATGGGTGTGCGAAGTAGTGAATGGAGAGGGGTTACCCTTTCCTGTCAGACCTCTCTCTCAGATGACAGGTGTGCGTAGTAGTGTGTGTAGATGGACAGGCATCTACTGTCATGCCTCTCTCTCAGATGACAAGTTACCGTAGTAAGGTGTGGGGTGTGACAGGCCTCTCATTCCAGACCTTTTTCTCAGATGACTGGTGTGCATAGTAGGGTGTGTGGAGAGAGACTGGTCTCTCAGCTAAGATCTCTCTCGCAGATTAAAGTTCTGCATAGTAGTGAGTAGAGAGGGACTGCCGTTTCCTGTCAGATCTCTCTCTCAAATGAGGGGTGAATATTAAGGTGTGTACATGGACCGGCTTCTCCTTAAAGACCTCTCTCTCAGATGATGGATGTGCATATTGGGGTGTGTACATGGACTGTCTTCTCTGCCAAGACCTCTCTCTCAGATAACGGGTGAGCATAGTAAGGTGTGTGCATGGACTGGCCTCTCCTTTGAGACATCTCAGATGACAGATGTGTGTAGTAGTGTATGGGGAGGAACTGACCTGTCCTGTCAACAGTAGCTGTCGGTGGTGGGAGTGCCGCCGGGCGCTGACGTGGGGCGGGGGAGGGGCAGGGTGGGGTGGGGGGTAGTAAACTACGGATTACGGGCAATTACAGGTAACTACACATATAAATAAATAAAACGAATTTCGTTTCTCGCGCTGCATCACATTTGGCAATGCAGCGCGAGAAACGAAATTTGTTTTATTTATTTATATGTGTACTTACCTGTAATCGCCCGTAATCCGTAGTTTACTACCCCCACCCTGCCCCTCCCCCGCCCCACATCAGCGCCCGGCGGCACTCCCACCACCGACCGCTACTGCCTGTCAAGTCTCTCTCTCAGATGATGAGTATGCCAAGGTGTGTGGGGAGTGATGGGCCTCTCCTTCAAGACCTCTTTCTTAGATGAGGGGGTCCATAGTAAGCTATATGGATAGACTGACTTTACTTTCAGATCTCTGCCTCAGATGCCCTCTCCTTCCACATCTCTTTCTCAGATGACGGGTCTGCGTAGTAAGGTGTGGTAAGAGAGACTGGTCTCTCTGCTGAGACCTCTCTCTCAGATGAAGGGTGTCCGTAGTTGTGAGTGGAGAGGGACTGCCCTCTCCTGTCAGACCTCTCCCTTGGATGATGGGTATGCATAGTAGGATGTGGGGAGGGAAAGGCCTCTCCGCCCAGACCCCTGTCACCGATGAAAGATGTGCATAGTAAGGTGTGTGAATGGACTGGCCTCTCCTTTCAGAACTCTCTCTCATATGACAGGTGTGCATAGTAGAGTGTATGGAGAGAGACTGACCTCTCCGCTGAGACCTCTCTCTTGGATGACAGGTGTGCATAGTATGCGCTGTCCATGGACTGTCCCCCTGCTAACATCCCTCTCTCTGATAATGGGTGTTCATTAGGGTGTGGAAAGAGACTGTAATCTACTCACATCTCATACCAAGCCGATGGGCATAAATAGTAGACTCAGATAAACACCATCTCCAGTAAGACTCCTTCCTACAGTAGCAGACTACAGTGTATTCAAAGATCACCTACTCCTTCCTACTTTTCACAATCCCGCGAGAGTCTCGCAAGATTGTAACATTTAAAAAAAATAAGAATTAACCATCAACTCATCACAGTACTTATCTCTTACACACTCCCTCTCAAGAACAAGGACCACAATACGCATTCCTTCTAACAGAGTGTATTGATAACTCATCTACGCCTTTTTGCTATTCATGATACTGCGAGTGTCCCACGAGATCATAAAAATGACTTAAAAACAATATACATTTATTATCTTCATAGTAGTTATCCCTTAGACACCTACTCTCTAAATCTAGGGGGGCAGCATGTCTTTCTGCTTCGCCCTTATATAGCTTTTTGCTTCATTTCCACAACAGCTCCAATTTTTAACAGTAAACAGTAATGCCGGCCATTTCATTTCTAAAATTCCAACAGTCAGCCAATCAGAACGCTTGCTCTCGTGGGACTCGCAGGAGCCTCTCACTCCCGTAAGAGTGTGAAGCTTCACAGGAAAAACAGGCCTCTCGACCAATCAAAGACATTCATTTTCGATTTTGTGCTCCAGCAGGACATCCACTAGACGCTCGTGAGCCCAACTGCCAAAATATACAATTATATGTGACCCGTAATATCTTAAAAACTAGTGAACGGATGTGCACAAAATCACAAGAAGCACAATTTGCAGATGAAGATCTAGCTTCCTGCCGCATTTAGTGTCGCTGGTATTCTATATAGGAGCTGCTCTCCACCTAAATTTGGGAACTACCTAGAGTTCTCTGCTTCCATTTTTTGCTATATTTATATATATATATATATATATATATACAGTTCCACAAGTTACCCACAGGGCAGGGCGCACTCACTAATCGGCATTTCATGCGGACAAGGAAGAGTCAGGCACATCCAGCGTCTGCAGTAACCTGACGCGTTTCGAGTATTCCACCCTTAATCATAGGTTTCTCTGATGCACAGAAACTGACAACAAAATGGTTTCCAGCAATCTCCCATTTATTTAACAATCAATCAAGCTCAGGTGAGTACAGCTTCAAATTGCATGCTGGGACTGGAAGTCCATACAATAAATCCCAAGTGGGCAGAAGGCAGTTCTTGTGTACATAACAATATTCAATCACGGCTGCGCCAGAACGAGCACTTCCCAAATAAACCTTATGCCTGTATGTTCCGCTCTGCTGAAAACAACTCCAGCAGCAGAGCCGCCTGCTTCGCGGTGGTGCGCCCCTCGGCCGGGTCGGCCGTATTTATACAGTTCCACAAGTTACCCACAGGGCAGGGCGCACTCACTAATCGGCGTTTCATGCGGACAAGGAAGAGTCCGGCACATCCAGCGTCTGCAGTAACCTGACACGTTTCGAGTATTCCACCCTTAATCATAGGTTTCTCTGCTACACAGAAACTGCCAACAAAATAGTTTCCAGCGATCTCCCATTTATTTAACAATCAATCAAGCTCAGGTGAGTACAGCTTCAAATTGCATGCTGGGACTGGAAGTCCGTGCAATAAATCCCAAGTGGGCTGAAGGCAGTTCTTCTGTACATAACAATATTCAATCACGGCTGCGCCAGAACGAGCACTTCCCAAATAAACCTTACGCCTGTATGTTCCGCTCCGCTGAAAACAACTCCAGCAGCAGAGCCGCCTGCTTCGCGGCGGTGCGCCCCTCGGCCGGGTCGGCCGTATTTATACAGTTCCACAAGTTACCCACAGGGCAGGGCGCACTCACTAATCGGCGTTTCATGCGGACAAGGAAGAGTCAGGCACATCTAGCGTCTGCAGTAACCTGACGCGTTTCAAGTATTCCACCCTTAATCATAGGTTTCTCTGCTACACAGAAACTGCCAACAAAATGGTTTCCAGCGATCTCCCATTTATTTAACAATCAATCAAGCTCAGGTGAGTACAGCTTCAAATTGCATGCTGGGACTGGAAGTCCATACAATAAATCCCAAGTGGGCTGAAGGCAGTTCTTGTGTACATAACAATATTCAATCACGGCTGCGCCAGAACGACCACTTCCCAAATTAACCTTACGCCTGTATGTTCCGCTCCGCTGCAAACAACTCCAGCAGCAGAGCCGCAGGCTTTGCGGCAATGCGCCCCTCGGCCGGGTCGGCCGTATTTATACAGTTCCACAAGTTACCCACAGGACAGGGCGCACTCACTAATCGGCGTTTTATGCGGACAAGGAAGAGTCAGGCACATCCAGCGTCTGCAGTAACCTGACGCGTTTCGAGTATTCCACCCTTAATCATAGGTTTCTCTGCTACACAGAAACTGCCAACAAAATGGTTTCCAGCGATCTCCCATTTATTTAACAATCAATCAAGCTCAGGTGAGTACAGCTTCAAATTGCATGCTGGGACTGGAAGTCCATACAATAAATCCCAAGTGGGCTGAAGGCAGTTCTTGTGTACATAACAATATTCAATCACGGCTGCGCCAGAACGAGCACTTCCCAAATAAACCTTACGCCTGTATGTTCCGCTCTGCTGAAAACAACTCCAGCAGCAGAGCCGCCTGCTTCGCGGCGGTGCGCCCCTCGGCCGGGTCGGCCGTATTTATACAGTTCCACAAGTTACCCATTGTATTGACTTCCAGTCCCAGCATGCAATTTGAAGCTGTACTCACCTGAGCTTGATTGAACATGGCGGCGGCCGACATGTTCAATGACAACCGAGCTCCAGAACAGAACTCACTCTCCCATAGTGCACCAGCAGGATCCCGAAGCTCTGGATTTAGAGATAAACTTAAATTACTAGAGAAACTCAGCAAAGCGGAACAAAGTAAGTGGTGGGAAGCCAAGTCATTACAGCATTATCTAGATGTAGGGAGAGTGCCACGAGGTCTGCGAATCCTGTTAGCCTCCAGTTATGAAAATCCCGACTAAAACATGATGAGTGAGTGGGCTGAGACTAATTTGGAATCCTCACGCAGACTTATAATTATATTAGTGAAATATGCTGAAAAAGACCGGGAGAAGTTACAGGAAGAAATAGAGAAATTAAATGAAGAGCTCAGTACAATGGGGCAAAATGATGAATTAATTAAACTCAAGGAAGAAATGACTAAGAGAATCAAAAAGAAGAAGACAAAATAAGAGAACGAAAGGCATATAAATTTCACCGTGACCGCATGGACTATGAGAGCGGGAGAATATTCACATTCGCGAAGAAGTATGACAAATTGAAGGTTTCAAAATATGGAGAGGCGCAACAAGAAGTTAGGGCGAACCAGGTAAATCCGATAACACGCCCAGAAGGAGCTTCCAGCTCTGACTTTAGCTCGGCCTTGGAGAGTGAGACAGAAATGGATGCCCGCCTCCAAAGAATGAAACAAGTACCAGCGAAAATCTCTTTAGCAGAAGAAGTGGATTTTTTATGCCGCGAACGTCGGGACACCCTGCGTCCGTGAAAACTAACAAACAAGCAACCAGAAATCGAACCATCAAACGCAGGGAAAGGAGGCAAGCAAGACGAAAAAGAACAGCCAAGACAATTCCAGAAGAGACAATCAAAGCGCAATTGGAGACGCTAACTCAGACTGAACCCATAATCAACCAAACCGTCATCAATCTGACAAATGTGGATCTCAACAAAGCTGAATTGCAATTGTTACAACTTGGGTTGTCATACTGCCGTGAGAGCTCTTTTAGATATGCGGCAACGCGGTGTGACATTTTCAAAAGTATCAGAAAACTACAATTAAAAAAATACTTCTTACAACAAAAACAAGAGTCAGACAAAGACAAACCAGAGGCAACCAATGGCCAGGCAATCAGCCCTTTGCCAACAAATTTAAATGCCAAGGATATGCCAACTTTACATACAATGTTAGAATTGGCTCAAGAAAACAAGACTTTGGACCTTCCAAGTGACAACGCAGAAAATAGAGTAACACAAAAAAGACCTATTACGCCTTTTAAACCTCCTTCTACATTTAACCCAATTACCATCAGGGACTCTATTGATATGTTCAACGAGCAGGTAACTTCCAGCATCAAAAAACTCAACCACAAAATAAACAACCAAACTAGACGCAAAACTAATAAAAGAGAGATTCAATACTACAACCTTATGTCCAAGCTGAAGAAGAACAAAGACATTGTTATCCACAATTCGGATAAAGGGGGAAACTTAGTCCTTTGGAACAAAGTGGATTACATTGAAGAAGCCACAAACCAGCTAAAAGACAAAGGATGTTACCATCAAAGTGACCAACAAACACTTAAAACCATGTACAGTGATTTTAGGATGAAACTGGTAGCTTGGAAAAATGGGGGACTACTGTCTCTGGAAGAATACAAATTTCTAAAGAATGACAATCCGGTAACCCCCATATTGTACTTTATACCTAAGGTACACAAAAATCCACTAAAACCCCCTGGGAGGCCTATTATTTCGGCTCGCAATAGCCTCCTCGAAAAGACGTCCCAATATGTAGATTTCTTTTTGCAGGACTTTGTGCAACACCTACCCTCATTCATAAGGGACACGGGGGATTTTTTGGCAAAACTGCAAACAGTCAAATGGCAAGACAACTATCTGCTCATCACTCTTGATGTTATGTCTTTGTATACGTCTATCAAGCATCAGGATGGACTGAGGGCTCTACGTTATTATCTAGCAACAAGAGCATTGGAATTTGAACTACATAATACAATGTTAATTAATATGGTTGAGTTTTGCCTAAAGAACAACTTTTTCATATTTCAAAAGGTTTTATACCAGCAGCAACGTGGGGTAGCTATGGGGGCCAGCTTCTCCCCCAGCTATGCTTGTCTCCACATGGGCTGGTGGGAGGAGCTGGTCCTACACAATCAGTTTGTAGCATATGTAACCAATAACATCAAGACTTGGTTAAGGTTCATAGACGACCTTTTTATCATATGGCAGGGCACTAAAGAGGAAGCAGAGAGATTTGTTGAGGATTTGAATGACAACAATCTAAACCTACATTTTACTGCATCCATCAGTTCTGAAACTGGCAATTTTCTTGATGTCCAAGTGTATGTGAAGGATGGCCAGCTACAAACCAAAATACACAGAAAAATCACTGCAGGGAACTCGGTGTTACATGCAAGCAGCGCTCACCCGAAGCATTTGATACAAAGTATACCATTTGGGGAGATGCTACGGCTGAAACACATATGTAGTTGTAGTGAGGATTTGAGGGAAGCCCAAGCCGCTAGCAAAAATAGATTTTTGACTAGGGGCTATTCCTCACATTTTATTAACACTGCCATCCTTAGAAGCAATGCAGTAAATCGGGATACTCTATTGAACAAGGGTGCCCAAGTCAAGCAGACAGAAGAAGAAAAGACAGGAACTTTTAGGTTTATACTCAGCTATAATAAACAGAGTAAAACCATCAAAAAGATCATTGACAGAAATTGGCCTATAATCTTAGGGGATCCTATGATAGGCCATCTATTGCCAAAGAAAGCGGCAATCACATACAGCAGGGCACCCTCAATGAGGGACACCCTAGTACAAAATGATCCTGGAGGCATTACGAATACTACTTGGCTGAGTCAACGCAGAGGTTTCTTCAAGTGCAAGGCATGCAAGGCTTGCCTACACAGGGTCAATACCACAACTTATAAGACATCTTTTGGAGAACAAGAACATTTGATCACTAAATCCCTGACATGTAAAACAGACCACGTGGTCTATGTGCTGGAGTGCCCTTGTAACCTCAGATACGTTGGCAGAACTATACTGCAGGGACACAAAAGGGTACTCCTGCACATCAGGGCAATCAAAAATCAAGACCCCACCTACCCAGTGGCACGTCATTTTGGTGAAAAACATGACGCGGATCCCTAGTACCTCCGCTATTTTTTAATAGACAGTGTACCAGCTAATAAAAGAGGGGGTGACAGGGTGAAGGCATTGAGACGTCTAGAAACAAGATATATCCTAGACCTCGACTCTAAGTCCCCAGGAGGTCTCAATATCACAGAAGACCTTTACACATGCCTCTAACAAAGAAATTAAGTTTAAGCACTTAGGTGAATTTGAGTTGTCATAACAGAGCCAGTTGTCATTTGACATTTACTATTTAAACACAGGTTTTAGATGAAACCGTTGCCAAACCACTATTTTTTATATATTTTTTTACCCAGTTTTATGGAATATTTAAGGCAACACGTTTTAGGAAAAATTAGCACTTAGCACTTTATTTAAGCGAATTTGCACATATCCCTGAGTTGCAATGTTTTGACATCGCTATCAGGGCACTTGTCACTTTAAATTGTTACATCACTTAAAACAAAATGGGGTATATATAATGAGACACCTACCGTGTAGCACGTCAAGTGATCAAGATCCCACGGGATCGAAACGCGTCATGCTGAGGTGTACCACAACAGAGCTGGAATAATCTTACTGCACCTATTTGTGGTCCGGGCCCCTATTTTTCTGCAGAGCCAATGATGGTTGGCGAATGACGAAAGGGAAGGAGTGCTTTGAAATATATATATATATATATATATATATATATATATATATATATATATATATATATTTATCGCAACGTAGTTAGGCCGGAGCCTTCAACTGGCCATGCATACATGTATATATATACATGTATACATGGCCAGTTGAAGGCTCCGGCCAAAACACGTCGCCATAACTGTATCATTGGGTTATGGAGAAAAAAATGGAATAAAAGACAGTGGGGTATATTCACAAGAACGTGCGCTAAACAACTCCAAAAAATGTTAACGCAACTTTACACATCGCAGTCCATCGCGGGAAAATAACCCCGTATTAACGTGGAATTCACAACACGGCGGTTCCATGCGATAGCCTCCCGAATCCGCAGCCAATGTCTGCGATACAACCACCGCGACGGCGATAAAAACACAAACCCCAACGCGTAAAAAGACGCGATGGGCCCAAACGCGATAAGAAAACAGTGATAACCAGTGAGAGGCCAGCAATACCCACGCGTAATGCGGGAAAAAGCACAAGAACAGCATACGGAAAATGCCACTAAAAAGGAAATGAACTGCGGAGTACTATGGATGCACCCTGACCGACTGCAGAGGACAACATGAATCCCACAATCCCCACGGAGGAACACCCAGGAATCCAGGGCTCGTGGAAGGGCAATGAGAAGAGGAAGAGGAAGACGGGGTACAGTCTGCAGGAAAGCACGATTATCGTCACGGAGATAGAATACCACCACCAACTGTACGTCACCTCCAACGTGTCACTGGCAACAAAGAGGCAAAGATGGCACACCATCTCGGACCATGTGAATGCCGTCACAGCGCCGAGGAGGACAATGGAAGAGGACAAGAGGCGCTGGATTGATGTGAATGCCAAAACCAAGCAGAAACTCGCTGCCAACACGAAAGCAGCAACGCACTTCGGAGGAGGGGGCCAGCAGAACACCAGGAGCTGAATGACATGGAGAAGATGGTGGCCACAGTCACGAGTCGGGAGACGGTGACAGGAGTTGGGGATCCGGACACTGCCCAACATGACCCGACACTACATCAACAGGGTGTGTACCGACCAGGGAGTGGGGGGACGGGGGAGATGGGCACAATGGCACACATGCACAATTAAGCAGAGCACACTGCACACCCACAATGACTCAGGATCATGTCCCTGATCCCACGGGAACACTTCAGCACACACACAAACACCAAGTAGTCCCACGTACACCATGTGCCCAAAGGGGCACCCACCCAACACATCAACAATCACACAACCAACACATGCACACGTGCGAAACACAGCAAACATGCATATACGTCAGCCACACTGACAATGCAAGAGACAGCACATGACGAGTAGCATGGCTGCAGTCCAATCATCATGACAATGTACACGGCACAACACTGAGGTGGCTGAGTGTGGACCACAACCGGAAAGGAGCAGGTCACACTCGGACACAACCACCTGCACAAACAACCCCTGACGTCAACGACACATCTGCGGACAAACCATGCCCAAGAGTCACAACTCGACAAAGAGCACAAGTTACCCAAGTCTGCAACATCTCAGCACTGTGGAAGCACAGAACTGAAAGGCACACCGCATGAAAGGGATAAGTGGCAGCTAAATCAGAGCCGCAGGAGCGACTCACCCACCGTGCAGCATACGCACATAAGAATAAGTGCACCTCGACATTGACAACATCCTGGTACAAACAGCAACACCTCCACAACAGAACACAGGACACAACTGGTGCCGCATATGTGCACAACATGGCCAATCACATCTGGCACAGCAGGAAACTGTGACATGACAATGTACAAGTACAACCTGTAACCTGCAAATATTTTTTATTCAGACAGGCTGTGCTTGTGGACATTTTGTACTGTCCCATGATTGCCAGGGACGGCCACAATGTGACGTGCTCATGAGAAGAAATTGGCAATGAGGGTGTTCCTACGGGCTAATCCTGCCGCAGCTGCAGTGGGATGTGGGCCACCTGCCCCATCATCCTCATCATCGTCCGGTACTTCTGGAACTTGGATCCATGGGGCATTGGTGCAGTACACAGATGTTGTGCAACACACAACATGCAACGATCATCTTGCACACGATTTCTGGGCTGTACAGGAGCCTTCCACCTGTGACGTCCAGGCACCTGAAACGTGACTTCAACACGCCAAATGTGCGTTCCACGATGCCCCTGGTGCGTATGTGGGCCGCATTGTACTGCCTCTGGGCGGGTGTGTTCGGGTCTCGGAGGGGTGTCATCATCCAAGGGCAGAGTGCATATCCTTGATCACCTGTGACAGTGCAGAGAGAAAAGAGTCAATACTTGGTTCGGCAGGACGTGATGGCAGGCCCACCAATCCAGTGACGCCTGTGCTGGCTGTGTGTGGGGTGAGTGTAAGCCAGCCCTCAGGGAGTAGCTGGTGCTGGCAACAACTTCAACAGTCATCAGGCACTCAGGAATGCAATGTTCGAACAGCAAGGGAGCATGACTTGAGTTGCACAGAGTTAGTGGCCCCGGATGCACAGCGGCCGACACGGGCCTACCGCCACGGTACGCTGACTTGCGGGAGACTGGGGTAGGGTCATGAGGGCAGAGCAGGGTCTTGTATGTATCAAAGGTGGTTTTCGCTGAGTGTCTCAGGTGAGAGTGGGAGGTGTACCCCCAGGGCATGATGCAGAGGGCACATACCAGCTGTGTCCGGCAGCATGGCGGATATGAATGCCACAGACTCATGCCAAACACCAAGTCCGTACCTGCCAGTTGCTGATGACAACCCCTAGGCCACAGGCTCAGACACCAACAATGTTCTGCCGGAGGCTGACGGTGACTCACGGCGCACACGGTTTGTGGCACCAGGTCAGTCCTTGCTACTGGTTGACCTCCTCCGTAACGGTGATCCGTGTTTCCACCGGACTGAAACGCATCTTTCTCTCACTCCTCTCCCTGCGTTCACTGGCATGAACTCTGCCATTGATTAATGAAGACTCAGTTCTAGATGTGGGACATACTGGACTGCAGTGTAGGCCGGCTGCAGCGGTGGAGTATGTCAACGAATGAGGACTCCTGATGGCCTGTGTCACGGAGGACAGCGATGGTCTGAGGAGGCTGCCAAGGTCGCGGGCATTGGTCTTGGAGCTAGCAGCGGCACGTGGTGGGCCCTCTTTGACACACGACGGTGTCGGCAGGTGAGCAGTGCGGCCTTGGAGCGCTGGGGTGGGCAAGCCGGGTCTGGGTGTCAGCGGCCTGGGGTGCAGCAGGCACACAGGCTTGCAGGCCCCGCTGCTCACGGCATCGGCCTTGTGGCGGGCTGAGAGGCGCCGCCCTGGCAGTGATGTTGGCCATTCCGGGAGAGCACCACGCTCAGCTCAACAGTGTTTTTATCCACACCCCTACGCAGGCCTGGCGTGAGCCGGGCCAACCCACTACGCTCACGCACACAGGGGGGGCCGCAGCGAGTGACATTTCCGCGATCTAACCCACAGCCTGGGGTGACATGGTTGCGTCCACTGTTCACTACTCTCCAGAAACCAGCAGTTAATGTCTGCATGGACATATCTGTGGTTTGCATACCCAGGTCTGTCCAGCACATTCACGCCACACTTGTCGTTGTGTACATTCCCATTCATGGGTCACTTGCATCCTTCGCACATGCCTGCTTTCCGCCTCTCCACATGTTCAGCTGTTGTGTGGCTGTGGTGCCATGATATAGCTGGCTTGTGTATATGGGAAGCCCAGGATCCCAATGGAGTTGTGTTGTCGTGTCTGGTAGGTGGGCATGTTGATTGACATGTTTGTATGTGGTTTGGTCACGTGTGCATTCCCACAGTTGTGCGTTGTGTGATCATGGCTTTGAGGTGTGTGGTGTGTTGATTGGGTACTTACCAACGAGCAGTCCAGTTCCATAGGTGCCATCCTGGAAGCGCTGGTTGATGATGGACTGTCGGAAGATGTAGGAATCGTGCACACTGCCTGGGTAGCTTGCGACGACATTGGTGAACATTCCCCAGTGGTCCACTATTGCCTGCACATTGATGGAATGCGTGTGCTTTCTGTTGCGGTAGATGTGTGCAGTGTCCGCAGGGGGCACAAGTGGGACATGTGTGCAGTCACTGGCCCCCAACATGTGTGGGAATCTAGCAATGGCGTAGAAGCCTTGCTTGGTCTCCAGCTGTTCCTGCGCAGTGTGGGGGAAGTGAAGGTACTGGGGTATGAAGCTGATGATGGCATCCAGGACTGGTGTGAGGAACTTTGATAGGGCTGGCTGTGAGACTCCTCCGACTCTGGTTGGAAGGTACCAGGGGCCAACGTGTGCAGCACAGCCAGCAGCTTTGTCTGCGGAGGGATGTTGGTTGTCCGCTGTGTTGGGACAGTCAGCTGTGGCCGATGTGGGTCATGATGCGGAGGATGGTTGTCCATTTGAGCCTGTAGTGGGCAATGACTTCCTCGGGCGTTAGGTCTGTGAGACTGGTGCATTTTCGGTAGGTCCTCTGTCTTACTCTGCGCTGCCTCTGTGGTGGTCCGGGGGGGTGCCGGTCCGGGTCCTGGGGGTGGTGCCGGTTGGTGTTGTGGCCCTGTTGGGGCTCCAAGCTGCATGATGAGTAGCTCCATGGCGTCGGTTGTTCTTCGGGTGCGGCTGTGTGTGGGGCTCCGTTGCCTACTGCAGGTAGTCGTCCTGCTTAACACCAGCAAGAGGCAGGTGTTAAATACCTACTGCTACCGCGGCTTATCGCATGGTTTTGACTCGCATCGCAGATCTGGCAGTTCGTTGTGAAAGTGGTGTTGTGGTGTTTTCGTGAGTTTTTGCACGGGAACGCCTACTCTGCATCTCATTAGGGTTAGTTGGTGGTGTCACCCGTGGAGATAAATTTTGAGGCAGTTATCGCGGGAATACTGGCGATGTCAGCAGTTTGCACCCGCTTGTGAATGGGGCGTTAAATCTATCTCCACTTTTGATGCGTTAAGGTGGCGATAACTCGGCGATAAGTCCTTGTGAATATGCCCCTGTGTGTGTTAACCGACCTGGTTGTGCTGCCTGTTTCCTTGGACCACCTGATGGTATTTGGATATCCTTTGTGGGATATATATATACATATATATATATATATATATATATATATATGAAGATGGAGGATCACAAGAAAACAACAGCCAGCCAGGGCAAAAATCTGGATCCCAAAGGATACAATGAGTCACAAAGAAATAAAATATCCAAGAAAGAAGTGACTCAAACAGATAGATTCACCAAAGAACAAAATATATTTCAACTACAACGCTTTCAGCTTCGCCTTCCTCAGGTAGTACAAGATGGTTTGCTCATGGCTGCACAGATGACACAGCTGAATTTTCAAAAGCATCATGAGTGAAGATTCCATTTGGAATGTGGAATCAATGCAGTCCTGAGCATCTTGAGATATGCAGTAATCAGGTTGTATTATCAGTAATGTTCAGTCCATCTGGATGCAAAGTGATTTTAAACGGTACATCCAGAAGTTTTCTCTGAGTCCAGTAGTTCTTCCTTTGAGACATGTTCCACGGGAAAATCTTCAAATCTGATAGTAAATGATCCACAAGGTTAAAATGATTGGCTACTAGGCTGGTCAATTTTCTTATTAATTATTGCCGATTTGTGGTTCCTGAATCGTGAATGGAGGTCATTCACTGTTTGGCCTACATATTGTTTACAGCTTTGTTGTTGGCACTGAATCACATAAATAATGCATGTTGAGCGACATGTAAGATGCTGTCTTATTCCATAGGTCCTTCTTGTAACAGAACTAGTTACTGATGATGTTTGTAAAAGGTATTCACACGTGATGCACCTTTAGAGTCACAGCAATGAACCCTGCATTTGTTACAACTTGCTTGAGTTCAGCTCACAATAAGAGATCGTAAATTTGAGCTCTGCGGCAGCAATGACTGGCGGTTTTGGAAAAACCTTTGCAATTTTTCACAAGTAGACAGTAGGAAATGTTTTGCATTATATTTCTGTAGTTGGGAGCTGATGGATGATAGTCAACCACAAATGGAGTTCTGTCACTTTTGCTTCTGCTGCTGGTATTCCAAATAAGTGCTTCTCTGGACTGCAAAGACTTGTCAATTTGTTGCTGTATGATATGCAGAGGATAGCCACGCATTTTAAATAATGTAGCAAGCTCCTGTAGATGGTCTTTACAGGTTTCTCATTGCTGCAGATGCGTCTTATTCTGAGTGCTTGGCTGTAGATGATGCTCAGTTTAGTGTGGTGTGGGTGACATGAAGTCCAGTTTAGATACAAATGAGCATCTGTAGGTTTGTAGTACAGATCAGTTGTAATTTTTGTTCATGAATGGTCACCATTCATGAACAAAAATTACAACTGATCTGTACCACAAGCCTACAGATGCTCATTTGTATCTAAACTGGACTTCATGTCACCCACACCACACTAAACTGAGCATCATCTACAGCCAAGCACTCAGAATAAGACGCATCTGCAGCAATGAGGAAACCTGTAAAGACCATCTACAGGAGCTTGCTACATTATTTAAAATACGTGGCTATCCTCTGCATATCATACAGCAACAAATTGACAAGTCTTTGCAGTTACCCAGAGAAGCACTTATTTGGAATACCAACGGCAGAAACAAAAGTGACAGAACTCCATTTGTGGTTGACTATCATCCATCAGCTCCCAACTACAGAAATATAATGCAAAAAACATTTCCCTTACTGTCTACTTGTGAAAATTGCAAAAGGTTTTTCCAAACCGCCAGTCATTGCTTATCGCAGAGCTCCAAATTTACGATCTCTTATTGTGAGAGCTGAACTCAAGCAAGTTGTAACAAATGCAGGGGTTCATTGCTGTGACTCTAAAAGGTGCATCACGTGTGAATACCTTTTACAAACATCATCAGTAACTAGTTCTGTTACAAGAAGGACCTATGGAATAAGACAGCATCTTACATGTCGCTCAACATGCATTATTTATGTGATTCAGTGCCAACAACAAAGCTGTAAAAAACAATATGTAGGCCAAACAGTGAATGACCTCCGTACACGATTCAGGAACCACAAATCGGCAATAATTAATAAGAAAATTGACCAGCCTGTAGCCAATCATTTTAACCTTGTGGATCATTTACTATCAGATTTGAAGATTTTCCCGTGGAACATGTCTCAAAGGAAGAACTACTGGACTCCAGAGAAAACTTCTGGATGTACCGTTTAAAATCACTGCATCCAGATGGACTGAACATTACTGATAATACAACCTGATTACTGCATATCTCAAGAGCTCTCAGGACTGCATTGATTCCACATTCCAAATGGAATCTTCACTCATGATGCTTTTTGAAAATTCAGCTGTGTCATCTGTGCAGCCACTGAGCAAACCATCTTGTACTACCTGAGGAAGGCGGAAGCTGAAACGTTGTAGTTGAAATATATTTTTGTTCTTTGGTGAATCTATCTGTTTGAGTCACTTCTTTCTTGGATATATATATATATATATATATATATATATATATTATCTACTGACGGTCGCCAGTAGATAGTTATAGTTAGGACCTATTTTCCATAGGAAATATATATATATATATTATCTACTGGCGGTCGCCAGTAGATAGTTATAGTTAGGACCTATTTTCCATAGGAAATTTGCAACATTCTATTTGAAATAACTTTGGCGCCGGTTGACGAATCTTAGCGAAATTTTCAAAACTCGTGGGGCGCTCCGGTCCACTCCTATCCTGAAAGTCTCGGGGTGATTCGTCAAGTGGGGGCCGAGAAAAAAGGGGGGTCCCAAAACGTGTTTTCCCCATGCAATTTTCCATAGGAACCTTTAGTCGCAGCTACAGCTCGAACTGCTGAACGGAATTACATCAAATTTGCCAAAAAGGTAGCCCTTGGTTCAGAGTCGTGCCTTTTGCTTAAATGGTGTAAATCCGTTCAGTAGTTCCTGAGAAAATCAAAACTAAAATCACATATATATCTATGGCTGCGTAGGGTCCGCGTACCCTCCCGATCACGAGCTGCATGCTAATTGGCTGTCAAGTGGCTGTCAACACTCCAAATCAGGAAGTGTTGGCAGCCATTTTGTGCCTCGGTAGAACCGAGGCACAGAAACAAGTCGCAAAACGCAAAAAGGGGGCAGGGTAGAAACACCCTGACCCCCTAGGTCTGCTCAGGGGGTCCCACAAGGATCCCCATGGCAGAAAAAAGCATTTTTTTTAAAAACAAATCGGCGGGATGCGCTTAGGGTGCGCAGATCCCACTGTGATAAAAAAAAATCGAAGCGCGGTCTCCCGCGCTTCGAGGCTATTTTGCCCCCGGGTGGGCCAAGTCCCGGGGGCATTCGAGGGGTGGGTTTATATTTTATGGGGGGGCCTCTATGGCCCCCCCGCAGCCCCGGGGACCGCCACCCCCCGGGGCTATTTTTAAAAATTAAATAACCTGTGTGGGGGGGCTCCAGCCCCCCCACACGCCCCGGGGACCGCCACCTCCCCGGGGCACTAATGAAAGACTTGTGGGGGTCTGTTTTGGACCCCCGAAGCCCCGGGGACCACCACCTCCCCGGGACTCAGTTGATGTTGGGAGGGGGGCCACGCGGCCCCCCTCCTGGAGCCTGTGGTGGCCCTGGGGACCGCCACCCCCCAGGGCCGGCTCCTGCAGTGTCCCAGGGTGCCTACCCCCGGGACACTGCTGTTTGCAATGGCAGGACGGGAGCCGCGCGGCTCCCGTCCTGTCATTGCAAACTTGCTTTGCTTCATTGAAGCGAGAGCAGGGAAACCTGACCATGTCATGAGTGATGTAATATGTGACGTCATCAGCAGTGCATTGCGGGGGCGCGAGTTATAGTTAGCTGAACTAACTATAATGGGGGAATTTCACGGGTTTTGTACGAGTGAAATGTCCAACTAACTATAACTGTCCCTAAAACCTATGGTTTTTTCAGTGAATTTCAAAGGTTTTTTAAATGTTAATTTCTAACTATAACGTGTCTGAAACCTATATATATATATATGTATATGTGCAAAATATGTTTCATTTTAAATCGTTTAGTACTTTGTTCAGCTACTAAGGCAGACATTAATTACAACAAACACAAATTTTATATATTTGTAATATAACTGGACCTGTATATTTATCCCAGGTACCAGATAATAGAACAGTCTAACTCTTAAATATTGGCAGAAGTGCCCAAGGGAACTAGCTGGTAATTATTTGTTCGAGGCTGGTAGTGGTTAGGTAAAGGTAAAGGGGTACCGTTTCTCTGGGACAGATTTAGGTGATAGAACTATAGTGATAAAATAACTCCTTGGTGAGAATGTGGTTTATATCACTTGTAACTGATGAATGAGCAGCCCTTTTTCGAGATATTGACTTTGAGAAGCACTGATGAGAAACGGCATCTACATCGGAGGAGGTGTACAGAGAAAGTGCAAGGAAACTCTCCCGGGAAACAGCATTATAATGCAGGTGTGAAGAGAATGAGGGGCAGCACGGAGGAGAGACCAGTTTGAAGAAGTTAGGAGGTGAGGACTCTTGAGGAGTAAGATTGCGGAAGCAGAATGGAGTATCAATTTTGCATTTAAAATTCTATTTTATTTAGTTGATTTTGTTGGGTCATCCTGTCGTGTGGTTTGTGGTCTCATGGTCTGCATTGCTAAGTTAGCTTAGGCCTGGCTGCCATGATGCCTTTTTGCGCACGTTACTTTGTGCCTTTGTTTTTCCAGCCTCTGCTTGTGCCCGGCTATTTTAGAACTGTCTGCATTTCTGCCTTTCACCTTTCCTCCTATTCCCTTTGGGTTTCGTCTGCACATCATGTACAAGGTCGAAAAACAATGTCCCTTGTTCTTGCTGATTTGGTCAGCCCCTCGCACTTAGACATAACACTGAATGCAGCTGCACTGGAGAAATTTGTGTGCTTTTAATATTGTGTTTTCACTGTTAGAGACACTTGGAGAAAAACCTTTCCAGAGAGAAGAGCTGTGCTTGTCTGATGATGTAAACCTAGCATCTAGATATTGAGGTATGAGGGTCTGCCCGACAAAGCTCAGAGGTCTTCTATTTTTATAATAAACTAGCTACTAGCACGGGGAGGGTGGTATGGTCATTTAGCCCTATATCCACTGCTTTATGAAATGCTTTCCCCGTTTATATTCTATGGAATTGTAACTATGCTTATTGTTTTATTCTTATGCATTATGCTGATAGTACTGGCTCATGTACTGCATCTTAGAGCACGGTAGTTGAAATAAACATTTTAAACTATACAGTGACTCTTATTACGCACGTTGTGGACAGGTATGAGTGAGTTATGAAAGGGTGTTCTTGCTCCCGCGAGTCCTGAGAGAGAGAGACCGTGTTCTGGGGTGTCTAATCATTGGTAGCATCGTTGCTAATGAGACGCTAATGCTAGTCGGGTTGGGATTGTGGGTGCTAAGGTGTATGGTTGGCTCACCACTATACTCCGAGGTCCTATTATCCTGTGCATAGCTCTGTGTATGTGCAGAATCCCTACAACATGGCGCAACCAACGAGTGGGCTGCTTATCTGCGAGACACTTGAGTAGTTCTTGTGCTTGTCCACAACCCCCTTCGCAGACGCTTCCGGAGATGTGTGTGAGGGCGATACCTCCTATATTGACGTTTTTATAGGTTCTTTCAAGCTTGAAGTTGTTAAAAGGTGTTTAAACAAAACCCTATATTGTGCTGCCTCCTACTAGGTTGTAGGATACTTTTAGCCTTAAATGGCTGTCCAAATTGCGGCACATAGCCGCGCAGCGCTCCGAGCTCACTTGACAGTGTATGGAGTGCCTGACGCAGGTGTCGATCTGATCTTTGTGGTACAAGCAGATCCAGCTTACCACTTTGAGGTGTTTTACTCTTGGATCACCTTTCCGGCGGTGGATGGGACTGATAATTTGTTCCATGAATATACAGCCACCGCTGCTTCCTAATGTCTATAGGCCTTATAGGAATCTTGAAGTACCGCTCACGGCATGGCAACACCGTGTTTGGTTTGATGGCGCCCTCCCCCAACCGATTACCTCAGTTCGTTTAGGCCCCTTATCAATTGAAGGGGCCACTTGGCCTGTTTTGGCCGGGTATACCCCACATCCGCGTTATATGACGCTGCCGGTCGCTGACCTGCGTAATTTACATTCGTCTTTGATACGAGTGCATAGAGCTTTAGTACAGTATGTTACAGGCAACATCCAGGCAGCCCCGCCTGGAGTTGCAGCGCATCCAGCTGGTCCGGGCGGTGTAACCATAAGTCCCGTCATGGTTAATTCGGTGATGGGCAAACGCCCACAAAATAAGGACGATTTCCCTTATTGGCTTGCAGAGAAATTTGACCAGCTGGAGGCAGTTTTTCCAAATACTTCTCCTGTGGAAAAACACAGGATATTGACGATTAGTTTGCCAAAAGACATAGTTCCCGAGTTGGCAGAATGCAACAACTGGGGTAAGGTATTCGCAGCAGTATATGCGAAGTGTTTCGGCACTCCTTCCATGACGGTTCTCCCCTCTGTAATTAAACGAGTACAGGATGAGCATGGCCCTGAGGCGGCTGTAGAATTAGGGATGAGACTGGTGGGAGTGTTCGATGTAGTGGCTGATTTGATCCTTGCGAATGTCAAGGGCGATGCAGTTAACTTCCAAGTAGCTAATGCTTTGGCTTTGGTCCCAGAACCGGACAGGCCGCGCGAATTACCGAAAATTATTGCACAGGCTTACAAAACCATTGGCCGTAATAGCCTGGGAGTCAAGCCTTTTGCTAAGACGCAAACACAATCGCAACCACAACCAAAAACTCAATCTGAGAAAGATGAGAAACCGTTCTTTACTAAAAAGAGCTGGAGGTTGTAAAAACAGGGTAAGCAACAGAAGAAGCCGGGGTCGCGAGGCGCTTCCCCAGTTTCCGTCTCTTCTGAACGCACATATGATTTGCGAGATAGAGCGAGAATTAAATCTCCAGAGAGATTTCAAGTCCCTGATCCGCGTTCTCCTCGTTCTTCACAGGCACCGTCGACCTCCCAGACAGGTGGAGGAGAGCGCCAGGATAGAGGTCGGGGTCGAGAGGCTCCACAGGGACGAGACCAACCTCGACAACAAGTCCGAGGGAAACCAGAAGAATTTCAACGTTCTCGCTCACCGTTTCAGAAGAAAAAAGTTGCAGCTGTAACAGTGAGGTATGCCACAGACGGTGAGAACGAGACTCCTGAATTGGACGTGGGCAGTGACGCTCCTAGACAGCGCCGCAGAAGTTACCATAGTGCGGGAGGCACTGCGTCCTCATGTGGAGGCGACAGCAACTGATACATTCATTACTGTCGAGACAGCAGACACCAGAGTGGCACCCCCTGACAGACTATATCATATTGTCATTCAAATTGAGGGTGACATACAGCGTGTTATTAAAGGGATTTTTTGGGAGAATCTGACCTCTTCTTACGACATTTTGTTGGCGGAGGCGGATTGGCCGCCCCCATTCGTACTTGCTGCGCGTAGAGGGGAGGAGGTAATCCTTCCGAGCTTTTCTCGTCATGTCCCCAAGGACAAAGCGGAGGCTCTCGCAGCTGAGTGGGCTGTGTCCCTGGCTCCGGCGTTATACCGCAACCACGTGGGCTGGGATGAAGACTCACCCCCCCATGATATTCCTTTGCGGTCGCTGCCACAGCCACAACCCCAATATCCCATCAAGCGGGAAGCTAAAGGTCCCGTTTCCGAAATTCTGACACAGTTGGAATATCAAGGAGTAATTGAAACATGTGTTTCACCCATGAATAATCCCCTTTTCGCGGTTTCTAAACCCGATGGATCGTACCGCCTAGTATTGGATTACCGGCATTTGAACTCTCATTGTCGGACCTTTGCGGTGCAAAATACCCATAGTTCTGCGCTTGTAGACAGTCTTGTTCGTAAAAAATATAAAACGACACTTGACCTATCCAATGGATTTTACACTCACAACTTAGCCCCGGAGTGTAGCCAATGGAGCGCTTTTACCTCCGGTGGTAAACAGTTCAAATTCCGGCGTTTACCTATGGGCTACCAAAAACAGTCCAGGCGTATTCGCTGCCCGTATTGTCTCTTTGTTAGACAGCATAGACCCAGATGCATGTTCGTACGTCGATGATATTTACCTGACAGACGACGAATTATACCCGCATCTTTCCAGAGTGGACCGCATTATTCTAGAGTTTGCTGTTTTAGGTTACAAGTTTAACTTTGCCAAATCTCACATTGCTAAATTTACCGTTTTGTTTTTGGGCTATGAGCTCAACAATGAAGGTAAGGGCTTAGCCCCTCATTTCTTGGAGAAATGTGCACTTTTGTGCCCTCCAACCACACTGAAGAAACTTCAGTCTTTACTGGGTTTTTTGAACTTCGGGCGTACTTACATTCCCGAATATGCCCAGCGTATCAAGCCACTGTATGCCCTGATACAACCTAACTTTTCGAAGTCATGCTGGCTTCCGGAGCATTCCTCCATACTGCAGTCTTTGCAGACAGACCTACTTGAATCTAAATTCTTGTTGACTCGTGACAACCACACAAACCTGGTGATTCAGAATCATTCCAGGGGCAGTGGGTTTCACATACTTAACCTTTAACGAAGGTGACACAGTACCGATTGCATACAAGTCACATCTATACACCTCTGCAGAAATGCGCTTTTCCTTTGTGGAAAAAGTTTTGACTGCAGTGCAAATGGCGATTCTAAAAGAACGCGCACTGGCACAGGGAAAACGCATGTTGGTGGTAACACCCTATCCTGCCCTTGAGGCAGTGACGAAAGCAAGTGTACCGAACTCTAAGGCTTTGCACCCCCGTTGGATACAATGGGCAACATCTTTGACGTCCCCGGATGTCACTTTTATCTTTGATTCTTCGCTTCAGACACAGGAGTTTTTACAGTATGAATTCGTTCATCCTCCTCCTCTGTCTTTGCTACCGCTTGAGGAGTACGAATGTATTATCTATACCGATGGTTCGGCACAACCGGCCACGGGTTCCAAGCATGCTTATTCCGCGGCATGTGCTATTGTTGCAGGTGTTATGGTGAACGGAGAGTTCAAACAGACTGTAGTGCACACTCAGGCACTTGGAGACAGTACTGCACAATTGGCCGAGCTGCGTGCTTTGGTGCTCGCACTTGAGTTCGCTAATCCCGATGTGACCACTCTTATTGTATGTGATTCTTACTACTGTGTTCAGTCTTTCAATGACAACCTATTCTTTTGGTCACAAAATGACTATAGAGATGCAAAAGGCAGCACAATTAAGCATAAAATGCTTTGGGTTCGAGTTGCAGATCTGAAACAACGTCTGCCTCTCACACAGGTGATTCACACCCTTGGCCACCAGCGTGTGGGCGCACACGCTGTTGGTAACGGTTTGTCAGACGAAGCTGCCAAATCAGCAGTAGCCACGTGCTCAGTAGCAGCAGTTACAAGATCCATGACTAAAATCGATAAAGATATTTTGGCAGCTATTGCTGCGACAAAAGAAGGTGCTAATTACCCTCGGGTTTTCCTTCCAAATACTCTTATCAAATAGGTCCCGAACAGGCTCCTTACGTAAGAATTCCAGACGTTGGTGATCGGCTGATTCCCAACACGGACCGCAGACTTTCCTTGATAACGGCCGCACACGAAGGCATGGCTTCGGCTCATGCTGGCGTGTCTGCGACGGTTTCCATCTTGCAGCAGCGTTACTGGTGGCGTGGTTTATATAAACAGACCCGTACTTATGTGCTTTCTTGTGACGTTTGTCAGCAAATTAAGCCTTCCACGGTTACACGGCCACCACAGACACAGCTCTGCATTTCTAACAGACCTTTTGGGTGTGTTTACCTGGATCACTGCGGTCCATTTTCTTCTGACACTGCATATAAGTACATCTTGGTTGCAGTAGATTCGTGCACACGTTTCATCTGGGTCTGGCCACAACGGAGTGCTGACGCTCGAAATGTCATCAGGGATTTGCGTGTCTTTGTGGGAATTTTCACCTGCGGCACCTTCCATTCTGACCAAGGTCCAGCGTTCGCCTCTAAGGCCTACAAGGACGCAATGGGGTCACTGGGGGTGCAGGTGAAATCGTCTCCATATCGGCCTGAGGGCAATTCGATTGTTGAACGAATGAACCGTGACTTAAAGCAATCCTTGACAGCTAGAGTCTTAGGTACTGGCAGGAACTGGCTGGCCAACTTGTATACCGTACAACGTGCACTTAATAATCTCCCTAGAAGACCTCTGGGTGGGCGGACCCCATACGAAATGCTCTTTGGTATAAGAATGTTTGTGCCTGACCTTGATGGTCTAGACATGGCGGCGCAATCCGCAATCTTTGATGTAGATAACCATTCTACTATGTTACAGGACTTACAAGAAGCCCGAGACAAACTTGCTATCGAACATTTACCTTCAGCCACAGACGCTGCTCTGCAGATTCCGGTTGCCGGCTGGCTTCCGAAAGTTGGAGACCTGGTCCGAGTGAAGGTGGAGAACAAAACAGAATTTGGCCCCTCTTATCGTGCACCGGTTCCAGTCCTTGGCTTGAAGGGTACTCGTACAGTCATCTTACCACTGCTTCCTGGTCGCAAGGAAAACAGATACATCTCAGTGGAAAATGTCAAGTTAAAACATCTGGCCGATCCTGAATAGTGTAACACCAGCGGTCTCTTGTCCAGTCATTTCCAGGACAAATGTTTGTGGTCTTCCAGCCCGAACGGTCACTGATGTTGCCATTGAGATGGTAGATTTGCCTGATCGCCTGCTCGACTACCCGGATTCCCCCTGCAACGAGGAGATGTTATAGGGATTCTGCACATACACAGAGCTATGCACAGGATAATAGGACTGTGGAGTATAGTGGTGAGCCAACCATACACCTTGGCACCCACAATCCCAACCCGACTAGAATTAGCGTCTCATTAGCAACGAGGAGACCGAGTATACCTACCCCGCCACCGAGTCCGTGGCTCATCTACCAACAACGCCACTGAGCCCAACACATTATTCCTTTGACTCGGATTCCACCTCAGCACTTATCCCGTCCAGATTCAGTATTTTTGTATCCTGGTTTAGAGACAATTTTATGATCCCCCCATGGACATACATCTGGTTGGTACTATTCCTGATTTTTCTGTTCATGTCCATTGGCTTTGTCACAGTATTTTTTCTACTCATTAATGGTCACTATTTGCCAGAACGCTCTGCTGTGAACTGTGTCGCTGGAACTTTGGCTCTGCATTCTTCATCTCACATCATGAAGCGTGACCACACATTTGAGAACATTTCAGCTTTTCCAGTCGCTGATGGCATCGTATGGGATGCGGTAAATTTCCAAATTCATGGACCAACCGAGATTATTAATGTACCAAATGTCCTCCGTGTTTCAATGGGTGATGTCGTTAAAAGTAATATTCATTCTGACGATTGGGATGTACATGCAGTTGAATCGTTATTTACTGATTTGAAATATTATGCTGCTTTTAACGCTGAAGATTTGTACATGAATTCTGCAAGTTATGCCGATTTATATTGTTACCAGCATTGGGGCAACCACTTTCTCCATAAACCCAGTACCCTTAGGGGTCTTTTTAATTATACCCAATGGGAACATTGTCCGACCCCTTTGCCAGGTAGCTCCCAGACTCTTAGAAATAAGTTTACTTATTTTACAGACTTTGATAGGTCGAACCCTGGGTCCTATTATTTTAAATTAAATACAACGGCTACTCAGAAGATCATGTTGACCCACACCAAATTGCTGTATTCGGGTTCCTTTTTGAACGCCTTAGCTGTGGGTGGGTATGAACATTGGCGTGACACCATTGATTTAAAATCTATTTGGGGCTCCAAAGCATGGCAGGTGCAGGGCACAGAAGCCTTGCACCGTGCTTGCCTCATCCCAGCCCAAATTCTATTTTTAAATCAAACCATCTATCAAACGACCTGTTGGGGTTTGGCTACGTCCAAACAATTAAATGCCCCATCCATTCCTGTCTTGTCTTCCACTCCCAACGAAAGCTTGTACTACAATATGTCCCTTACAGATTTGCAAGTTTTGTTTCAGAACAATTCGTTTAATGTCTCTACGTTTGTTCAGTCACCCTGGTTGGCTTGGCCCATTGCATCTAATGCCTGCCAACTGCGCTTTCATGACACGGTTCCTGGCTACAAACAGGATAGGCCGGTCCCCAGGTTTTCTGACTCTCGCACTGTTACAACATATTCTGTTGGTAAATTGTGTAAACAGTGGTTGCAGCACTCTTCCTTAGATTCTGGTAAACAACATTTATCCCTCCTATCAGGCAACATTGATCTGTCCGACTTTGTTCTGTGGCCTCGTGGTCCTCGACCAAAGAGATTCATTTATGAGACTTACAATGAACTCTGGAAGCTTTCGCAAATTGAAGCTGCTTCCCATCTTCGGGAAATGATCAAGCAAATTTAGAAAAAGTGCTTGCTGTTGTTGACAATAGTATTAATACCCTGTCTTCCCGCATTTATACATTAGAGAATATTATTTCCTCTGTTGTTGATATTGTACAAGATGATGTTTCTGAGTTATATCATGGTCAAAATCAATTGCGTTCAGTAATGCAGTTTGCATGGACTTTGCAAACACTTAAAATGGGGAAAGTTCCTTGGCACTTTTTGAACACCTCTGCCTTATTCTTACCTTTTAATTTGACTGAGAAACAGCGGTTCATGTCCATGAAAGATGCAGCATACACTCTGTTACATATCGAAAAAATAGAGCCCTTACCATTCTCTGTTGCAGAATTAGATTCTGCTGTGTGGCTAGTACACGGGGTTATCGCTTTGCCTTTTTCTTTATTTGAGTTCAGTTCCTGCATGAAACATTATCCTGTTGGCCATTTTCAGCCTTTAGGCAGTGCTTTCCTGCATGAACTTTGGTCCCTGCCTTTCATGTATAAATGTCTTAGGGACGGGAAGGAAGTTTTTCTCACAGGGGAGTCATGCGATTCTACTGTGGTTGATTCCCTTGTTTGCAAACACATTAGAGTGCACGGGGCTTGTAATGTTTCGGCTCCGAATCTTGCTTGTGTTTTGAAAGGCATTCCTGCTCCTGCTATATCTCCTACCTTCACTGTGCTTGCAAATGGTAGCTATCTCCTTCTAAATAATCAGGATTGCTGTGGCATGCTTGCCGGCGTACCCTATATTGTAACAGTTCCCCACAGGGTTGTCTGCAGCAAAAATGTGCTTTTTCCTCCCCCGCACGGCATCGTAGATAGTTCCATTTGGCCTTCCATTCCAACTTTGAAGGCGGATTTCAATAAATTGAGCAGAATAAAGGCACTATTATTGAACCAGGAGGTTATGCTCACATCCGCCCGGGAGACATTCATTCTCCAGGTGGCGAGTACCAACAGTGAAATACAGGCCCTGTTGAACACTAACCTCCCACAACATTTCGGTGAACTGATTCACCGTGTTTTCAATGCTTCACGCACCGAAGGTCTTGTGCACTTTTTTAAGGTTGTGGGCTCTGGCCTTGTTACCTCCTTTCAAACTATATTTGGTGTAATACCGGCTTTTATTCATTCCATTTTTTCCAGCATCTTTGGAGGCTTTCCGTTGATCCTTGCCTTAGCGGCTGGTGTTTTGCTTTTGGTCTGTGTGCTACGCAATGGCTGCACTTCCTGGGGCCCTGCTCGACCGCGGTCGACTCCAGATGCTCCGTGAGCGCATCCTCGCCGGCTTCGGCGTTCTGCCATTGGCGACACTTGGTGTGTCCTATAGACTTTCTTTTCGCTTTGCGTATTTCACTTGCGTGCAACCTGTGATGTCTTGCATCCGATGTCCTTTCTCATGGTCCTTGGATTATTGCCTCTCCAATACGTCTCTGTCTCACCTGGATTTTGTCCAGTTGGTTGGTCCCTTAGAGGCCCATCAACGAGACTGTTCCGGTGCTGGCTACATGGCGCGTGCGGCTGCACTTGGGATTTTGGCACGATGGGATGTCTGGGCGGCTGCTCAGGCTCTCCTACAACAAAGTTATATTGAGTATCACGCAAGTTGTCCCGCAATGCTGTTCGCTGCTCCCTCTTGCGAGGAACATGAATGCAGTTTTGATTTATTGGACTGGATGGCATCTCTTTTTTCTGACGATTCCAACGATGTCCTCTTGGAAGGTGTGGCATTTTTCTGCACCTACACTTTTTTGGATTAGGGGGCCTCCGCTTTCGGCATTCCTGCCTCCCTGGACGTTTTTATCTATTTTTTTTGTCTCTCCCGTTCATTGTCTTTCCCTTGGGCACATTCAGTCACAGACGTTGCCGTTCTGCTCCATCTATTTGAACTCTGTCTTCGTCCTATGTCTTTGCCGATGGACTGACCAGGGGAGGGTGTCGTGTGGTTTGTGGACTCATGGTCTGCATTGCTAAGTTAGCTTAGGCCTGGCCGCCATGATGCCTTTTTACGCACCTTACTTTGTGCCTTTGTTTTTCCAGCCTCTGCTTGTGCCCGGATATTTTAGAACTGTCTGCATTTCTGCCTTTCCTCCTATCCCCTTTGGGTTTCGTCTGCACATCATGTACAAGGTCGAAAAACAATGGGGCATATTATCAAGGGCCCTATCGCTGCTTTAGCGGCACTTTTTGCCGCTAAAGCGGCGATATTTCTATCGCCCTATCAGCAAGCTGTCGCTAACAGGTGTTAGCGACAGCTTTTAGGCGATAGCGATTGGTTTGGGTGCCGCTTTGCATGTCAGCGATATTTATCGCTAATGACATGCAAAGTAGGCGTTCCCAACCCAAAGGCCATGAAAACAGCTGCTAACAGGTCTATCGCCTATTAGCAATGAGGGCCCGGACCCGGTTAGCGATGTAAAAAATCGCGCTAACCGGGGTCATCGCTGCTTTTTTTACACCTGCTAATTTCCTGACTTATGCATACTTTACATGGGGGGTGGATTATGCTGATACGACCCTGTGGTCGTATCAGCAAGGTTTCCGCCATTCCCCATGCAACATCGCTGGTTTTGTAGCGATGTTGGCCCATTTCTCCCACTATCGCTGGAATATTATTCGCCATAGCGCTAATTGTTGCTAATACGTTATGTTATGTTATGTTATTTGAGTTTATATAGCGCACGGTTACCCAAGGGTGTCCTGGCGCTGAGCATACCTGTTGGTCGTCAGTGATAGAGATTTTACTGTGAGAAAAGCCAGGTTTTCAGCCCCCTTCTAAAGGAAAGGAGATCTGCTGAGTTCCTCAAATAGGGTGGAAGCTCATTCCATGCCTTAGAGGCACAGGTGATGAAACTTCTGCCCCCCCAGCTGGCCTTTTTAATTGGAGGAACTAGGACTAGTTTCGCCCCTGTGGACCGAAGGTTCCTTGCGGGGACATACCATTTAAATTTTTGCCTCAAATGGTTGGGGCCAATTCCATTGAGGGCTTTAAAGGCAGTGCAAAGCGCTTTAAAGCGTACCCTTAGCTTCACAGGGAGCCAGTTTAACTGTTTTAGCTCCTTCTTTACAGAGACGAATTTGGGAATACCTGTTAGCATTCTGGCTGCAGCATTCTGTGCAATTTGAAGCCTGTTAACATGCTGTTTTTGGGCATTTAAATATAGACTGTTACAGTAGTCAATCCGTGCCATAATTAGGGCCGTGATCACTGTCCTGAGACTGCTCTCCGGAAGAAAGAACTTTATTTTCCTAATGATTCTCAGGATTAAAAAACATGTCGAGACCACCGAGCTTATGTGATCGCCAAAAGAGAGCTTATTGTCCATAATCACCCCCAGGTTTTTGCTTTCCTGGTGGGAGAAGGGCAGAGGCCCAGCTCTGCAGGCCACCAATCTGGCGTCCATAGGTTAGGGTTGTTTCCAAACATAATAACCTCTGTTTTGCCTGAATTTAGTTTCAGGCAGTTGGACGAAATCCATCCTGAGATGGCCCTCATGCAATCATGAAAGCGAGCTCCTGTTTCCTTCTCTTCCCCATCTCTAATTGACAACACTATTTGCGTGTCGTCTGCAAGCGTTAGTGTGGCGAAATATTCCAGCGATAGCCAGCGATAAAAAGTTTTGCGCTAAGCGCGCTCTGCGATATTTATCGCAGTTTGTTACTAATATGGCCCACTGTCCCTTGTTCTTGCTGATTTGGTCAGCCCCTCGCACTTAGACATAACACTGAATGCAGCTGCACTGAAGAAATTCGTGTGCTTTTAATATTGTGTTTTCACTGTTAGAGACACTTGGAGAAAAACCTTTCCAGAGAGAAGAGCTGTGCTTGTCTGATGATGTAAACCTAGCATCTAGATATTGAGGTATGAGAGTCTGCCGGACAAAGCTCAGAGGTCTTCTATTTTTATAATAAACTAGCTACTAGCACGGGGAGGGTGGTATGGTCATTTAGCTCTATATCCACTGCTTTATGAAATGCTTTCCCCGTTTATATTCTATGGAATTGTAACTATGCTTATTGTTTTATTCTTATGCATTATGCTGATAGTACTGGCACGTGTACTGCATCTTAGAGCACGGTAGTTGAAATAAACATTTTAAACTATACAGTGACTCTTATTACGCACGTTGTGGACAGGTATGAGTGAGTTATGAAAGGGTGTTCTTGCTCCCGCGAGTCCTGAGAGAGAGAGACCGTGTTCTGGGGTGTCTAATCATTGGTAGCATCGTTGCTAATGAGACGCTAATGCTAGTCGGGTTGGGATTGTGGGTGCTAAGGTGTATGGTTGGCTCACCACTATACTCCAAGGTCCTATTATCCTGTGCATAGCTCTGTGTATGTGCAGAATCCCTAAAACAATCCAGTGCAGTTTTGATATGGCTGGGATGTAGGTATGTTGCTGGTCAGGTGAATCAGATCATTGATGAAGTATATGAAGGAGATGTAAGTTTGTGGATTTTCCTGAAGTTTTGTCCACAGGGGTGAGTCTGAGGTGGAAGGGAAGATCACCCACAGCCTGGGGCAAAGGTAGAGGAAGCTTGTTTTTCGGTACTTTTTTTCATGCCTCTGGATCTCTAGTCCTGTGAAAGATGATCTAATTGTACAGAGGCTTCCACGTGAATGAACGTTTGTGAGCAAGTCTGTGTTTTTGATGCATGTCTGTAAATCATGTAGTATTATTTGACTTGGATGTGGTATGACAAAGCGATACCAAAGGGGATGATGGACGGAGCGTTAGAGCAAATCAAACACTCACCCCCAGTCAACTGATCTGGGTTTAATCCATCATCATTCTTTAGCTCACTCCACCACCCCAGTTCAGACATGGCCATATGCAAATCAGTCTGACCCTGTGCCTCATGGGAACCATCCAGCCCGAACTGCCAAGCCATGTCTTCCCTGGACCGGAAACAAGCATCCTGGGATCGGTTTCGGGTTCAAAACCCTCATCAGCCAGGCTATCTTGAATCCAGTGGCAAAGTGAGCAAGGGACCCACATCTGGGCATACCCTGTCAACTTAGGGCGAACAAAGCGATACCAAAGGGGATGATGGACGGAGCGTTAGAGCAAATCAAACACTCACCCCCAGTCAACTGATCTGGGTTTAATCCATCATCATTCTTTAGCTCACTCCACCACCCCAGTTCAGACATGGCCATATGCAAATCAGTCTGACCCTGTGCCTCATGGGAACAGTCCAGCCCGAACTGCCAAGCCATGTCTTCCCTGGACCGGAAACAAGCATCCTGGGACCGGTTTCGGGTTCAAAACCCTCATCAGCCAGGCTATCTTGAATCCAGTGGCAAAGGGAGCAAGGGACCCACGTCTGGGCATACCCTGCCAACTTAGGGCGAACAAGCGATACCAAAGGGGATGATGGATGGAGCGTTAGAGCAAATCAAACACTCACCCCCAGTCAACTGATCTGGGTTTAATCCATCATCATTCTTTAGCTCACTCCACCACCCCAGTTCAGACATGGCCATATGCAAATCAGTCTGACCCTGTGCGTCATGGGAACAGTCCAGCCCGAACTGCCAAGCCATGTCTTCCCTGGACCGGAAACAAGCATCCTGGGACCGGTTTCGGGTTCGGGTTCAAAACCCTCATCAGCCAGGCTATCTTGAATCCAGTGGCAAAGTGAGCAAGGGACCCACGTCTGGGCATACCCTGCCAACTTAGGGCGAACAAAGCGATACCAAAGGGGATGATGGACGGAGCGTTAGAGCAAATCAAACACTCACCCCCAGTCAACTGTTCTGGGTTTAATCCATCATCATTCTTTAGCTCACTCCACCACCCCAGTTCAGACATGGCCATATGCAAATCAGTCTGACCCTGTGCCTCATGGGAACAGTCCAGCCCGAACTGCCAAGCCATGTCTTCCCTGGACCGGAAACAAGCATCCTGGGACCGGTTTCGGGTTCAAAACCCTCATCAGCCAGGCTATCTTGAATCCAGTGGCAAAGTGAGCAAGGGACCCACGTCTGGACATACCCTGCCAACTTAGGATGAACAAAGCGATACCAAAGGGGATGTTGGACGGAGCGTTAGAGCAAATCAAACACTCACCCCCAGTCAACTGATCGGGGTTTAATCCATCATCATTCTTTAGCTCACTCCACCACCCCAGTTCAGACATGGCCATATGCAAATCAGTCTGACCCTGTGCCTCATGGGAACAGTCCAGCACGAACTGCCAAGCCATGTCTTCCCTGGACCGAAAACAAGCATCCTGGGACCGGTTTCGGTTTCAAAACCCTCATCAGCCAGGCTATCTTGAATCCAGTGGCAAAGTGAGCAAGGGACCCACGTCTGGGCATACCCTGCCAACTTAGGGCGAACAAAGCGCTCCAAAGGGGATGATGGACGGAGCGTTAGAGCAAATCAAACACTCACCCCCAGTCAACTGATCTGGGTTTAATCCATCATCATTCATTAGCTCACTCCACCACCCCAGTTCAGACATGGCCATATGCAAATCAGTCTGACCCTGTGCCTCATGGGAACAGTCCAGCCCGAACTGCCAAGCCATGTCTTTCCTAGACCGGAAACAAGCATCCTGGGACCGGTTTCGGGTTCAAAACCCTCATCAGCCAGGCTATCTTGAATCCAGTGGCAAAGTGAGCAAGGGACCCACGTCTGGGCATACCATGTCAACTTAAGGCGAACTAAGCAATACCAAAGGGGATGATGGACGGAGCGTTAGAGCAAATCAAACACTCACCCCCAGTCAACTGATCTGGGTTTAATCCATCATCATTCTTTAGCTCACTCCACCACCCCAGTTCAGACATGGCCATATGCAAATCAGTCTGACCCTGGGCCTCATGGGAACAGTTCAGCCCGAACTGCCAAGCCATGTCTTCCCTGGACCGGAAACAAGCATCCTGGGACTGGTTTCGGGTTCAAAACCCTCATCATCCAAGCTATCTTGAATCCAGTGGGAAAGTGAGCAAGGGACCCACGTCTGGGCATACCCTGCCAACTTAGGGCGAACAAAGCGATACCAAAGGGGATGATGGACGGAGCGTTAGAGCAAATCAAACACTCACCCCCAGTCAACTGATCTGGGTTTAATCCATCATCATTCTTTAGCTCACTCCACCACCACCCACTCCACCACCCCAGTTCAGACATGGCCATATGCAAATCAGTCTGACCCTGTGCTCACTTTGCCACTGGATTCAAGATAGCCTGGCTGATGACGGCTGTAAGCCAGAAACCGGTCCCAGGATGCTTGTTTCCGGTCCAGAGAAGACATGGCTTGGCAGTTCGGGCTGGACTGTTCCCATGAGGCACAGGGTCAGTCTGATTTGCATATGGCCATGTCTGAACTGGGGTGGCGGAGTGAGCTAAAGAATGATGATGGATTAAACCCAGATCAGTTGACTGGGGGTGAGTGCTTGCAATGTTCAACACTCCGTCCATCATCCCCTTTGGTTTTGCTATGTTCGCCCTAAGTTGGCAGGGTATGCCCAGACGTGGGTCCCTTGCTCACTTTACTCATGGATTCAAGATAGCCTGGCTGATGACGGCTGTAAGCCAGAAACCAGTCCCAGGATGCTTGTTTCCAGTCCAGAGAAGACATGGCTTGGCAGTTCGGGCTGGACTGTTCCCATGAGGCACAGGGTCAGACTGATTTGCATATGGCCATGTCTGAACTGAGGTGGCGGAGTGAGCTAAAGAATGATGATGGATTAAACCCAGATCAGTTGACTGGGGTGAGTGCTTGCAATGTTCAACACTCCGTCCATCATCCCCTTTGGTTTTGCTATGTTCGCCCTAAGTTGGCAGGGTATGCCCAGACGTGGAGTCCCTTGCTCACTTTGCTCATGGATTCAAGATAGCCTGGCTGATGACGGCTGTAAGCCAGAAACCAGTCCCAGGATGCTTGTTTCCAGTCCAGAGAAGACATGGCTTGGCAGTTCGGGCTGGACTGTTCCCATGAGGCACAGGGTCAGACTGATTTGCATATGGCCATGTCTGAACTGGGGTGGCGGAGTGAGCTAAATAATGATGATGGATTAAACCCAGATCAGTTGACTGGGGGTGAGTGCTTGCAATGTTCAACACGCCGTCCATCATCCCCTTTGGTTTTGCTATGTTTGCCCTAAGTTGGCAGGGTATGCCCAGACGTGGGTCCCTTGCTCACTTTGCTCATGGATTCAAGATAGCCTGGCTGATGACGGCTGTAAGCCAGAAACCAGTCCCAGGATGCTTGTTTCCAGTCCAGAGAAGACATGGCTTGGCAGTTCGGGCTGGACTGTTCCCATGAGGCACAGGGTCAGACTGATTTGCATATGGCCATGTCTGAACTGGGGTGGCGGAGTGAGCTAAAGAATGATGATGGATTAAACCCAGATCAGTTGACTGGGGGTGAGTGCTTGCAATGTTCAACACGCCGTCCATCATCCCCTTTGGTTTTGCTATGTTTGCCCTAAGTTGGCAGGGTATGCCCAGACGTGGGTCCCTTGCTCACTTTGCCTCTGGATTCAAGATAGCTTGGCTGATGATGGCTGTAAGCCAGAAACCGGTCCCAGGATGCTTGTTTCCGGTCCAGGGAAGACATGGCTTGGCAGTTCGGGCTGGACTGTTCCCATGAGGCACAGGGTCAGACTGATTTGCATATGGCCATGTCTGAACTTGGGTGGCGGAGTGAGCTAAAGAATGATGATGGATTAAACCCAGATCAGTTGACTGGGGGTGAGTGCTTGCAATGTTCAACACTCCGTCCATCATCCCCTTTGGTTTTGCTATGTTCGCCCTAAGTTGGCAGGGTATGCCCAGACGTGGGTCCCTTGCTCACTTTGCCCCTGGATTCAAGATAGCCTGGCTGATGACGGCTGTAAGCCAGAAACCGGTCCCATGATGCTTGTTTCCGGTCCAGGGAAGACATGGCTTGGCAGTTCGGGCTGGACTGTTCCCACGAGGCACCGGGTCAGACTGATTTGCATATGGCCATGTCTGAACTGGGGTGGCGGAGTGAGCTAAAGAATGATGAAGGATTAAACCCAAATCAGTTGACTGGGGGTAAGTGCTTGCAATGTTCAACACTCTGTCCATCATCCCCTTTGGTTTTGCTATGTTTGCCCTAAGTTGGCAGGGTATGCCCAGACGTAGGTCCCTTGCTCACTTTGCCACTGGATTCAAGATAGCCTGGCTGATGATGGCTGTAAGCCAGAAACCGGTCCCAGGATGCTTGTTTCCGGTCCAGGGAAGACATGGCTTGGCAGTTCGGGCTGGACTGTTCCCATGAGGCACAGGGTCAGACTGATTTGCATATGGCCATGTCTGAACTGGGGTGGCGGAGTGAGCTAAAGAATGATGATGGATTAAACCCAGATCAGTTGACTGGGGGTGAATGCTTGCAATGTTCAACACTCCGTCCATCATCCCCTTTGGTTTTGCTATGTTCGCCCTAAGTTGGCAGGGTATGCCCAGACGTGGGTCCCTTGCTCACTTTGCCACTGGATTCAAGATAGCCTGGCTGATGACGGCTGTAAGCCAGAAACCGGTCCCAGGATGTTTGTTTCCGGTCCAGGAAAGACATGGCTTGGCAGTTCGGGCTGGACTGTTCCCATGAGGCACAGGGTCAGACTGATTTGCATATGGCCATGTCTGAACTGGGGTGGCGGAGTGAGCTAAAGAATGATGATGGATTAAACCCAGATCAGTTGACTGCGGGTGAGTGCTTGCAATGTTCAACACTCCGTCCATCATCCCCTTTGGTTTTGCTATGTTCGCCCTAAGTTGGCAGGGTATGCCCAGACGTGGGTCCCTTGCTCACTTTGCCATTGAATTCAAGATAGCCTGGCTGATGACGGCTGTAAGCCAGAAACCGGTCCCAGGATGCTTGTTTCCGGTCCAGGGAAGACATGGCTTGGCAGTTCGGGCTGGACTGTTCCCATGAGGCACAGGGTAGACTGATTTGCATATGGCCATGTCTGAACTGGGGTGGCGGAGTGAGCTAAAGAATGATGATGGATTAAACCCAGATCAGTTGACTGGGGGTGAGTGCTTGCAATGTTCAACACTCCGTCCATCATCCCCTTTGGTTTTGCTATGTTCGCCCTAAGTTGGCAGGGTATGCCCAGACGTGGGTCCCTTGCTCACTTTGCCACTGGATTCAAGATAGCCTGGATGATGACGGCTGTAAGCCAGAAACCGGTCCCAGGATGTTTGTTTCCGGTCCAGGGAAGATATAGCTTGGCAGTTCGGGCTGGACTGTTCCCATGAGGCACAGGGTCAGACTGATTTGCATATGGCCATGTCTGAACTGGGGTGGCGGAGTGAGCTAAAGAATGATGATGGATTAAACCCAGATCAGTTGACTGGGGGTGAGTGCTTGCAATGTTCAACACTCCGTCCATCATCCCCTTTGGTTTTGCTATGTTCGTCCTAAGTTGGCAGGGTATGCCCAGACGTGGGTCCCTTGCTCACTTTGCCACTGGATTCAAGATAGCCTGGCTGATGACGGCTGTAAGCCAGAAACCGGTCCCAGGATGCTGGTTTCCAGTCCAGGGAAGACATGGCTTGGCAGTTCGGGCTGGACTGTTCCCATGAGGCACAGGGTCAGACTGATTTGCATATGGCCATGTCTGAACTGGGGTGGCGGAGTGAGCTAAAGAATGATGATGGATTAAACCCAGATCAGTTGACTGCGGGTGAGTGCTCGCAATGTTCAACACTCCGTCCATCATCCCCTTTGGTTTTGCTATGTTCACCCTAAGTTGGCAGGGTATGCCCAGACGTGGGTCCCTTGCTCACTTTGCCACTGGATTCAAGATAGCCTGGCTGATGACGGCTGTAAGCCAGAAACCGGTCCCAGGATGCTTGTTTCTGGTCCAGGGAAGACATGGCTTGGCAGTTCGGGCTGGACTGTTCCCATGAGGCACAGGGTCAGACTGATTTGCATATGGCCATGTCTGAACTGGGGTGGCGGAGTGAGCTAAAGAATGATGATGGATTAAACCCAGATCAGTTGACTGGGGGTGAGTGCTTGCAATGTTCAACACTCCGTCCATCATCCCCTTTGGTTTTGCTATGTTCGCCCTAAGTTGGCAGGGTATGACCAGACGTGGGTCCCTTGCTCACTTTGCCACTGAATTCAAGATTGCCTGGCTGATGACGGCTGTAAGCCAGAAACCGGTCCCAGGATGCTTGTTTCCGGTTCAGGGAAGACATGGCTTGGCAGTTCGGGCTGGACTGTTCCCATGAGGCACAGGGTCAGACTGATTTGCATATGGCCATGTCTGAACTGGGGTGTCGGAGTGAGCTAAAGAATGATGATGGATTAAACCCAGATCAGTTGACTGGGGGTGAGTGCTTGCAATGTTCAACACGCCGTCCATCATCCCCTTTGGTTTTGCTATGTTTGCCCTAAGTTGGCAGGGTATGCCCAGACGTGGGTCCCTTGCTCACTTTGCTCATGGATTCAAGATAGCCTGGCTGATGACGGCTGTAAGCCAGAAACCAGTCCCAGGATGCTTGTTTCCAGTCCAGAGAAGACTTGGCTTGGCAGTTCGGGCTGGACTGTTCCCATGAGGCACAGGGTCAGACTGATTTGCATATGGCCATGTCTGAACTGGGGTGGCGGAGTGAGCTAAAGAATGATGATGGATTAAACCCAGATCAGTTGACTGGGGGTGAGTGCTTGCAATGTTCAACACGCCGTCCATCATCCCCTTTGGTTTTGCTATGTTTGCCCTAAGTTGGCAGGGTATGCCCAGACGTGGGTCCCTTGCTCACTTTGCCTCTGGATTCAAGATAGCCTGGCTGATGATGGCTGTAAGCCAGAAACCGGTCCCAGGATGCTTGTTTCCGGTCCAGGGAAGACTTGGCTTGGCAGTTCGGGCTGGACTGTTCCCATGAGGCACAGGGTCAGACTGATTTGCATATGGCCATGTCTGAACTTGGGTGGCAGAGTGAGCTAAAGAATGATGATGGATTAAACCCAGATCAGTTGACTGGGGGTGAGTGCTTGCAATGTTCAACACTCCGTCCATCATCCCCTTTGGTTTTGCTATGTTCGCCCTAAGTTGGCAGGGTATGCCCAGACGTGGGTCCCTTGCTCACTTTGCCCCTGGATTCAAGATAGCCTGGCTGATGACGGCTGTAAGCCAGAAACCGGTCCCAGGATGCTTGTTTCCGGTCCAGGGAAGACATGGCTTGGCAGTTCGGGCTGGACTGTTCCCACGAGGCACCGGGTCAGACTGATTTGCATATGGCCATGTCTGAACTGGGGTGGCGGAGTGAGCTAAAGAATGATGAAGGATTAAACCCAAATCAGTTGACTGGGGGTGAATGCTTGCAATGTTCAACACTCCGTCCATCATCCCCTTTGGTTTTGCTATATTCGCCCTAAGTTGGCAGGGTATGCCCAGACGTGGGTCCCTTGCTCACTTTGCCACTGGATTCAAGATAGCCTGGCTGATGACGGCTGTAAGCCAGAAACCGGTCCCAGGATGTTTGTTTCCGGTCCAGGGAAGACATGGCTTGGCAGTTCGGGCTGGACTGTTCCCATGAGGCACAGGGTCAGACTGATTTGCATATGGCCATGTCTGAACTGGGGTGGCGGAGTGAGCTAAAGAATGATGATGGATTAAACCCAGATCAGTTGACTGCGGGTGAGTGCTTGCAATGTTCAACACTCCGTCCATCATCCCCTTTGGTTTTGCTATGTTCGCCCTAAGTTGGCAGGGTATGCCCAGACGTGGGACCCTTGCTCACTTTGCCATTGAATTCAAGATAGCCTGGCTGATGACGGCTGTAAGCCAGAAACCGGTCCCAGGATGCTTGTTTCCGGTCCAGGGAAGACATGGCTTGGCAGTTCGGGCTGGACTGTTCCCATGAGGCACAGGGTCAGACTGATTTGCATATGGCCATGTCTGAACTGGGGTGGCGGAGTGAGCTAAAGAATGATGATGGATTAAACCCAGATCAGTTGACTGGGGGTGAGTGCTTGCAATGTTCAACACTCCGTCCATCATCCCCTTTGGTTTTGCTATGTTCGCCCTAAGTTGGCAGGGTATGCCCAGACGTGGGTCCCTTGCTCACTTTGCCACTGGATTCAAGATAGCCTGGCTGATGACGGCTGTAAGCCAGAAACCGGTCCCAGGATGTTTGTTTCCGGTCCAGGGAAGATATAGCTTGACAGTTCGGGCTGGACTGTTCCCATGAGGCACAGGGTCAGACTGATTTGCATATGGCCATGTCTGAACTGGGGTGGCGGAGTGAGCTAAAGAATGATGATGGATTAAACCCAGATCAGTTGACTGGGGGTGAGTGCTTGCAATGTTCAACACTCCGTCCATCATCCCCTTTGGTTTTGCTATGTTCGTCCTAAGTTGGCAGGGTATGCCCAGACGTGGGTCCCTTGCTCACTTTGCCACTGGATTCAAGATAGCCTGGCTGATGACGGCTGTAAGCCAGAAACCGGTCCCAGGATGCTGGTTTCCAGTCCAGGGAAGACATGGCTTGGCAGTTCGGGCTGGACTGTTCCCATGAGACACAGGGTCAGACTGATTTGCATATGGCCATGTCTGAACTGGGGTGGCGGAGTGAGCTAAAGAATTATGATGGATTAAACCCAGATCAGTTGACTGCGGGTGAGTGCTCGCAATGTTCAACACTCCGTCCATCATCCCCTTTGGTTTTGCTATGTTCACCCTAAGTTGGCAGGGTATGCCCAGACGTGGGTCCCTTGCTCACTTTGCCACTGGATTCAAGATAGCCTGGCTGATGACGGCTGTAAGCCAGAAACCGGTCCCAGGATGCTTGTTTACGGTCCAGGGAAGACATGGCTTGGCAGTTCGGGCTGGACTGTTCCCATGAGGCACAGGGTCAGACTGATTTGCATATGGCCATGTCTGAACTGGGGTGGCGGAGTGAGCTAAAGAATGATGATGGATTAAACCCAGATCAGTTGACTGGGGGTGAGTGCTTGCAATGTTCAACACTCCGTCCATCATCCCCTTTGGTTTTGCTATGTTCGCCCTAAGTTGGCAGGGTATGACCAGACGTGGGTCCCTTGCTCACTTTGCCACTGAATTCAAGATTGCCTGGCTGATGACGGCTGTAAGCCAGAAACCTGTCCCAGGATGCTTGTTTCCGGTTCAGGGAAGACATGGCTTGGCAGTTCGGGCTGGACTGTTCCCATGAGGCACAGGGTCAGACTGATTTGCATATGGCCATGTCTGAACTGGGGTGTCGGAGTGAGCTAAAGAATGATGATGGATTAAACCCAGATCAGTTGACTGGGGGTGAGTGCTTGCAATGTTCAACACTCCGTCCATCATCCCCTTTGGTTTTGCTGTGGTATGACAAAGGGCGGCAGTGTAGTTGTTTAGCATTGCTATGATGTTGCCAGGTTTATTTTGGTTTATAATCAGGTGAGCAAAGTGTGTTTTCGATGGCTGTCAATAAGGTCAGGGTAGGAGCAGTGAGACCTCTCTTTGGGGCAGTATGAACCAGGATGGAGAGGGGAAGTTGATGCCAGAATGGTTTGGGTCTAGCTCATATTCTCAGTTGGAACCAAGAGGGTTTTGCCTTTATTATGGACTTGCTCCTTGACTAATAAATGTAAGTCTTCATGGAAGCCAAAGGATTTGGCACAGGAGATCAGATAGCCAGCTGTGCATCTCCACTTGCAGCTTGCTGATGCTGAAGCACAACCCGAAGTTTTAGTTGGTTTTACCTTCAGATATTCATCAAATATGCATGTTTTGGTGGTGTTCAGGCCCTCCTCCAAGTGTCATATGTGGTTGACCAAGGAAAGCTTGAGGTGAAAGTGTGTGTCATTGGTGTTTCAGTGAATAAAACATCTGGTTTAGTGAGCACAGCCCCTATTGGTTCAAACCATTGCTTGAAAAGCATTGGGGCAACTATGAGGCCATGTAGGCTCCACACATGACTGGAAGAGGAGTGATTGTGAGGATTCCATGTGGACAGATGATGACTACCTGAAAGAAAAGAAGTGAGTCAGGGTATGATACCAGGATATCGTTGCAAGAGTATAATCTGTCATAAATCTTGTTTTATAAATACCGTTCAAAAAAATTATCACTGAATAGGGGTTAATAATAGAAAAACTACACCCAATGGGCAATATTTTGTAAATAATATTTATGATTAGGGGTCCCAGTTTTTTGTTTTTACTGATTTTTACAGATAAATACAGACAGAAAACTATTTATTTTCCTGTCTGTATTTATTTTTAAATACCGAAAAAAATGGAAAATAGGCCTTCTTTGAATGATTTTTTCTGCTGTCAGTCATGAGTGCCAGGTCAGTAGGTATACAGATTGAGAGGTAGGGGAGATAAAAAAGACAATAGATTTCCTAACTAAGCTTAATTAAGTACAGATCTACAGTTATTGATGCTATTCTACAATGCAAGTGTTTTCAGACAACGCTAGCGCACTGTCTGCTGCTGAAGCGTTCTGGACATTCAAATGTGAGTATGCATTTATCAGTTAAATAAATGTGGAAAAATACCCATTGCAGCTTTATTTACACAGAAAACACAAAATAAAAATGTATAAATACAGAAAAAATGAACAAAAAATAAATATGGATAAATACAGACGGAAATGTCTAAAAAATAAATACCATAAAACCGCAAGCCCTATTTATGATACAGCATTCATGCCAGGTGATATTTCATTAGATGATATTCTGACACACAAATACTCAAAGTCCAGTTCTGTCCGGGGCCCAATCCAGCCCCATCACGGCCCATCACTTGAAACCTCTCCAGACCAACCCAGACTGGTTCATTTCCAAGCAATACCTGCAGCCAGCCCAGAGTGATGGCCAGGCCTCCCAACGTAACCCCGAGCCTAACTCGGGACCCAGCATAACCCACCTCAACCTAAAAAACCCCGGAACACTACGACCAAACACGAGCCAACAGTCAAGTTCAATTCCAGTTTTGCACCAATCTTGGGCGAATGACAACATACGCACAAGCTTCAGTTACCATATCTGTGAACGGTGGGGCACTGAGAAAGACACTGAAACACGTTAAATGCTGCTGGCCAGTGCTAGTAAATCGCCAGTCGCATAATATTACTAGCAGTATCCAAACACTGACAGCGTTTGTTTGTTTATCGTTGCTGGTACTGGATTTAGATTTAGTTAGCTTTGGATGACAGTAATGAAATGATACCAGACCTACCAAGTAATTTTTTAAGTCAGTCCAAAACAGACATGGCAATGTGGACACCTACAGCCTACTTCACTGAAGAGAGTTCTTGTATATTTCAGCAGCACCCTGGCATCTTAGGGGCTCATTATGATGGCGGGAGGATCGCCACCGCCGGGCCGGCAGTGGCGATCCTCCCGCCATCATGAAGTGATTCACCCACCGCCAAATTTGGATGGCAGTGAGAATCACATTGGTTCCGCGGCGGACGGAAAGTCCGTCCGCCATGGTCCCGCAAGGCGGTCCTTTTCCGCCCGCGTTGCGGGACCCGAAACCAGGGCATCATTGCGGCGGTGCCGTGCAGGCACCGTCGTAGTGATCACGAAGAGCCCTTCCGCCTGTCTTTTTGGGCCAGAAATCCCACCGCAAAAAGACAGGTGGATACAGGCTTTGGGGGCCCTTTGCGGGCCCCCTCTGGGGGGGTGGTGCATTGGGGGGTACCCATGGTACCCCTCTACATTTCCAAGCACAAGGTGGCAGGCACCGCGTGGAGCCTGCCACGTTGTGCATGGAAATGCACAACGTGGCATTTTCACATTGCGGATGGTGCTGCAGCCAGCAGCACCGTCCGCAACGTGAAAAGGCCAGGTTGCGACCGCCAGTGTGGCGGGCGCAACCTAATGAGCCCCTAAGGGGCTCATTATGATGGTGGGCGGACATCAGTTCGCCCACCATCATAACGATGATGGGACCGCCCGCCAGACGTGCGGCGGTCCCACCAGTCCAATTAGGATGCGCTTGCCACACTGGCGGGCGCATCCTGGCCTTTTCACTTTGCGGACGGTGCTGCTGGCTGCAGCACCGTCTGCAATGTGAAAATGCCACGTTGTGCATTTCCATGCACAACGTGGCAGGCACCATGCGGTGCCTGCCACCTTGTGCATGAAAATGTAGGGGGGGTACCATGGGTACCCCCCCAGTGCACCCCCCCCAGAGGGGGCCCGCGACGGGCCCCCAAAGCCAGTCTCCGCCTGTCTTTTTGCGGCTGGATTTCCGCTGCAAAAAGACAGGCGTAAGGGCTCTTCGTGATCACTACGGCGGTGCCTGCACGGCACCGCCGCAATGATGCCCTGGCTTCGGGTCCCGCAAGGCGGGCGGAAAAGGACCGCCTTGCGGGACCATGGCGGACGGACTTTCCGTCCGCCGCGGAACCAATGTGATTCCCACCGCCATCCTAATTTGGCCGTGGGTAAATCACTTCATGATGGCGGGAGGATCGCCACCGCCAGCCCGGGGGTGGCGATCCTCCCGCCATCATAATGAGCCCCTTAGTTCGGCCTGATAGCAAATGCACAGATTCAACGTCATATTGTCAGATGGCACTCTGAAAATGTGAGCAACACCCTGATATTATTTGAAATTTACTAGAATATTTGAAGACACACACACGAGCACACACATGCACACATTCATACACACTGACAGACACACAGAAACAAACAGGCGTGCACACAAAGACACACACACACACAAACAGGCAAACACAGACACAAACACACATACATAGGCACACACATGAATTATCCTACATTATGGCTAGAAACATACTGCAATACAATAGCAATACAGGTAGCATGTTAATTATCTTGCACATGAATTTGAGGAACTAATAACTGGCACTGTGTTGGTCAGTACTCACATGGAGTGACAGAAATGTTCACTGTGCATCCAGGCTCTCTTTCAGACACTTGTTTTTCTGATGTGCTCATTCGTGATTTACTGTTGCAGAGAAATGATGGCGCTTTGCCCTGTGGCAGACCCGGAAAAATTGTCTCTTTATCCAAAGCATTTGAAACATTCTTTCATAACACAATCAAAAGAGCCTTATTATAAAATGATTTTCTTGAGGGAGCTGGGAACCTTGCCTCCCAACCACCCAACCTCCCATGACAAGGAGAAAGCTTCTTCATTCAGTGACGTGTGGGGCTTTGCTACTTAAAGCAGAGGACACCGATTGTGAGTCGAGAATGATCGAACCTTTACAAACCGTGTGACCTTGGGAAATTCACAACGTCTTTGACCTTTCATCCTTCAAATGTATAATAGAGTTCCTGGAAAGGAATAAGAGAAGACTTTTTATGTGATTAGAAACTATTTCGTACTCATAATTCCATGATCCCCGTGTGACCATGCACGTCATTTCCACCCGAGGCAAAGACGGCTGGAGTAGGAGGTCATTTCAAAAGGACTTGTAAATGTGAATGCAGATTTGTGCATTTCAAGACACAAAATCCTGTTCTCTGCAGAACACCTTAGAGAACAGTATGTGTTCATCTTCATCCCTACAGAACTATGAAGTCACTGTCATTGTGTTCCTTAATACTCAATTTTGAAAGGTCACTCTGCCAGGTGCTATTCCATTATGTACTATTTGCCAAGACAAATTTAGATTCACAGCTGTTTCCTCCTTTTGCCAACATTTGCAAATAGGAAGTCTGTATGTTAATGAGAAATGCTAACATGAGGAGCATATGGATGATAAGGACTATTTGCTGTGCTTCAAATTCTGCATAAATTAGGAAAAGCTTGAATTAAATTTTCTATAAATCCTTGCTGTAGGTCGATCAAACTGTCCAGTAAACCTCTAAATAGTTCTTCTCAGTTATGACCTTTGTTCAATGAGTTTAGAAATGGTTCCTTTATCCACAGAGGAAGTGGGTAGATGTTTTTCCAGCAAATGAATATTGAAACGAGCCTACAATAAAACTATCGCTCAACTGGCCCATTTATTAAGTATGACTTCATCCCTTGTTAACTCCTTGAATAAGTTACTACATTAAAAATATGTCTTTTCCCACACACACAAAGGAATCTTCTCCCTCCCGCATGAGTGTCTAGTCTATTTGAATGCACTTTACACCAGAGGTGCAAACTCTTTTCAGTGAGGACTGACCCTCCTGTGTCCCGATTCAGCGCACCAATCAGTCAGAGTGTTAAATCTGTGCTCAGAACTGTGCCATTGCAGAGCTCTGCTGAAAGTTTCCTAGAGTTTATGCGTGTCCAGAAGAAAAAGTGATCCGAGTGCACTACGCGGAGCACCAGGCATCAAGTATGATGGCAGAGCTACAGAATTCAGCGCTGAGCAAAGAATGTCAAACTTTGGCTTTTTCACATGCCTGATGGATGCAATGAAATTCAGCAAAGGGGTGTGGACATGCCGTATAGTCTGCCCTTTCAAAGATGGTGGTGTATCCATAGAATGATATTCGAGGTCCCAATCCAAGATGAAGTTGAGTCTCTTCCTCTGATGCCAGTTCATATTTGAGTTATACATAAGGAGGTATTCCCAAGCGATGGGTGGATTGCAGTACATTTGTTGCCTTAGTTTGTGTGAATTTCTTCAGCCCCTTGCTACTATTGGTCCCTGATTTCTTTCATCCAGTTAAAGATTCTTCTAGATTCTATTTCTTGATATCTTGCCTGCATGTTTCCTTTACCCTGTTGACAGGGAGAGTTTGGCGCATTGCTAATAACTTCAATACTGAACCTGGGCTTCAATCAAGAGCTGCGAGATTGTCTAGGAGTCTGTTTACCATGTGTGGTTCAACTTATCTAGGACTCCTCTTAAGTAGACATTTGAAAAGTTTCACATGCACTATTCAGTGCAGGGTGGCACTGTGGCTACTGGGACGCATCACCTTTTTGGGGGTAATCAGGGGACTCAACCCAACTTCTCAGTACACAGTCCTTCACACAGACAAACTCTAAGGGGCATATCAGCAAGGGCCGGCGATAATTATCGCTAAGCGCACTTAGCGCTAGGATAATTATCGCCGGCTATCGCTGCTTTCTATCGCGGAGATAGCGTGCTATCAGCAACGCTTATCTCCAAAGCGATAGAAATGCAAGCGATAGCTGGAAGACAGTGTGATTATCGCTGGGAAACCAGCAATAATCGCACTGTGACCGGCCATACCTTGCTGATAGGGCAGGGTGGTTTTAGCCATGTAATCCACCTCCCATTGGATTACATGGCTAAGTCAGAATTAAAGCATGCGTTAGGAAAGTAGCGATAACCGTGGTTATCGCTACTTTTCTTATCGCTATGCTTGTTAGCGATTCCCTTGATAATAGGAGAAATGTCGGTTAGCGACATTTCTCCAGTTATTTCGGAAGGAACGCCCACTTTGCATCTCATTAGAGATGCAAAGCTGGGCGATAAGGAAAGGGCGAAGAAGCATGGATTCACGCGTTAGCGTGTCCTTGCTAATAGGGCGTTAAAATTATCGCCGCTTTTCGTCCGAAAACGGACGCTAAAGCGGCGATAATTTTATCGCCAGCCCTTGTAGATATGCCCCCAAATCCCTGAATGGAAGCCTATGTTTCTGAATGTGTTCTGAATAACGGATATCGGTGGCATCTCCATGCTACAGAGATCTCCTCCCCGACTGCAGAGTATTCCTATGCAAAGAATAAGGAAATGTAAAAACGTTTATTTAACATGGAAAAAATTTATAAAAATATTTTTATGTTCAATTTTCAGGTAAATAAATGTTATATATTTAAATGCAGAACTAAAGAAACAAAATGCTACTGCACTAATAATTCACTTCTGGATTAAACATGTTATTACTGAAAATATAGTATATTACATTAAAAATATTTTTCTCAAGATTAAGATTAGAAATCCATTCCAATCTAAAGTAAAGATATGTTTTAATATGCATAAATATTTTTAAAAATGACGTATAGACTTAGTTATAAGTAATTTAATTATATTTCATAACATGTATTGTTACATTAATTTTCAAATGCAAAAAGGATTACTAAAATATTGGATAATTTAATGTATGTACTATTTTTGCATATTTTTAAACATTAAATTATATGTCTTGTTATTTTTAACTTTAACTATTTAAATTTGATTTAGGTTATTGTAGCATTATTTTCTATAGGGATTTTGTTGTGTACCTCACTCTATTGATTTCTATGAGAGGTTGTTGCAGTACCAGTGGTTGGCCTTGTGTGGTGTTGGACTTGCTTTGGCTCTAAGCTGGCTGGAGTAGTTTACTCCTGTTTTGGGTCCCTTTGTGGCAGTAGTAGCTTTAAAACTTCAGTTTTTGAATAGCAATGAGCTTAATCTGTTGTGAGTGGGTATAGGTCCTTCCCTAAACCCCTCCCTAACCTTCCCATAAGCCCACCTTACATTTTCTAGTCTCCTCCTCTTTCATAGTAAGTAGTCCCCATTTTTCAGCCACTCTCCTCTGTCTGTCCCACATTTATTAATAAAAAATATACTTGCATGTGCGGAAATCTCCATGGAGAAAAAGATTGAAGAGATAAAGTGAAAACTCTGCACATAGGTTTGTGAATAGCATTTTGTCCCTTTTGCAGTACCACAAAATGTACTACATAATAGATTTTGTCAATTGACCCCATTGTAAGGAAAGTGGAAAAAATGCATTCTAAAATGTGCTTTTCTTTTGCAGCACATTGACACTACAGAGTAGGTTTATCAAGACATAAATAAAGAAAGAAAATAAAGTGCACTGTGGGAGAATGTAACTTTTTGATGACAGAGTTCTGCATTTTCAAAGTGTATTTTCCCACACTGAGGAGGGTTAGTTAATAGATGCTTGTATCAAGCATGGCTCTGCAAGTCTTAGCTCATCATGTGTGTTGATTAATGATGTAAGAGTAGCATTGTCACGATATTCTGTGTTTAACTTTTTTATTTATTTAGGGTAGTTAAATACCCAGCAAATGAATTCAGCACTGTGATTATGTGAAATATTCACTGTTAGACCTCTTGTCTGTGAAATATGAGCTTTGAAACCACTGACAAACATTCAGTGAGAAGGCTTACCCATGTACGGTCTAAAACAGGGTTTTTTGGTTCCAGAGATGTGTAGAGTTCAGTAAGGGGCTTTTAGGGTTGATGAGAGTGTAGCGTTAAGGGCTAGTAAGGGTTTTTTACGGTTCATGGTTGGGTAGTATTAATAGGTAGAAAAGGGTTATAGGATGGGTAGTATTAAGGGGTTGAGACAGATTTTAAACGTTTTAGGATGGGTAGTGTTAAAGGTTATTAGCCTTTTTTTATATTTCAGAGATAGGAAATGTTAAGGGGTAGTAAGAATTTATTTAGGGTTCAGGAATGGGTAGTGTTAAACATATATATATATATATTCACACAAAAAAAACAAAGGTTAAAGTGATGTTATCGTTAAGTGAAAATTGCAGTGACAACATAACATTTTCAATCTAAAAAGACACTGGAATTTATCAGTTATAGTTATCTCAAGTAACTTTAAATCGTACCCTAAGGTAACTATAACTTATGCCCCCACCATCCACTATGTTGTCATCAATGATGCAATTTCAGATGTTGCAGTCATGTTATCAATGATGTCATAGAACAACTCATGAGTGATGTAATATGAGGGGAAATTAGCAGTGTATGGTGGGGGTGCGAGTTATAGTTATCTTAGGGTACGCAGTCAGCCAACCTCATGCCATGCATGGTTTTGGCCATGTGTGCCATGTTGTTGTCCAGCGGCCAAGCCCTAAGTGCAAACCCTTGGCGCAGCCTTCCTCCCCAAGCCACTTTAGGCCCCGGGGATCCATCCTTGGGGCCTTTTTTTTAAAGGAAAGGGGGGGTGCGGTCCCACTCTCTGAGCCACTGTGGGCCCCAGGGACCCGATCCCTTGGGACCTTTGTTTTTTATTAAGGGGAGGGGGGCATGCAACCCCCCTCTCTGAGTCAGCAAGGACAAGGAACCCCATCCCCTTGGGCTTTTTTTTTTCAATTAAAAAAATGCACCCCCCCTTTAAATCCAATAGGGGCCACATGGACCCCATCCCTTTGGCCCAAAACATATTTGTTAAGGTGGGGCGTGTCCCCTCGGGCCTCAGGCGTTTCTGGGGGAGTGCCCCAGTGCCCACCCAGGGCACCAACCAAACAATACTTTGGGGGTCAGGGGGGAGCCTCAGGCCCCCAGCATCCCCAGCCAGCTCCCTGCATGCACCCATCCTAGGTCCTGTGGGAGTCAACATTGCTCCTGCCTGGTGGGAGCAGCTGTTTTTTTTGCTCCCGCTGGGCGTTCCTGCTAGCAGGGAAGGCATGTCTGCTCCCACTTTGTGGGAACTTTAAAGATACTGCCACAAGGTGGGAGCAGACATATATTTCCCTACCTGTGTTCTTGCAGGCAGGGAAACTACTGTACCCCTGGGTGGGCTCCCTGGGACACAGTAATTTAGCCGGCCCTCGGAGATGGGTCCCTGGGGCCTTTAACGCATCAGGGAGGGGGGTTGCACATCCCTTCCCATTGAATTTAAACTCGGCCCTGGGGCATGAGCTCCCCAGGGCCGATTAAGGCTCAGGGAGGAGGGCTGCGCACCTCCTCCTTTTTTAACAAAAAGGGATGGGGTGATCCATCTGCAGCCACCACTTGATCAATTACCCCTAAACATTCCAGGAAGGAGCTGAGGTGGAAGAACTTTAAAAAAAAAAGTTTTGTGAAGATTCGTCAGTTATTAGTAAACCAAAAAATATCATTCTTATGGAAGAGCAGAACTAACCATAACTATCCAGTATATGTGGCTAATAGATATATGTGATAAGCGTTGGCTAGCGGAGAGGGGGAAAAAAACAGTCATGGACAATCACTTGATGACCACATGTATAGGCTTACAACCTTATTTGGTATTGGTTCAGAGTAGCTTTTGTCGCATGCTTTTGGCTCGCTTTCGCTGCGGGTCATTCTTTAGGTTGATCACATTTCCTGAAAAAAATGATTGGTCAGAAAGGTTGCCTATATGTCCATGCGATGATATTTCAATACAAACAACCTTGCATTGTACTCTGTTCTGCAAATATTATGTTGTACCAAGGAAAAAGTTCTTAATGCCCACCCTAAGAAGCTGGGGCTTAAAACAATGTAGAACAGCCTTACTTAGGTTACAACTGTTGGAAAATGAACAGATTATTATGATCATCTCCTCGTTTTTAAAGGCTGTTGTTAGGTATCGGAACACAATGTGATTTTTAAATTTGTTTAGTAATAGTGATAAGTTCCGTATATCCGTTTTAATCATTGGTATGTTTTATGACTCTGGCCTATCTGATCAACTTTTTCTTTTAAAGGCTGCTGTCAGGTATTGGCACTCATATATATATAATGGATTTTTTTTGGTTTTAGTAGCACGTAACACATTTAGGAAAATAAGATTTGTCCCTTTTATGTCATTGAATTATGTAACATAATTGTGATAAGTTTTGTATACTTGTTTTTATCATTTGTGTTTTCATGATTTTTTTTTTTATTGTATTCAAAATAGATTAAGGCACATTTGACCTGACTTGGATTTTAACGATTTTATATTTAACCTTAAACAATCGATTGTTTATGGTGCCCAACCCTAGATATTTTTAACAAAGCCTTAGGATATTGTGCCTTTTTATAAAACGCTTGAACAACTATTTTATGGAGATCCTTGTAGTTTTGCACATTTTTCAAATCAATATTTTACATGTACAATAGTTTTAATTTATTTTTCCTGTATCGACAATAATGGAAATATGAAAATTGTGGTTATTTATTTGTTATGTAAGCATGATATCTAAAATTCTTTGAAGGGTTTTTCATGGTGTTTTTAAAAAAGGGGAAGAAGAAAGAAAAAAAAATAATCATGAATCCTTGGATGTTTTTTTTTTTTTTTTTCTTGAGAACTTCATTATTTCCTTCTATGAATGCTGAATTTATTGTCCTACTGTATGCTTTTATGGATGTAAATATTACTCCGAATAAAGCTGTTTTGATTTGATTTGATTTGATTTGATTTGATATATGTGTTACCCGGAGGGGCGGTCACCACTGGATAGTTATAGTTAGGGCCTTGTTTCCATAGGAAAACCATTTATTTGTTTGCTTATAACTTTGGTGCAGTTTGACGAATGTTCACAAAATTTTCTAAAAAGGTCTCATCCATCTCAGCTCCTTCCTAAAAAGTTTCAGGATGACCCGCCATGCAGGGGCCAAGAAAAACAGGGGGGGGGGGAGCCATTCTTTTTCAAAAGGAAAATTCAATAGCAATACCAAAAAAACTGCTGAACCGCATTACACCAAATTTGGTAGAACTAGATCCTGGGCCAGAAAGTGTGCTTTTTGTGATTTGGTATAAATCCATTCAGTAGTTTTTGAGAATAAGGTTAAAAAACTTTGCATATTTTTACACCCCGAATGATTCGCAGAGTCAACAGATCTTGAGATAAGTTCTTATTGGCTGCCATCACATCAACAAAGATTTGATGGCAGATGTTTTAGCACTTGGGGATTCAGTCCCCTGTACTATGAAAAAGTTGTTAAAAGCACATGGAGGGCAGGGAAGGCATTCCCTGCCCCACAGGCCAGGTTGGGGGTTCCAGAGGGGCAAAAGATTTTTCTTTTTTATCAGCGCTGGTGAGCCAATAAAAACAAATTGGCAGTCTCCTGCCTTTTTGAAAATAGCCCCCCCCCCCGGATTGGGCCAATATTTCTATTAATAGAGAGGGAGAGGTTGCTGTCCATAGAGGGAGTGTTCCAAAATGCCCTAGGGCATTTTTCTATAATGTTTTTTATTACTGGTGGTGCCTCTAAAAGGCTCATGGTTGCCACCAACCTTTTTTTTAATGTTGTGGGGGGCTGCATGACGTACAGCGGCCCTCCAGTAAAATAATAAACATAAACACATTAAGTCTCATGGGTCATTGAGAGGTTAACCTATTTTTAGAACACTCCGAGTTGTAGCTGTATGCTCTTCAGCTGGAGTGCAGAGACCCCTCCTGACAAAAAGTGGTTTCACCGACTTCGCAGAATCAATGTGGACAGCCCGTGTTGCTGCGGTCCTGAACACACCAACCAGTCTCACACTTAGCTCACAAGGATCCAGTCACAAGGATCGCCACTGAGCCTTGCTCGCTCTTCTCCTCACAGGGCTTTGCTGGTCTTGGCAGTCACATGGATGCTAGGTGGTCTCCTCCTCACGGAGCTCACAAGTCTTGGCAGGCAGACAGTCTCTAAGCGCTACCATTCTCACAGTGTGCTCTGGTCTTGTCAGGCAGGGAGATGGCTGGTGCTCCATATGCAGAGCAAGTGGTCTTGACTCCCTGGGTAATGTACCCTCATCAGGCACAGACACTGTTAGACCTTGGTCTTCAGTCCTGGTTCCAGGAGCAAAGAAGTCTTGGTGAACTTCTCTCTCCAGATGAGGCGGTGCTGTTCCACCAAGTATGAGCACATTCTCCCCTCAAATTCAGGATTACTGTCTGTCCTTTGAAATTTGTGTTGGGAATGTCAGCTCCTTTGAAGTTCTCTCTCCTTTGCACTGCCCTTTGTCAAAGGAACAGTCTGCCATAGCAGGAGTGTCTCCAGTTCTTGAAGACACACAACACAGTCTAAGGAGCACTGAAATATGCCCCATAAATGTTCCACTCTTCTTTTCTTTCAGATTCCCTTGATGTGCCAACGTTATTAGTCCCATCATCTTGCTGATAATGAGCCCAGGCCCCACTGACAAGTAACTCTTCCTGGGATCAAAGAGATAGCTGATGTGCACAGAGGATTCACTGCTCCTGTCCCGTCAGTGTGTGTTTCCCACTCTGGCCCTCAGGAATATCAGCAATACACATCTCCTGTCTGGGGGTTGTGGTACTCACGTCTCCAGCCTCTGCTGCGAGCGGAGGTAAGGGCACAGACTTCTGTAAAAGCATGGCTTTCATTCAGCTCAAAGCATCAAACCGTATTAATGAGACATTTAGCGAAGGCCATAACGGCGCCTCCCTGACTGTATGTGTTGGTGGAAACAATACTTGCATACAGCAAGTAACCCTGGAGTTCACAGTTACCAGATATGCGATGCCCGGAGGCATACCACAGCAACCTTGATCGTTCAGCATCAAGTAACTCCCATTTGAAGTTAGCCTGAACACTGGAGTGATCACGGCAGCTGGGGTACCCCTCAAGTGACAGGACAAATCAGCTACTGAACCGTTACATGTCCCATGCAGCATTATATCCTGACATATGAGTGATCCACTTATGGTGTTCTCACAGTTCCTACCGCATAAAAACACTTCTCTATCCCCACTCCGGCATCGAAATCTGTACGGTAATTCCCAAGATTCCTTGATGAATTCTCTACCCATTTCTTCATATCTGCCCGCCTGATTTTGTTCAAGGCAATATTGAAATTGAAAAGTAGTGACCGGTAGAGTTATGTGGCCATGGATTAACCATTCTGTGGACGGAGATTCTGCCACTGTGGAGACTAATCTATCCAGTTTTTCAATACGCAGCATTGTATATTTTGCACCCCTTTGTGCCATCTCTATCTGTTTGTCTGTTAGGTTATATGAGGAGAACAGAGATGTACTGTTGATGAAACGCCAAGGCACATAGCCTGCACGCAAAGATTGCAGCGTCCAGCTTAATAATATAATAGAACGCAATTGCGATTGCCCGTGTTCTAATATGGACAAATCTTGTTCTAATATATCTATCGCAGAAGATACAATGTTGCCCAGTGAATATATCCTGGATGTTAGTGTAGTTAAACCATTGTCAACCACCGCCAGAGCTTTCTATAGGTTTAATCGATCTATATCGCGTAGTCTCTCCGCGGCCTCTTATTGTGATATTTTCCAGATTTCATTATAGACAGCATAATAGAAACAAATTGTGACGTGGCTTTCTAGGACCTAATAAAAAATCCTGTAGATACACATCCTTTGTAAGTAAGGATAAGTGTTGTTTCACTTGTGACAGTGTTGAGGTTCTTGGCCAATCGAGGCATAACTTATAATAGTATGATGTCACTACCCCTGCATGTCCTCTCTGTACATAGCGTGGATCTGGTCTGTTGATCTTAAACCCTTTGATTTGACCCATGAATCTTCCCTAACATCTATTGGTGTCTGTGGGCCAAATCAACCATCCCTTCCAATCGGGGTCTGATCTATTGTATTGCATGATCTTATCTAACGTAATCCCTTCTTCTGATGTTATGTTACCCTCGGCGTGTGATGGTGTGGACATCCGAGGTGTATTCATGTCTTTGTTCTTGGCTATTCCAAGACAGGAAGTTTGTTGCACAGTTTCATTCAAAAACATGATTTGCTGAGGAATGAGGCATGCTCGAAATAGTGCTTCAGTTCCCTGGACCTGCCAGTATCTAGTACCCCAGACAGATTTTAAGTCTATAGTGTCTTTCCATAAGTCGAAACCTTGTTCAGACAACTGGGCAATAAAAGAAGCAGAATAAATCTGTTTGGTGTTTGTCAACATATTTTTCTGTGCTGGTGTTGGTGCAACCTTATAATAATATGAGGCTTACTCTGACATGTTAAACCCTGAAAAATATGGAAATTTCTGTGCAAATGTTTTTGAACTGCTTTTCGGCGGTGTAGGGCAATGTTCCCTTTGGTGGTAGATAAAAACACTTCTGGGATTAGCAGATTTATGCAGAAATTGATGACCATAATGTTGATAGCAATACATTGTTTCAAAATCTGATGTGTCTTCCAACATTTCACTATTAGAAAAGGCAGCAGATTTTTCTAAATCAGACAACATACTATTTACAGTTTCATAATCCCAATCATCGGAAAATGTACTGGAGGTAATGATATCACTCAATGATATTTTAAATAAATGTGGAATTTTTAAAAGTTTGGTCGGACCAAATATATCGTAAGCAACTTTGTCCCATACTATACCAACAGGTATAGGAACTGCTGTAATGTTCGCTGATGACAAGTCTCTTTGTTCACGATGTGATGATAAGTGAGGTTTCAGAATCAGATTCAATTTTTGTGCTGCAGAGCTTTGTCGAAGGTAAGTTCCATTTATAAGCATGCTAAAAACAACTACCAAGCCTATCTAGAAAAGAAAGAAAAGTACCCTGGTAATTACCCAGAGTTCTACCCAAGGCGATACCAGGTAAGTTTTTCTAACAAAGTTCAGAAAGTCTTTAATTTTCTGGTTGCGTGTTTTTTGGGCTGGCATCGTTTTAGGTTCACTTGGATCCAAAGAAAACGTATCAAAGTCGATGAAATAGCCAGATGCAGTTCTATCTACTTTCGGTATTTCCACAGGTCTTGTGGATACTGAAGCTTGCTCTTGTTGAGGCATGTTGATGTAGATATCTGTGGTTAGTCGAGTTGAAATTTGTTTGTCATTCTGATTTTGATTCTGATTAATAACTTCAGTTTCGAGAGGAACGAGTTCCATGGCATTATTGCATAGTCCATTATTCCGTGTAGGGGACTCTTCAAAAGTGATGAGTCTTTCTGTTTGAACTTCTTGTATAATAGCGAGAGGAGGGCGTTGGCTACTCAGGAGTCCATGAGGCCTATTATTCAGTATCGGCCACATAGTGTGTTTTTATTAAGTCGATTGAGACAAATCTTTTCTCCTTTTTTCCGGCAAGAGGCGGCAGAAGTACAGTTCTTGTTCCTTCAACGGCCAGGACAGGTAGAGGCTTTCTGTATGATGGTCCAAATTCTTTTTTGTCCGCAATATTCTCTCTGACCAGATCCCCAACTTTAGGGACCCAGACAGGTCTTGCCGTAACTGACTTGACTTCCCAAGTGGCGGTCCGCTTTGCCTGGACATTGCTTTGTAGTGCCCTGGATCCATTCAGATCCTGTAAAACAGCCAAACGTTTATGGATGTCAAAATGTTTATCATCCGCCACTGTGCCTTCACAATCAAGATCAGGTACCCACATTCTCGTCCCAAATAGGACCTCATAAGGAATGACACCCCCTAGAGAACTTCTTGGCATGTTATTCAATGCTCGTTGCACTCCATACAAATGTTTTACCCAACTCTCACTCGAGCCTAATACTCTAGCTGTTAAAGATTGCTTTAAGTCCCAGTTTTTCCTTTCCATTACTGAATTTACCTCGGATGGTACGGAGAGGAGTACCGCAATGCTACACCCAAACCTCCCATGGCTTCCTTGTAAGCCCTAGAGCTAAACACGGGGCCACGGTCAGAATGTAATGTGCCAATTGCGTATGTCCCTATAAATACTCTCAAATCTTTTATAACAGTTTGAGCGTCAGCCGAGCACTTGGGCCACACCCATAGGAATCTAGAGCCGGAATCCACTGCAACCATGATATACCTGAAAGACCCATCTGTTTGTAAGGGGCCGCAGTGGTCCAAATAAACACACGCGAGTGGTTTGTCTGATATTAGCAATGGTGCCTGCGCTGGACGTGTTACGGTGGAGCCTTTCATCTGCTGACAGATGTCGCATTTCAAGACATAGTCGTTTGTCTGTTTTGTTAATCCTGGCCACCGGTAGCGTTGTTTCAGTAAGGAAACAGTCGCCGTAACTCCTGCGTGTGCAGAACCTATACCCTTGAGTGCTGCTAGAATTAAACCTAACCTGCGATCCATATTTGGTATTACTCTATCCCCACTAGAGGAATCTGAGCAAATGGAACTTTATTTGCATCTAACTTGTAGGAGTACTTGAGTGGAAATCCTTTTGGTAGTGCCGTTTTATTGCGTGTAGCAATAATTGCAATCATAATCTCACCGTCTATTCTCGTTTTTGAACGGGTTATTGCAGCTACGGAAGCCGTGCGTACAGCGCCCTCTGCGGCTTCATCAGCCAATGAATTCCCTTCAACGTGAACGTCATCACATTGATGACTCATGTGTGCATCACGTGAGCCCTTGGTAGTTAGTTTTTCAACTCCACTACCTGTTCCCATAGCGTTTTGTGCTTAATTGTGCCACCTTTCGCATCTTTGAACCCATTTTGTCCCCAGTGGTGTAAGTATTCCATTGTATGACTGTACACAGTAAAAGGAATCACACACGATTAGTGTTGGCATTTCTCGATCCGTATTTGCCAGTAACAGAGCTTTTAATTCTGCCAGCTGTGCCATGCAGTCTCCTAGAGACTGGATTTTTGTACAACTCGGATGAAACTTTCCATCCTGCATGCAACCTTTAACGATTGCGCATGCAGCGCTGTATTGTTGTTTACTCCCAATGGCTGGCTGAGCAGATCCATCATTGTAAATTATATATTCATACTGATCTAGAGGCAATATTTTATTAGGGAGAGGATATTCTTGTTCGTATTGCAGGAATGCTTGTGTTTTTAAACTTGGGTCGTACCTGTATTCTACATCTGTTGCAATAAGAGAATTAGCCCATTGTATCTATCTCGGATGTAAGGCTTTTGCGTTTCGAACACTAGCCTTTGTAGCCACCTCTAAGGCCAGTACTGGGGTTACGACAATTATTCGCTTTCCCTGAGCCAGTGCTCTTTCTCTCACTACAGCAGTCTGTACTGCTGTAAGAATCTTTTCTGTTGATGTAAAGCGCATCTCTGCATTTGTGTACAAATGTGATTTGTATGCTATTGGTACTGTTTCACCTTCATTATATGTTAGGTAGGTGTATCCTGATTGACCCGCAACTATACGGATCACTAAGTTGCATACATTTACGCGTGTCTGTAAGTGTTTCGAAGCTATCATATCAGCTTGTAGGAAACACATGATATCTGTGTGTTCCTGTGTCCATTGTCTAACTGAAAAGTCAGGTTTTATTAAATCGTAGAAAGGTTTTACTCTTTCTGCGTGATCCAAAATGTATGTTCTGCCAAAGTTCAGAAATCCCAGTATTGATTGTAAATTTTTTTATGATTTTGGAGGTTGTAGCAGTGCGCACTTTTCCAAGAAGTTAGCTGCTAAGCTTTTCCCTTCACTTGAAAGCTCATATCCCAGAAAAAGGACATTGAGGTGGGCTATCTTTGATTTCTTAAAATTAAATTTGTAGCCCTCAGATGCAAATCCCAATATTATGGTATTTACTCTGTTCAAGTGTTCCTCCAGGTCATCATCCTTAAGATAAATATCATCCACGTAGGACAATGTCTCTTTCTCCAGATTTTGAAGTAATTCGGTTACTCTGGCCGAAAATAACCCCGGGCTGTTCTTATACCCCTGGGGGAGTCTACAAATTTGACGCTGGGAACCTAGCGCAGAAAATGTAGTTAAATACCTGCTTTCAGGCGCTATATTTTGGCAAAAAATCCAAATGAGATATCTAGTGCTGTTTTGTATTTTTTCCTCACAATGTTATTCATTAGTGCGGCACTGTGCGCATTTTGTACTGCAAATGTCTTTGTGCAAGTGTTTTTAATGTCTGTAATCTAAAACTAGACGATATGAGTTGTCAGGTTTCATTATGGGAAACAAAGGATTATTCATTTGAGAGGTGCAAGTTTCAATCAACCCTTGGTATTCAAGTTGATCTAGGATCTCCCTGACCTGTTTTTTAGCTTCCTGCTTTATTCGAGGCCTGGGCGTAGTTCTCGGAGTTTTGCTACGCGGAACTCCGTGAAGTTACAAAAAAACTCTGCGAAGTTCCACGAGTGGCGGAATGCAGTGCAAACTGCAGTTTGTGCTGGTATTCCTGCCGCTCGGGTAGAAATTCTACCCGAGCAGCAGCTTGCGCTCGTGAACTTACCATTTGCGATCGCGAACTTACCGTTCGCGATCGCGAGCAGGGAAAAACTCCGCTGCACATTGCGAAGCGGAGTTTTCTGCACTCCGCGAGCTCCGCGGTGTGCGGAGTGCAGAAAACTCTCAAACTCCGCGAACGGAGCGAAGTTCACTGCCCAGGCCTACTTTATTGGATACTGCCTCTGTGGAGTCGGAGTATTTTTTAATGGAATTATGTGGAGGGTTGAATCCTCATCCCACCCAACATGGTTTTTATATAACGTCGGGGCAAGGGCTACCGCCCACTCCCGTGCATATGTATATTTTAGATATTTGGGAACATGGTCGGAAAAGGCTGGTAAGATTACTGTTTCTCCCCTAGGGCAGTCCATGTCGAAAGCTGGCGGCCAATCTTGTTCAGCTAATAAAATGTCATAACCAAACGTCAGGTTCTCCCAAAAGAGATCTCTAACTTTCCTGGGTTTGTCCCCCTCCATTTGGAGTGTTATTTCATATAACTTATGTGGGACACTTACCTTAGTATCAGGTGTTTCCACCGTGATATAATCATCCAAGTCCGCTGTCACCAGAAATTCCATCAGGTTCTGGCGAGCTATTGTTACTTTTGCCGCACTGTCTAGCATCGTCAGAGCCCATTCCCTGTTCAGTAGTTGAGTCCTCAGAATTCTGGGCATGTCTGATCTTCAGACCTTCGACCTTCTTCTTTTTGAACTGAGGTTTTGGTTTGACTTTATCTTCTTTTTTGGAAGTATAGTCTTGAGCTTGTTGCCTGTCTCTGGACTTTGTACGCTCTTCTTGTCTGTCTGACCGTCCTTCCCTCTCTGAGTTTTTCGTCGAACCATGAAAGGAACGAGAGGAACATGTATCAGTATCCTGATACCTGTCAGGTTTCCTAATATTGTCCCTATTCCTAAGGTTATACCTCCTTTCGGAGGACTCCTGTGGAGGAGATCTACCTCTGGATTGAGATCTGTTTTCTTTATTTTTCTGTTTTTTGTTATTTTCCCACTTCTTTTTCGAAGAAGCAGGTGTCTGCTTACCGGTGTCCTTCTCAGGACTACCCATCAGTTGGGCTTTTAATGCTTTCCCACCCAAACTGTCTCTGCCTAATTCTGCATATGCAGTCCCAATTATTTTTGGTAATTCATGTTCATGTTGTAAAGGACTGAATTCCCTTAGGCGTTGACGGATTGCCAGTGATGCTGCTTCCCCTTTAATATTTGCTAATATTATGGCTGATACCTGGGCATAATTACCTTGTAATTTCATCCCTAAGTTCAGAGCCGGTTCTGCTCCGTACTCATTTTGTATTTGTCTTAATACATCCGGTATTACTGCTAATGACGGGATACCATGTGTTCTGGTATATATGGCAGCAAAAACTGTACCCCAAGAGGTACAATCCTCTATCTGTGGTGTTATCCCCATGGGCAAACATATTGTCAGCATTCTGTGTTTTTCATACGGGCTGGTATTCGGGAATACTGCTTCTAGTTGTGTTATTTTTTGAGCTACCCAGAATGGCATTTGTTCACGTTTTGCGGGCATTTTACCCATTACTGCGGGTAAAGTTTGTGGTGTGATTTTAGTTGCTGTATTTTGACCTGTATTTGTGTTTGTTGTAGCCGTTGCTGGCTGGACCATAAGTGTCCTCATGACGAACTGTGTCATGTTTCTGTATAGTTTTATCAGTTCTTTGTGAAGTATAAGTACGTCTCCTCCTGGCATTGTTTCAATGTCAGGATGTGGTGTGTAGGCTGCTAATACTGGCCATGTCGCTCCTTCTCTTCCGAGCGGACCGAGTCTTACTTTATTTCTTGTATGGGGGAGTGCGCCTTTAAACCAGTATAAATGTTCCTGGCAAGTTAGTGGAACTTCAATGTCCTCATAGGGACAATATTCTTCCGGTATTCCACTTTCTGTGTAGAAGTGAAATGTTTTTGTTCTTGCATTTGCAACTGGGAATGTAACCCAGGAATAGAATACCTCTGTTTTAAATGATTCGTGTGCCTCAATCACGAAAGCTACTGGTCCACCCCTGGATGTTAGACCGTGTGCACCTAGTTTTATGGCAACGGCATTCCTAACATTTTCCGCAATGGAAATTGCATCTGCATCTTCTTCGTCTGCTGAGAGATGCAGTTCTTGCACAACTCTATCTATTATTTCTTTAGTCATTGCTTTTAGAGAAGAAGAGCTGTTCAAGGGAACTAAGATAAGGTGTTTTGCACAATTTAGGAACAAAGTGTCCTTCAAGCTTGATTAACCAACAGCCAATAAATAGTATTTTTGCCTACTCAGCTGCGGCGGAGTTTGTGCCCACCCACTCCAGACGTCTCTGGGGAGTTGTGAGTAGGGGTCTCTGAGACTAGCACGACTGAACTACTCAGATTCTACTGTTAAATAAGCACCCAACCAACGTTGGCGGCGCCATATCGTGTAGTTCCTATAAACCTATACAGGATCTGCGTGTTCGGACAGCATACACTGTAGGATTGGTGTCTGACTGATTCTGAACACCCCCGCCGGGTATGTCGGCCTTTTGTAACAGCTAGCTCACAGTGCCACTAAATTCTCCTCTTACCAAGTTCTTGGCAACCATCGAACATGACAACCCCGATCCCTCAGGACCGTGGAAACAATATACTACTTTTCGCTCAGTAACTCGTGCTTACTTAGTTTGTCTTAGAGAGGTACACAGAATAAACAGGTTGGGCGTTTTCAATAAAGTATTTATTGAACAGTTGTTATTCTGGTGTAAAATAGATGAGCGGCAACAACCGTTAGACAGTAGCAGATATATAAGATTAGAAGCACTATAAAAGTAAACGGATGGTATAACTCTACCATCTTGCAGTAATCATGAATACATACAAGTACATAAAATACATGATCTAAAAAGATGCGTACTCCTGCGATGCCTCCCTAACTAGATATACCCAAGTGTACCTAGCATGTGTGTAGGTGTTAAGCCAAGAATCCCTCTAGGATAAAGTCAATCCCATTACCTGAAGTGAGAGACTGTGGGACCCCGTCTTGGTCTCGAGTTGGACACCCTGCCAGGGATGTTAGACCACTGCAAGCTGGAGTGTCTGCATGCAGGAACCTCAGCGTCTCTGGTCAGTGTGTCTGCCGGAAAGCCCTGATCTCCTCTGTCTATCTTAGCAAGATGTGATGTATATATACCCATAGGTCTCCCCAGGGGTCCTACCTAGCAGTATTACTGTGCCGGTCTAAGGATGACGTCGGGCATGAACTTTATACATAGATATTATACAGGCGATGGTAGACCTGCTGTGCTTCCGAAAATCCTCATGCATAATGTATGAGATTTCGAACTAGGGAAATAAACAGGCTGCATTACTGTGAGACAGGCCTAAGTCATGGCAGGCACACATGATCTGTGTTAGCCTATGACCAACAATCAGTACCATGGGAACCAGATATCATTGATGCTGGGGCGCTCAGGGCAGGGGCGCACGTCTTTCACCAAGCACAGGACTTTTCCATATCAACAGCTTCTTATTTGGAATGCAACTGCAGGGATGGAGGTCCCTGGTTTGCAAATGGGAATAGTACATCAGACCCTTTGTTATTATCAGTGGATGTCATCATTGAATATACCTGTCACTTTTCCCTCTGCTCGGTGTAATCCTTGCCATATTTAATTAAACATATGCTATCGGAGCCTGTTATAATATAAATATAAAAAAACACTGATAAATACATAGTAACAGAGTGTTCATTAATAATCCATCTGATGGCATGAGCATTGGCAAATTGGACTCTTTTCCAGGCTCCCACGATTTAAGGTCTTTAGTTAGGACGTCTTTCTTCTTGTGCTGTGAATTTTCCCAGTGTGAATGTTTCAGTGGCGTAGCTAGGCTTCTAGCCGCCCGTGGTGGTACCTGTGTTTGCCGCCCACAGCAGCTGAAGGTAAGAGTGCGGGGGCCCAAAACTCGTGCCACCGGGGCGGACCGCCTCCCCACTAGCTACCCCACTGGCAGGTTTTTGTTGTCCCCCGGGCACTGTTGTGCCACATTTAAATCGTGCATTGTTTACTAAGGGCACCTCTTTTTACAAACATGCGACATTTAACACTCCTCTGCTGAAGGTTTTGGATTCCATATACATGTAGTTGTAATAGAAGTCACTTCAACCATTTGTCTTTATTTATGGGTTTATTTTTCATCTTGTGCAGTTGATTTGTGACTCATTTTGGTTGCCTACAAAAGCTTTTTTCAATCACGCTGCATCCAAAACTAGTTGTCAAGAAAAGGCAGTTTCGTTTTATCAGTAATGAGATGATCTGAACAACAGAACCAGTTCGTTTGGTAGGTAGGAGGCAAGATGGCGTTCTACTAACATCTCTGCTGTGAGGCTCCGCTGAGCTTCCCCTGTTCTCGGATGTCTGCTTTAAATAAGCCTTTTTGAAAACTGATCTGGAAATTCCATGAATTGCTAATTAGATTGTAACCCTACGGAATGCTGCAGAAACTCCTTTCCCGTGGATTTCAAGCTGCTTTTATGCGCTCGCAAAGACCCGAGCCCTCACCTCTCCCCTGCCTCGAGGACGTCAATCCGACTCGGGCTTCCCGGATTCATTCTGGCCTGCGCAAGTTTCCATCAGAGCGGCAGAACCGGCGGAATTGACAGGAACGCGGGAGTGCTAGGAGCTTCAGTGCACTCACCGCCAAAAGCAAAACTCAGCAGGTTTCCTACGGCCGGTGGCAATCCAGACGCTTTCCGAAGAACGGTATTATTGCAGTGTTACTTTGTATCACCAGCGACGCCAAACCAGTAAGAATGACAGGCAAGGGGGCGAGAGCTGTCAAAGCGAAAAATGCAGCCGCGAATGTATCCCTTGCGCTTGCTCCCCCACAGACTGGGATAACCCTTACTACTACCCGGCAGAAAAGACTGGACATTTTGGGCAAAAAAAGCGCTGTGGGGCGAGAGAAAGGGGAGCTTCGATAAGATCACTGGGGATAATAAAAAGAATCCGGAAAAGTCATTCAAAGAAGGCAATACTTCTCAGCCTCTAATCACTGCTAGTTTTGGTGGCGCAAAAGGGGGTGAAAGTGCTCATATCTTACCGCCCGAGAACTCGAATGCTCCTGCCAAGCCGGAGGGGCAGGTAGAGGAAGAGCAGACTGCCCTAGGGCCACCACTGGCCCAGTCTGAATTACGGCCATCAGACACCCCCGCTTCCTCTGGGGATCAAGTGAAAGCAATATATCTTTGGTCCAGGCGATGGAGGGTGAGTTTGCCAACACAGCCAGTCCCAGAGTTCTTATTGATAATTCAAATGCCTGCATTAACATTACTGCTGGAGCTACTGCGGATTCTTCATTGTTGCATATGGCTAGTCACCTACTAAGAACACCTGATAACCTAGAAAAATTTTATTCTCTAACTGAGGAGTCAGAACTATCTGACATTAGCATCTCGCTATCCAGTGGGGAGGAAGGCAATAAGTGGTATAGTAGCTCCAACACGGACCCCCAAAGAACCAAGTCTGGCTTAAAAAAACTACAAAAAAAGAAAAAGGAGGGCCGCCTAAAAAGAATGTTGAGGAAAGTATCAAACACTTGAAGTGGGACTATAAGGATACACCGCTTACGATTTGCTCTGACTCCTTGTCGCCTCGGGCGGAAATCAAACAGTTATTGGCAGTAATAAAACAATCGACCTCAATGATTCTATAAATGATCCAGCTCTGGCGGTCATCTTACAGTCTATCAAGAGCTTTCAGGATGAAGTTAAAGTGGATAGTCGTAGGTCACGCTTGGCCGCCAAGAAGCTACAAGGGGCAGTCAGGAAAGTTGGTAAAACCTGTGCCGAAATAGTAGATCGCATGGCTTCAGTAGAAGTAAGGACGGAGCAATTAGAAAAGGAGGTTGTCACTCTCAAAACACAGCACGACGAGTATGAGGGAATCGTTAAAGATCTTATGTGGAAGATGGAGGAGCAGGAAAATCGCCAGAGGCGCAACAACCTCCGCTTTCTCGGGATTCCGGAAGGTGTTGAAAAAGATGATCCCAGAGGCTTTATGATTTCATTGCTCAAAGGGGCTTTCCCAGAACTTCATTCCTGGGACTGGGATAAAGAGATACAGCGGGCTCATAGATTCCCTCTGTCTTCCGCCAAACGAACCTCGACTACTCAACAATATCCTCGTGCCATGCTGTTATTTTTTGGCAATTTTTTATTGCGTCAAACCCTCTATGACTTGGCCAGCCCAACAAATCGGCGATCTTTTGATGGTATAACATTCTTTACTAGACCGGATTTTGCTCACGCCGCGGTTGAACGCCGATGGAGACTCCGGCAGCTCTTTGATCCGTTTCAGAAACTGGGCGCTGTGGTATATCTTCAGAATCCGGCCAGACTAAAAATAGTGTATAAAGGATTCTCTCGCAGCTTTGTTTCTGAGGTGCAGGCTAAAAAGTACTTAGAGGAAATCTCGGGACATAAGTAGGGGGTCTAATACTGTAATATTGTTTTGTATAATGTATAGATATTCCTATTCACCCCCATCTAAGGCGCCCCGGTGGCTATTTCTTTAAGGATAACTGAATTAATGGAGCTAATACCCTAGAGTTTCTTTTTGCTGTTTTTTTTTTTTTTTGTTTAGCGCTTTTTCGCATTCCATGTTTTTTTCTCTTTAAAATCTTTTAGAAAGTGATACTATGGGGGGGGGAGTCTCAGCGGGCTCGCGGGGCTCTGTTTGTCGGATGTCCAACCCCTGGCTACGCCAGGTTACCTCCAAAGTTGGTGGTGGGTGGAGGGGTGGGGGGTGGGCGAGGGGTGGGTGCATGGTGGGTCAGACAGGATGTCTAAAAACGTTATGATTGATGTCATTTGGATAAGCTGGCATGATGGTAATATCAGGATACAGAGTTACAAATGGTTCTTTCAAAATCGCGCGCATATAGATTATACTCAAAGGATAATTAGATGGGAGTGCTAAGGGTCTTATCCATGAACATCTGCGGTCTTAACGACATTAAAAAAGGCAACTAGTTACCGTTGGTTTACAGGCACTGGGCACTAATATTATATGCTTACAAGAAACTCATATTGAGGGTTCCCAAACACATTTATTAAAAACACTGGGATACAGGTTGATTTGTGCCACGACGCAGGGTGCAAGGGTGCGGGGGTTGCTATTTTGGCCAAAGGCGGCGATCTTGTTTTTACTCATTCTAAAGTGGACAAATTTGGGCGTTGGGCCGTCACAGAATGTCAATATGGGAATGGGCAAACAATAACACTCTGCGCGTTCTATGGTAGTAATTGCGATGATCCACTCGTCATTGAAGAGATCTCTGCGGAACTCACGCATTGGCCATTACCTCTAATGATATGCGGGGATTTCAATATTAATCTTCCCATTGATTGGTCTATGGAAGACGGGTGGCAATATGTTGGCCGTAAACCTAAGGTATTTAAGGCTCTGAAGCATATGTGTCGTATGCACGGGCTGGTGGATGGTTGGCAGACTTTGAAGCCTAATGATCTTGGGTATACCTTTTTTTCCTACCCACATCTTACTCACGCAAGAATAGATTATATATTTTTGTCCAATTCACTCAAATCCAATTCCCAAATGGAAAAGCTAACACGGGCCCTGTCGGACCATAATCCCTTAATTTGCACTCTAGAAAAGGGAGGAGGAAAAACAACACCTAAGTCCTGGACGTTTGAGAAAGCCCTGCTTCTAGATGACGAATATTGTGCTCATATGAGGCAGTGGATCCCAAACTTCTTATTAGACAATCTTGGAAGTACTTCTATTGAAGTTGTGTGGGATGCGCTCAAAGCATGGATCCGTGGGGAAACACTGCAATATTCGCTACATGCCAATAAACTAGCCAGGGAATCCATGAAGGCACTTTATGAAACCTAAAGGCAAGCAGAAGAAGAATTAATAAAGGTAACAATAGGGAACCCCGGCACAGAAGCAGTAACAAACGCGCAAAGTCAGGTGGCAATTGCTAAAGCTGCAATCACGAATATCTTTACCGATAAAGCTGTTAAAAAGGCGCTATCACAAAAAGATATGATTTATGAGATGAACGAACAAATAGGGCATCAGCTTGCCATTCGCACAAGGCAGCAGTCGTCATTAAATCTGATTTGTGAGATTTCTGATCCGGTGGTAGGCCAATTTACTGACCCTGAACATATAAGAGATGCCATCTGGCGGTTCTATCAGGAACTATACACGGAGGGGGTGGGGGGGGGGATTTAGAGAAAACCACAAGCTACTTAGATAAGGTAAACTATGATCATTTTGATGAGGTTGATCAGGCCATCCTTGAAGAGATTCCCAATCCAGAAGAAATTTTAACTATAATTAAAAGTCTGCCAAAAGGGAAGGCAACTGGATTGGACTGTATTCCCTCGGAATTTTACATTACGTTCCTTGATCAAATTAAAAGCATTCTAAGTGACCTTATCATTCATATTTTTAAAGGTGGCCAAACCCTTATCTCTTGGTCTAGAGCCAAGATAGTCATCTTTCTCAAAAAAAACAAATCTCCTGCACTATTAGGTTCTCACCGACCTATCACTTTAATTAATGTAGACTCAAAGGTTTACTCGAAAGTTCTAGCTAATAGAATTGCTCCTATTGTTCATAAAGTTGTCGCTAAATGCCAACACGGCTTTGTCCCAGGGAGATCCATAATTAACCACATCCAGCGTGTGCTCACGTTATTTGACAGTATGGAGCTGGCAGGAGACCCTATGGCATTGGTGCTTCTCGATGCCGAGAAGGCCTTTGATAGGGTCTCCTGGCAATTTCTGTGGGCCTCGATGTCCAGGGTTGGAGTACCGGAGGGGTACATTCAAGCGGTCCAAAAATTATATGTTAACCCTAGGGCTGTAGTGATGGTGAATGGCAGCCTAACCAAGGAGTTAATAATATCTCGGGGAACGCGGCGGGTTGCCCCTGCTCACCTTTGCTTTTTGCAATATATATTGATCCCTTTATCCGTAACTTAGACTGTAACCATGAAATTAAACCTATCTGGTCACAGAAGTTTTTTACCAAATCCCTGGCATATGCGGATGACATTGCCATTTTAACCGCGGATCCCAACACAGCTATGAGAGTAATTGAAAAAGAAGCTAATCACTTCGGATTTGTATCCGGATATGCACTGAATCGTGGGAAAACCCAGCTAGTACTGAATAAAAACTGCAAGATGAATGATCCCCGGGTTACAGGCAGCGCTATCTACCTAGGAGTTTGTATATCATCTCAATTAGATGATGTGGTTGATCTAAATCTCAAACCCATGATGGCTTTAATACAGAAAGATTTACGTCGATTAGATAATTTACATCTTTCCATCATTGGCAGAATTAATGTGGTGAAAATGGTGTTTTTTCCCAAACTCCTGTATTTATTTAGAGCAATCTGTCTCGAATTTTCAACTTATTGGCTTAAATCAATTGATCGTGTATTTTCTAGTTTTATCTGGGCTTATGCCCAACCTCGGCGGGCCTATAAACTCCTTACCCTCCCCAAGGATCGTGGGGTGTTAGCGCTCCCCAACCTAAAAGCATACTACTGGGCCTCTGTGCTATTATACAGTAGAGAATTATTATGGAACCTTGGGGAGGTGGCGGTCCCTGGTAACAATACACCATCTACTTTCAACTACTTCTTGGAAATAAGAGTAAAGGATACTTGTGGCGACACCTGCATGATAGTTATCATAAAAAAGTCAAATTTAAAACGCTTTATAGTGGGTTCAAGGTATGGAAAGCTGTAAGGCGATTACTAGGAATTGGGAGAATCTCGTTCTACACCCCTTTGAGGGATAATCCTAGCCTTCCCGAAATTTTTAGCGATGGATATATACAGAAATGGAACCAAGCCGGAATTGTCCAAGTGGGTTGTCTCCTTGCTCCTTCCGGCATTCAATCTTTTGAGGCACTTAAAAAGGATTTTCATCTGGACTGGAGAGATTTCTTTAAGTACCTCCAAGTTAGAGATTTTTTGTCACGGAAAGTGGGGGAAGGGTTTCCTTGGTAAAATTGCTTTAGTTGAAAAATTAAATGGCAATAAAGCCAGCACCATTGGGGAAATATACTCCTTATCAATGAACGGTTTCCAGATGATCTGGAAAAAACCTCACAGAAATGGCAGGAACAAGTTGGCCTATCCATCGATGAATTCAACTATGCGTATTTACTGTCACGAACAATTCTTATGTCTACAAAACTCCAAGCTCAGTTCTTTAAAACTTGCTTTTTCTTATACTATACGCCAGACAAAATTGCCAAGTGGGGGAGTGGCAAGGGGACATGTTGCCCTAGATGTAAGCTATATGAAGCTGACAGTGTACACATTTTCTCTACTTGTATTGGTCTAACATCATTGAAGCATGAGATAGTGAAATTTCTGACAGCCGTACTTCAAAGTGATATTGTACTGTCTAGTGATGTAATATTATTAGGGGCAACGGACCCTTGTCATGCAAGACCAGGCCATGAACTAGTCTTTATTGCAATGGCAGTTTTAAGATTGTGTATTGCTTCAGCTTGGCTGGATCCTATCGCTCCGTCTTTCCAACAGTGGCTAGCTAGGATGTTAGCAATTTCCAATATGGAGGTGGCCATCTATAAACGGAAGGGTAGGCAACTGCGTAAAAGAGGGATGAAGATCTGGACTCCTTTATTAGAATGGTGTCAAGCTCAAGGCCATGTGTAATTGTTTGTAAAGATTTATTTGCATCAGGTCTGTGCATTCTTTCTTTTTCTTTTTTTCTTTGTTTTTTTCTGACCCTTTTTTTTTTTTTAACCAATATAACTGACCGTATCATCGAATCTACGGCCTTTTGAAAGAAATAATGCAAGTGTGTAATGTATTAAATGTTATACCTGTCTGACCAGGGAGGGTGGGGGGTGGGAGTTGGGGGGGCGAAAAACTGTGTTGGCTAACAACCTAATAAAGATATTTAAAAAAAAAAAAAAAAGAACCAGTTCGTTTGATCCCAAGTCAGATTTTTTATGGAAACTGTACACTCTAAAAAGCATCGGTAAATATGTGTGTTTCAGTTTTGAGCAGATAAAGGTAGTGATCTCACTTAGGGGCATATTTACAAGGGAATGGTGAAGCGTGGCGTTAAGCAAACAGTGCTAACGCCACGCTCAGCCATTCTGAAAATGCAGGGATGCGCCGTATTTACAATGGTATGGCACATCCCTGCGTTTTCCCTAGCACTGGCGTTAACCTCAGCTGCCTAGCGCCAACTCAGGGACCCTTGCACCACAGTGCAAGGGTGCCTGCATTAAGGGAATGATTGTTTATGTGCAGCACATAAACAATCCAGGGTGGCAAATTGTAACTTCTATGTGTGCTTCATTGTGCAGCACACATAGAAGTTGTAAATTGTCATTTTTTAAACGATTGCTTATGTGCAGGAAGGAGTACCTTCCTGCACATGAACAATCATCATGGCAATTTGCTGTTTCTATGTGTGCTGCAGATTGCAGCACACATAGAAACAGCAAAAACGAGGATAAATTAAGCATTTCTCCTCCTTTCACCATGTTAAAACCAGGCTTTCCTTGGTCTTAATTTTGGCCTTTCTCCTATTTATGCCACCCTTGTAAATAGAGGGCAGCGTCAAAATCAATTGGTGTAGCGGCGGAACGCCCACCACAACACCCACTGCACGCCCCTTTCACGCTGAGTGTAGTGTGAAAGGGGGCCTTATTTACAAGGTGTTGTTAAGCCACATAAAGTGGCTTAATGCCGCCTTCTTAATAGGGCAAAGGGTTTATCGCCACAGGAACATCATAAAAAGTGACGATCCTGTGGCGTTAGGGGCTTGTAAATATGCCTCTCAGTATTTTGCATTTTTATCAATAAATGCATATAAAGACGTTGATATATAACAATTCAAAATGCAAACTAAATTTCCTGCCTTTAGCTGCTCCCAGTTGTAATGTTGTAACTACAGCTTTAACTATTTTTATTGAGTGCACTATTTCAGTAGAGACGTTAAAGCCTTCCAATGCATGCTATCAAGAATAGTGTCCAGCAACTCAATCTTGAAACATTGTACTATAACTGAGAACATTTATCTCAAGGTTGAAAAATATTTTGTAACCTAAAACATAGATTGCTCTTATTTTCCTAAATCTGTCTGATTTGAAGGATAGTGTTCTTGCAGATGCTTGAGACAGTACATTTTCCATAACCCAAGGATAGACCTTGGCCTACAAGATCTGTGTAAATGGAGGGAGAGCTCAACTATCAGAGGTTTCAGCCTATGAAACCTGAAGGACCGATTTGTTGTCAGTTGTCTTATCTTGTACGTATGTTTTGGCATTTATTTACTGTGAACCTAGCTGAGAAGCAAGGGAGCACCAGGCATTATGTAGGGCATTGGGAGATGATACAAGATCATGTACATCAAGTGTGGATTACCTCAATAAATACGGGGATTAATTGATCTGGCAAGAATCACACAATGTTGAGTCAGGCGCCAAGGCAGGGATCTGAACCTAGGTCCCAGGTTCCAAAGTCAGCAGCTATTGCCATACACCAGATCTCCTCTACCATATCCTGCAAGGTATGGGTAAACTAGGGATAATTTTGCTGTCTAATGGTTTGGGACAGGAAGATCTTTGTAGCCTGAAGCATAATTCGTAACCTGAATCAGTTAGTGTTTTTTTTTTATTGTTGATCCTCAACAGCATGCTCAGACTTTAGTGAGCAATTTGCAGATTTCTGAGCACCGCAGGTAAATAGCCACATGTTCTTTATTGTTTTTGAGCAAAGGTGTGGATGGATGTACTGGATAACAAAATAGACTCGCTAAATTTATCAATAAAAGTGGAGTGGGCTATGCATCAGGCAGATGACTGCCTGTACCTGCTATTTGCCTACCAAGATCTACGAACCTGGGAAATAGCAAAACTGGTGGCTTGGTCTGACCATTTAGTGGTAAGATTTAGAATTACAACTGTGGGACGTGGTAAGAGAGTTATCCCAGCACAAATCCAAACCCACCCCCCCTGGAATAGTCTTTCACAGGGGAGGTTTGAAAGAGCACTGTTGGATGGCATTCTCCATCTCAATAATGTTGTATGTAGGGAATGGGTAAGAAGAGCAGTAGAACATGCCCTTTCCTTTCCCTGGACTTAGAGCCGGAGCTCAAGACCATCTGCACCATGTATGAAGATATACTGAGGGAGGAGAAAAGGTACTGTAAAACATTGTAAAGAATATGGAGGACCAATTATGTGCAGAAGGTGAGGCAATAGTTAAGAGAAGGACTGAAAAAATATAGAGGGCTAGCCTATGATACTACGGTCAAATTGAATGCAGAAAGGCTCTTAAAATAATGTTAATTTCCAGAGGATTGATTTAAACATTAAAATCTTTAGAGTCCGCTCCCTGTCTCGCTCAACAACTGATAACTTCTCAATCACTTTGTGATAAGCTTTCTGATTCTTTTCAAGACAAAATCAAAACCATCTGTGCACCAGTCAGCTGTATGTCAGGAAGCCTCAATACCGAACCAGAGGACCCTGAGTCATAGTTAAATCTGATCACACCCTTGGAGAAATTTGACACCATCTCTGCAGAAGAGTTCATCTGCTTGACTGTTAAAACTTCTTCTGAAAAATTTCTGGAACTGATTCCACCTAAGATCTTGCAGAAAGGCCCTGCATTGCTTTATATCTTTCTGCAGGACATTTTCAATGAAACCATTCTGTTAGCCATGGTTTCGAAAGAAGCAGGTATTGGGCACCACTCTTAACATCATTGACCCTGAAATCTTAAGCAATTATTGCCCAATTTCACAACTTCCATATCCAGCAAAGATATTGCAGAGAGCAATAAATAAAATACAACAGATACAACAATGCACAGTCTCCTGAGGTTGGTGCTCTTGTGTTCAGTTGGCAGGTCCCGAAGTCCTACTTCGCTCTCAGTAATGGTTATTATCCATTCACTATGAATGACATTCGGGTTAAGGCCCACTAGTATTCAGAGTCCCAGGAGATCCACTCCGACTCTTCCAGAAGTCAAAAGTGTTACATCGCCTGAAGAGTTATACGACGGAATATGTTCTACTGGGCCTTACGGCCCTCTGATCAGTCTTACCCATCCCACTGGAGTCCCTGGGAGCATTTCGCTTTGGTAGTTGAAGAGGGTTGCAGTGGCTACTGACAGTAAGTAGCACTCACGGCTCTGCATGGCTAGCGGCTAGGCACCCACAGCGCTTCCTCTAAAGAGACGGTAAATTCCTCTGATCATTCTCACTGGTAGGGGGAACAATCTCGCAGGTTCTAATCTTCCTTAGGGGCTTGGACATGCACAGGTCACCACGCTGTCCTCTCCTCTTGACGGCGATTGAACCACGCAACATCCCTTGTTTTCCACAGAGAACCCCTCTAGCACACTAGGTCACCAACCTTACTCCGTATACAGGCAATGGCCTGATTGCCATGGCAGAAATGTCCTCTTTATGGCAACCCCCTCTGGCATACAGGGTCACCGACTTCACTCCACACACAGGCTACAGCTCGAGCGGCATGGCAGTAATGTTCACTGTAGCCCCCTCTGGCATACAGGGTTGCTGACTTCACTCCACACATGGACTACGGCCCGATCAGCATAGCAGTAATCTTCACAGTGGTCCTCTCTGGTAAATGGAATCGCCGGCTTCACTCTGCACATGGGTTATGGCCTGATCGGCACAGCAGTAATCTTCATGGTGGTCCCCTGTGGCATATTGGGTTGCCGACTTTACTTCGCACATGGGCTGTGGCCCAATCAGCACACATTAATCTTCACGGCGGCCCCCTCTGGAATACAGGGTTGCCAACTTTGCTTTACACACATGCTATGGTCCGATCGGTACAATTACGGTTAACTTCACGGTGGCCCACTCTGGAATATGGGGTCACCAACAGGAATCTGTACAAGGGCAATGGCCCGATCGGTGCACCAGCCATCTCCTCAAACCTCGCTATGGGCATCCACTTGGCAAGATCCCCCACTGGACCTAACTCCCTCCAAACACTCTCCTGTTCCTCACAGGACACCCTGGTCTTGGAAAGCAGGCATGCACTGGTTCTCTAGGCTCCAAGGGCAGCTGGTCTTGGATTTCCCAGGTGAAGTCGCCTCACTCAGCTGGGAGACTGGCAGGCCTTAGCCCCTAGTTCTGGTGACAGTCAGAAGTCTTGCAGAGCTTCTTCTCCTCGAACAGCCTGACTGGCTGCCTGACAGTTGACAATTTTGGGGCCTTGTGTTCCCCTTCTTATAGTCTATTTACAGACACTATATGTGAATTAGGGTGCAGGTTTTTGAAGTTTGGGTTGGGCGTCTGACCATTTTTGAAGTGTCCTTCTTCCAGAAAACAGTCTGTCACAGCAGTCAATTGTGATGGTATGATACATACTGTATGATGTTCAAATATAAGAAAGAAAGAACATTATCCTAGTCTTTTTCCCATGTTTATGAGGAAGAGGGTGATCACTGTTTTTAAAGGAGATGGGTGCAATTCACAAATATGGCTTTGACAAAGACCATAAGGTCGAAACGCGTCAGCCAATAAACTAATCGGTGAAATATGTTCCTGGAGTGCTGCCTATTTCTTGTACGCATGGTTGCAAGAATTTGTGGAAGTTTATATATATATATATATATATACCAAATGAAGATGCTCGAAAGGTTGAGGGGCCACACACGATGTGAGTTTAACCTTCTTTATTGGTAGACAGCAGCAATCACAGCAATGCCCTCCCAGCATATAGTCCTTCACCAATTTGCCATACGCGTTTCAGGTAAAAGTTCCCTTGTTCACTGGCCTGGCGTCGGGGGAAACAGCTGCACAAAATGAAATCGCACTCGCGATTTTATCATCAGTCCCGCCTTAGTGGGCGTGTTCCAAAGGGGCATTATGGTCTTTGTAGTTTAGGGATAATGTTTTTTCCAAATGGATGCTGCTGTACTTTCCCTTCCAAAAATAAAATAACCAAGTGGATAGCTGTTGTAGGCAAAGCGGAGTTGCTGCTCTGTTTGTGTCCAACCAGTACGGACACGTCGTTCCTCTGTGCGCCAAACAATTCAAAGCCGCACGGACCTGCTACTGTCTGCAGTGGGGCTCCCTTGCGGCCAGAGCAGACCGCTATACATACCAAATGAAGATGCTCGAAAGCTTGAGGGGCCACACACGACGTGAGTTTAACCTTCTTTATTGGTAGACAGCAGCAATCACAGCAATGCCCTCCCAGCATATAGTCCTTCACCAATTTGCCATATGCGTTTCAGGTAAAAGTTCCCTTGTTCACTGGCCTGGCGTCGGGGGAAACAGCTGCACAAAATGAAATCGCACTCGCGATTTTATCATCAGTCCCGCCTTAGTGGGCGTGTTCCAACAGTGCATCATGGTCTTTGTAGTTTAGGGATAATGTTTTTTCCAAATGGATGCTGCTGTACTTTCCCTTCCAAAAATAAAATAACCAAGTGGATAGCTGTTGTAGGCAAAGCGGAGTTGCTGCTCTGTTTGTGTCCAACCAGTACGAACACGTCGTTCATCTGTGCGCCAAACAATTCAAAGCCGCACGGACCTGCTACTGTCTGCAGTGGGGCTCCCTCGCGGCCAGAGCAGACCGCTATACATACCAAATGAAGATGCTCGAAAGCTTGAGGGGCCACACACGACGTGAGTTTAACCTTCTTTATTGGTAGACAGCAGCAATCACAGCAATGCCCTCCCAGCATATAGTCCTTCACCAATTTGCCATACGCGTTTCAGGTAAAAGTTCCCTTGTTCACTGGCCTGGCGTCGGGGGAAACAGCTGCACAAAATGAAATCGCACTCGCGATTTTATCATCAGTCCCGCCTTAGTGGGCGTGTTCCAAAGGGGCATTATGGTCTTTGTAGTGTAGGGATAATGTTTTTTCCAAATGGATGCTGCTGTACTTTCCCTTCCAAAAATAAAATAACCAAGTGGATAGCTGTTGTAGGCAAAGCGGAGTTGCTGCTCTGTTTGTGTCCAACCAGTACGGACACGTCGTTCCTCTGTGCGCCAAACAATTCAAAGCCGCAAGGACCTCCTACTGTCTGCAGTGGGGCTCCCTTGCGGCCAGTGCAGACCGCTATACATACCAAATGAAGATGCTCGAAAGCTTGAGGGGCCACACACGACGTGAGTTTAACCTTCTTTATTGGTAGACAGCAGCAATCACAGCAATGCCCTCCCAGCATATAGTCCTTCACCAATTTGCCATACGCGTTTCAGGTAAAAGTTCCCTTGTTCACTGGCCTGGTGTCGGGGGAAACAGCTGCACAAAATGAAATCGCACTCGCGATTTTATCATCAGTCCCGCCTTAGTGGGCGTGTTCCAACAGTGCATCATGGTCTTTGTAGTTTAGGGATAATGTTTTTTCCAAATGGATGCTGCTGTACTTTCCCTTCCAAAAATAAAATAACCAAGTGGATAGCTGTTGTAGGCAAAGCGGAGTTGCTGCTCTGTTTTTGTCCAACCAGTACGGACACGTCGTTCCTCTGTGCGCCAAACAATTCAAAGCCGCACGGACCTGCTACTGTCTGCAGTGGGGCTCCCTCGCGGCCAGAGCAGACCGCTATACATACCAAATGAAGATGCTCGAAAGCTTGAGGGGCCACACACGACGTGAGTTTAACCTTCTTTATTGGTAGACAGCAGCAATCACAGCAATGCCCTCCCAGCATATAGTCCTTCACCAATTTGCCATACGCGTTTCAGGTAAAAGTGCCCTTGTTCACTGGCCTGGCATCGGGGGAAACAGCTGCACAAAATGAAATCGCACTCGCGATTTTATCATCAGTCCCGCCTTAGTGGGCGTGTTCCAACAGTGCATCATGGTCTTTGTAGTTTAGGGATAATATTTTTTCCAAATGGATGCTGCTGTACTTTCCCTTCCAAAAATAAAATAACCAAGTGGATAGCTGTTGTAGGCAAAGCGGAGTTGCAGCTCTGTTTGTGTCCAACCAGTACGGACACGTCGTTCCTCTGTGCGCCAAACAATTCAAAGCCGCACGGACCTGCTACTGTCTGCAGTGGGGCTCCCTCGCGGCCAGAGCAGACCGCTATACATACCAAATGAAGATGCTCGAAAGCTTGAGGGGCCACACACGACGTGAGTTTAACCTTCTTTATTGGTAATATATTAATTAGGGGTGGGCGGAATTTGCGTAGTCTCGCTACGCAAAGCTCCGCGAAACGGTAAAAAATCTCTGCGAGCACGCAAAAGTTCCGCGAACACGCGGAATTGCTTGTTCCGCCCGTTCGCAATGCTTTTTTCCTGTTCGCGAACTCTGTTTGCATGCTTGGGGGGAAATATCTCGCGAACACGCAGTTTGAAACCGCGAACAAGCAAAAAATTCCGCGAAGCAGCGGAATTTTTGGCAATTACGGGTTCTCCTGCGGAACACGAAATTACCCAAATTCCGCAAATTCCGCGAGTGGAACGGAATTTACCGCCCAGGCCTAATATTAATGCCACGAATGCTCCACTCCAAACCAAGGACCCTTGAGAGGTGGTGCATCTGCCGGAAGAGCACCCGGCTCGTAAATCACACAAAGTTCCTCCACGATGGTGGAATAATGCACTCTCAAGACACAGATCGAATTTGCAGTTCAAAAAATTTTATCCGCTTCTTCGTTACGCGTTTCGGCTGTGACCAGCCTTGCTCACGCGTGTGAGCAAGGCTGGTCACAGCCAAATCGCGTAACGAAGAAGCGGATTAAATTTTTTGAACTGCAAAATTCGATCTGTGTCTTGAGAGTCCATTATTCCGCCATCGCGGAGGAACTTTGTGTGATATATATATATATATATATATATATATATATATATATATATATATATATATATATATATATTACCTACTGGCGGTCGCCAGTAGGTAGTTATAGTTAGGACCTAGTTTCCATAGGAATTTTTTTTTTCTTTTACCAGTAACTTTGGGGCCGCTTGACGAATCTTCACAAATTTTCAAACTTGTTACAACAATCACTTCAGCTGCTATCTTGAAAGTTTCAGGGTGATCTGTCAAGCGGGGGCCAGGACCCCGGGGGGTGCTTAAAGGTGCATTTTCCCCATGTTAATTCCCATAGGAACTTTAGACACGGCTACAGCCCGAACTGCTGAACGGAATTACACCAACTTTGGCAGGAAGGTAGATGTTAGTTCAAGGAAGTGATTTTTTGTGGTTTGGTGTAAATCCGTTCCGTAGTTGCTGAGAAATGTAAAGACTTCTAATATATACAACTTGTGCCTAAGATCTTATTGGCTGCCAACACTTCAAACCAGGAAGTGTTGGCAGCCATCTTGTGATTCGGATGAACCGAGTCACAAGAAAAAACATTTAAAAAAAAAGAAAATGGGGCAGTGTAGAAACACCCTGACCCCCTAAGCCTCTTGCAGGGGTCCCACAGGGACCCCCCAGAGCCAGAAAAGCATAATTTAAAAAAAATCTCAGCTGGAGTTGTGCTGGATCTGTAACTCACGCCACCCAAAAAAAGAAGAAGAGCGAGCTCCCACGCTTCATTTAATCTAGGCTCCAAAGTGGGTTAGGTCCCAGGGGCAAGTTTAAATAATGGTGTGGGGGTGCCCGAGTGGGCTCCCCACAGCCCCGGGGACCACCACATCCCCGGGGCTAGCGGTATTGAAATGCAGGGGGGAATGTGGCCACCTCCCAGGGGCTAGATTTAATATTAAAGTGGGGGGACTCCTGCACCCCCCCACTGCCCCAGGGCCACCACCTTCCCGGGGCACATACTTTATTTTTATTTTTTTAAAGTGTGGGAGGTCCTACCGGCTCCCCCGCAGCCCTGGGGACTGCCAACTCCCCGGGGCACAAATAGAATAATTAAGAGGGTCCATTGTGGACCCCCGGCCCTGGGGGCCACTACCTCTCGGGGGCAAATTTAGAGAAAGGAGGGGGGCCACGCGGCCCTCCTCCAGGAGCCCTATATGGCCCTAGAGACCACCAACCCCCCAGGGCTGGCTCCAGCAATGTCCCGGGGTGCCCACCCCCAAGAAATTGCAGTTTGCTATGGCTTGGCGGGAGCCATACCAAACACTGCTCCACTTCATGCAAGCGAGAGCATTAAAAATGCTCTTGCTTGCACGAAGTTGAGAAGAATTGCTTTTGGACAGAGGGAGCTGCATGTTAGCAGGAACCCCGGCCGAGTACTCCGCTCTGCCAACGGAGTTTGCAGAGTTTTACCAACTCCTCGCTCCGCTGGGAACGCGAAGTTGCGGCAAAACTCCAACTCCGTGGTGGAGCGGAGTACGCCCCTCAGCTGAAGCCAGCAATCTTTAAAAAAAAAATAAAAAACCCACTTACATTCTCTGCGGGCCACACTCCTCCTCGCCACGGTGTCTCCTTCTTTCCGTCGTCCTCCTCCTCGCATCCCCGTACGTATTATGTCTTGCATGAACTGCGCATAGTTCACGCAAGACATAATACGTACGGGGATGCGAGGAGGAGGACGACGGAAAGAAGGAGCCACCGCGGCAAGGAGGAGGGCGGACCGCAGAAAAGGTAAGTGTTTTAAAAAAAAAAAATGTTAAACTTTCCGTGGGCCTGGGGCGGAGCGGAGCGTAGTTCCACAGAGTTTTTTTAAACTCAGTGGAACTACGCGGAGCACCACTCCCCATACTCCATCCAGAGTTAGTTAGCAGCTCCCTCTGTCCAAAAGCAATGCCAGCTCCTTCAAAAAATTGGACCCAGGATATAGGGTTCCGGAGTCCTTCAGAGGCTTATTGAGATGGCTGCTTGTCTCTTCCACTTCAAACTGTGATTGTACCCAGGGAATTGGACCTCTAGGCCTTTAGAATGCTTGGGCAGGGAGGCTCCATGTCCCCTCATCCCAAAGAAAATGATTTGCATCAGTGAATAGGGTCTCTGTCGCACTTTCGTGGCATGGGGAGGGAGGCTGCATGCCCTCTCCCCAAGAAATAAACAGAGGCACCAGTGAATGGGGTACTCAAGCTCTTTCATGTCTTGGGAAGGGGGTGCAGCATGCCCCCATTTCCCATTAAAAATAAGTGATCGGCCCCAAGTTATGGGGTCCTTGGGGCAAAGAAATGGCTCAGGTAGGGGGTGTCATATTCCCCCATCCCAAAATGGAATGAAATAAAACAACAGTGAATGTGAAATTAGCTGAAAAGCCACCCATTTCCCATAATGTCCTGCAAGGGATATTTGAAAAATATTTTTTGATGCTGGTGGTGCGCCTAGAAGAATTTTTTTTCATTAAATATTTCGTTTTTTTAACGTAATGTAAGATGTTGAATGCAATGTGCAGAGTGGGATTAGGTACCAACCCCCCCACTGCGCATGGCCTTTGGCCATGTACGAAGTGGGATCGGGTGCTCTATCCCTGCAGAGCACAGCTTTTGCTGTGCACAGCATGGGGTTGGATGTAGGGCCTGCACCCAACCCCTAACTTCCACGCACAGCTGACTATGTCATGTAACCACATACAGGGTGTCCTTTTAAGTAAGGCAGAACTGTTGGCTTTGTCAAAGGGTAAAATACAAAAGGCAGTGCGCCTGTTGGCTTTATCAAGGAGTCAGCACATCAAGAAATATAAAACAAACCTATTGCCTTTGTCAAAAAGTCCCCAATAACTATTCAAATGTATATTTCATAAATTCATATATAGCAATGTTTAATAATGGTGATTGTGGCATTTTATTTTTAATAGAGTATTTTTAATTAAAAAAACATTAAGCTATTGTTTGAGTCTTTTTTTTAAACTTTTTCAAGCTACAAAGTGCAGCCATAAATCTAACCATAAGGGGGCTCTGCACTCCAACTGAAGAGCAGACAGCTCCAGCTCAGACTGCTTTACTAAACTATGGTAAGCTCTCCTGGAGTTATGGATTTATTGACCCAAGAGACTTAGGGGCATATTCTCAAGAACGTGTGATAACTACCGCAAAAGTTGCTTAACGCAACCCTTCACATCGCAGTCCATCGCGGGAAAATAACACCTTGTCAACGTGGTATTCCCAACCCTGCGGCACCATGCGATAGTAGCAGGATAACGTGCCAAATGACCGCCCAAAAACCAACGCGACGCAGAAACAATGCGAAACACAAACGCGAAAAAACCTGCGATGTCCCAAACCGCGATACAAAAATCAGCGACAACCAGCCACAGGCCCGCAAATCCCATGCGTCATGCGTGAAAATGCACTATAAGAGCAACCAAAAAATAAACACCAAAAACAAAACAAACTGCGTAGCACCATGGATGCACCCGGACCGAGTGCAGAGGACAACCCGAACCCCACAAGTCCCACGGAGGACCAGCCAGAAACCCCGTGTTTGGGGAAGGGCAAGGAGAAGAGGAAGAGGAAGACGGGGTTCAGTCCGCAGGAAGACCGGATCATCATCACGGAGGTGATAGAACACTACCAACAACTGTTCGTCACCTCCACTGCGTCATTGGCAACACAAACGGAAATATGGCAGTCCATCGTCACCAACATGAATGCAGTCGGAGTGTCGAGGAGGTCAATGGAGGATGCCAAGAGGCGCTGGCATGAAGAGCACAGCCAAACCAAACAGAAACTCGCTGCCAACATGAAGGCAGCAAAGGCGACTGGAGGTGGGAGTCCTGCGCCACAGGAGGAGCTGGATGAGCTGGAGGAAATGGTGGCCACAGTCATCAGCGTGGAGACGGTGCAAGGAGTCGGGGGTCTGGTCACAGCCCGATATGACCTGACCCACCAGCAACAGGGTGAGTAACGACCAGGGACTGGGGGGACGGGGGCAGATGGGCACAATGCCACACATTCACAATCATGTGCAGCACACTACCGACCCACAATGACTGTGGAACATGTCCCTGATACCCTTGGCACACTGCAGCACACATAGAAACACCAAGTAGTCCCCCATCCACAATCAGCACAAATGGGCCCCCCTCCATATCACCAATGCCACAACCTACCCATGCACATGTGCTGAATCCCGAAAAGCAGCAGCTCTGTGAGCCACACCGACAATGTAAGTGACACTGCATGACAGATAGCATGGCTGAAGTCACATTACATGACATGGTGCACGACACGACACTGAGGTGGCTGAGTGTGGACCACATCCGTAAAGGAGCAGGTCACACTCTGACACATCCGTCACCTACGAACCACGACGTCAAAAACGCATTTGCAGACACACAATGCACAAGAGTATCAAATATCTTCAGTAGCACAAATGACCCAAGTCGCAAACATCCCAGCATCCGAAAAGCACACAAGTCAAATGCACACCGACTCAAAGGGATAAGGGTCCACCAATGCAGAGCTGCAGGGGCGAATCGCCAACAATGCAGCACACACACATAGCAATCACAGTACATCAACATTGACGACAATGTGGGACAGAGTGCAACCCCTACACCACAGGACAGAGGACACAACTGGTGCCGCTCGTGCGTAGAAACTGGCCAATCAAAACTGGCAATGCATGACACTGTGAGCTGATAACGTACGAGTACAACCACACATCCGTCATGTAGTCGAAATGCCCACTGACTCCATCAAATAGCCTGCTTCACCAAAACAGTCACAATGTACATCGTCATGCAGTCCGAATGTAAACATCTACAATGCGTCAACATACATGGAACACACTGTTAACCTGCATCTCCCCTTCACATTGCAGAGGGACAATCAACACCTCCTGCAGAGCAGACTACACATCTCTTCAGTGATGATGAAGAGGACACCCTCACATTTGCACAGAGACCCTCCAACGGTTCGTGGACAGCCTCCGCACCCCACCTCCAGGAGCAGGGCAGCCCAGCTGCATCGCCGTGAACCCACACCCTGCACAGACCACACCCCAGGAAGCACACACCACCACGGCTGCCTCCCACGACCAACACACGGATTTCAAACTCTGTGTGTTAGGGTGCCAGGAGAAGATGGCAGTACAGCTGCGGCTGGGTTTCGAGCTCATGGCAGACAAACTCGATGCCATACGTGGGTGCCTGAGTCCCATCAGGGAGCACCTACAGTCCCTAACGGATACCCACTGTCCGCACCATGCTCACCAACAATCCTTGGCTGACATCGCTGGGTCCATTACTCGGTTACAAGAACTGTCTAGACAGACAGGCCCAAGCGATGGAAGCACAGAGTTGGCACAGATGCGGAGGTCAATGGAGACCATGGAGCCGATGCAGGCTGGAAGTATGGCTGCCACTGCTGAACACCAGCGAGTTGTAGCTGCGATCTTCCATGCCTTGCAGATCCTCATCTTGCCATTGCTGCCACTGAGCCTGTTCCAGGTCACTGCTGCAGGAACCTTGACACACATATCCTCCCCCTGATGTGTCAGTGGCACACAGTGATGCAGCCCAATCACCTTTGCACCCTGATCTGTCTGTGGCACACAGTGACGCAGCCATAACCCCACCACACACACCTGACACACTGGACACAGAAGACGTCTCAGAGGAGTAAGATGTGGAGGGTAATGACTGTGTGAGGAAGGAGGTAGTAGCATCCATCCCCGCCATATGGCCTGTCCCTGCCTGGTCGTGCTCTCTGCATCATGCCCTGGAACAACACCTCCCACTGTCCCCTGAAACACTCTGCGACCTTCACATGGGCCCCGACATGGACTGCCATATCTGCTCTGGTACCAATGACACAGCAACCCGGCGGCGGACTGCACCCTTCCTCTTCAGATCAACTTTGCCTTGCCACAGGAACTCTGGTTGGCCCACCACTGGGCAACCATGTCATGTGGGCTTGAAGTGGCCATGTACTGCTCCAGGTCCGACACCCCCCAGAATGTGAATAAAACATTCCAAATCACACAGATGTGTCATGTCTATGTTCACTCACGAATACATGTTTGGATGAATGTCGGGACATCGATAGCACTAAAAGGTACACCCTGGTAAATGTCATCAATGCGCATGTTTGACCCTGACCCACATGGCCACTTAGATGACTGTGAAGGTGTGAACTAGCTGTGGCCACATTGCACAGTGACAACAATCCTGTTGCCCCCAAACGTAGCACCACGTCCATGTATCAAATAGGGCTGTGTGTGGAAATGTCACATTCAGTAGCAGTCCTTAAGTGGTGTCCCCCATCACATGTGACAACAGAACGTCTCTTCGCATGCCTACCCACACACATCTGTGTGGACACAGTCTGTTTTGATGGATGACCTTGTTCTACATGGCGAGAAGTTGGACACCATACGCACATTGCTGGGGACACGTAGGAGCACAGGTCTGCCACCAACTTTCCCAGCCACAAAGTCTGGCTCACAGAGGTGGAGCTGGCAATAGGGACTCACCCCCAATTCACAAGCGTCAGTCAATGCCTCCCTGTGTACGGACAATGCACATGTAGGCACATGATCTGTCATCATAATCAACACTCATCACAGTTGTACACAGGTGAAGTTGTGTGGACTTTATTAGCATGTGCGTGTCAGTACGGGCAAGGCAAGGGCCACAACATGCAGACCAATGTTTAAGACACTTACAGGCAGCTTAGGAACATGTCGAGGTGCAAGTAATGGGGTGGCAAAAGTGCACACAATTCATTACGGATGTCAACGGTCTCAGCCCACCTTGCCTTGCTCGATGAGTCATGTGATGTTTAGCGTCTGCTCATCGGCCTGTGTCAGGGGACATGACTCACAGCCCATGGGATCTGCATAGTGCTGTAGCACCGGACTGCGCTGACTGTGTGCTCTGCTGACAGTGAGCAGGTGAAGGGATCTAACAAGGTCACATGTCGTGCTACATTGCCATGTGTGTACTCTCCCCCCAGCAGTTTCTCCGCTTTTGGAATGTTGCCAGGCGACGCTGTGCTGCTCCGCCCATGGGACTGCATCACCTTGCACAGGTGTGTGTACACACGTGATCCAGCGCGATATTAGCAAACAGCATTCATACACCAGATACTCACTTGGGCCCATACATTCATACTACGCTAATACTTACGCTGGGTTTATCAGTTGTTACTCTTTATCAAAATCCCTGCTACCAATTACCTTCCGAATGAAGAGTAATGACTTACCAATGAATCCTTTGCTAATTGGGAAATTTAAAATGAGTGACATTCATTATAGTACATAATCCTGAAATAACCACTGAGTCAGGAAGTTTTAAAATGTTTATCTAAAGATTTAGCAGAGTAAAATACAGAACCACACGGTACTTAATCGCATTACCCAAGATGAAGCATAGAATAACTATTGCTAATCAATGACGGTCCCTCAGAAAAGGAGAGGATAGAGATAGCAGCGCAACTAAAGGTTGCATTATATTTACCTAATTGCGAGAACCAAACCCCTTAGCCAAGGAGTTGGAAAGAATAGGACCCAGGAAGGATGAAGAGCAAAGACCTCCTCCAGGATCAGGACAGAACCGGTGACCTCTCTACAACGACGCCTGCGTCGTTCCCCTCTCTGATACTCGACTTCTCCTCGATTCGCCCGTGTCTTCCTTCTAATGGACTCCGCCGCCCCCTCCTGAGGACCTCTCTGGACAGCGATTCAGTCTGCAATCGATCAGCTTGGCAGTCTGGAGCTAAGAGCTTGACAGCATGAACGCCTGTTCCGTTACAGCATCTCCTTCTTGAACGCCTGCTCCTAACTAACTTAACTAATGCTATATTCTATTATACCCTTCTATGCCCATGTACCTCCCCTTAATGTTGCTAAAATATGGGACCACTACTTCTGATTGGACAGGGACAGGGGGTGGATTCTCACACCATATTGATTTGTCTTGTATTTCTGAAGCCTATTGTTTTTAAAATACCGCCACTTCAATTTAATACATTTGCTTTATTTCCCACCCGTCTCAAGACAAAATTTACAATTTATTCATATAAAATGTTTCTTTTCGACGAGAACATCTTGGTATGTAGTGGTGTCGGCCAGCAGGTCATGGCCTTGGGTGATGTCCAAGTTGACTTCAGCTTTTTCTTTCTGGTCTGCCTCTCAGGGCGCATGTGCAGAATCTTTGTCACACGAGCTTTCAGTTCACCAAAACCCAGGCCCAAGTTTACAAACTAATAAAAGTCAAAGAAGAAAATATTAAAATCACAAATAAAATGTTTCACTGTATGCCCATTCTTTCTACTCTGTTCCCATTTAATTATAAATTCTATCCCGCATTAGTAGCGTTAGAGAAACGACAATTTAATAATGACATGAGAGCAAGCTGAAGCATGTGAAAACATCAAGCAGCCATTTTAATGCACACTGCGCAGAAGCAGAAATTTCCCACCAAGCAAAGAAAGACGTCACAACACGTGATGTGGTTGGGACATGCGCAGTAAGGTTCCCGCGCTTTAGCGGCCATTTTGGATTACGGACAAGCGTGATTCATTAATAAAACACATAGGCAAGCATCCTTACTATTCGTGTAGTGTATGCAAGGATTAGTAGAGACAATACAAATTTAATAAATTAATACTGTGAGGAGATTGCGTACGAGCAAGTCTCATTTATGAGTCCTTGCTCCATCAATCCCCTCTCTGATGGCGTTTCTGAGCCATCAAAATACTACCCAAAATCAGATGCCAACTTCTAGCAAATAGTTTCATTCTTATTTTTACATTTTCTATTTTTACCATCCCCTTTCAATTTCTTGTATAATTCACTTCTCCATTCTTCAAGTTCTATTTCATCTAACTTTCTCTTCTTTCTTTTTCCTGTCACATTATATGTTCCATTCTTTCTACAACATTTGCACCATATTATTATTGTCAGTGCTATTATTGCTATCCCTGCTAAGGGTACTAATATTGCTCCCGGTGTTTCTTTTTACGTGGTATATCTTTGGAAATACTATTCCAAAATAACAACTTCCATACCACCGTGCAGGAAGCCTAAAGTAAGCCTTATTCCCACACACATAATAGATTCCAGGAAAAACTGAATCTGTTCCTCCTTTGATTCCCCAACCTCCAAGAATTAAGAAATTATGTTCACATTCACTGGTACGGATGAAAACATTGTTATAATCAGTTTTTAACCTATGAAGACAAATTTTCCCTGTCTTTACAAAATCCAGAGCCACAGCAGCTTGAGCCTTGCCAGGTGTGTAACTCCCTTCCTTCTCAGCCCAAGGTGGCAAATGAGCCTTATGCTCAGAAGCTTTCTTTTGAAAATCTTGTCTTCTATCTTCTACTTAATTCAAAAATACCTTTTCTTCTTCATGTAAAGAACATGTTAGATTGTGTCTATGTGCATGTGTTATGTCTATTGATTTCATTGTTAAGAAAAATTCTCCCATAAACTGTGCGTCTTGACTATTAAGCACTGGATTCATACTCTTTCGAATCGGAACCTCAGAAAATATCACATCTATGTTTGAATAATAATATTGAAGTCTCCCTGTTCTATAAAATAAACTAGACAAAACACTACATGATATGCCATATATCAGTGGTAAGTGATGATATGTTAATCCTTCTGCTACTGATTCAGGTAACTTCATACAGACATAACAATTACTAACTTCCATGGTATCTACATACTGAAATAATAACTTTGTGAAAACATTTAAACTAGTGTCGTTATCAGTTATTTCATGATGAAATTCTGGTTCATTTTCTGCCATTAGTTCTACTCTATTGCCCTTCATGTTTGCTGTCCTCTCCTTAGTTTCATTATTAATTCTTTTATCCATTATCATAAGGTAAGGAACTGCTACAATCAGGACTAACCATACTATAAGCACGGTTACTAGACTACATATGCATATTGCACAGCATCTTCTACAACGTCTCTGTTTTGATCACCCAGCAACTCTATCGTCAGGCATTTTCGACAAGGAAGATCGCTCTTCTTATCTATTTCCTTTTTTCTTTATATGACTCTTTTGCTTAGTCAAGGTGGTCTTGTTTCTTTCTCGTACGTTAGTTCTGTACTTGTTCCTTCGTCACCACTTTCACTTGACTCTGAACTTTCGTAATCTTCAATGATGTAAGTCCAATCAGGACCCTTGAATTTGTTATTCACAAGTTTCAGTCTTTTACTTCTTCTTTTCTCAGTTTTATTCTGTTGTTCAGTTTGGCTTGTTACTTCATTTACTTGATCTGGATCATCACTTCTGGTTTTTATGTGGTATTTTACTCTTTTAACGACACTCGGCCAATGATCTCCTTTTCTTGTTTTCTTTGTTTGCACTGTTTCTTTATCTTCGTCTTCAGAAATCTTTTTATTTTCACTTTCTGACCCTTTTTTGTTTTCTGCAATTACTGTTTTTCTTTCTTGCTCTTTCTCAGGTCTGATTTGTTTTTCTTCAGCAGCTCCACTGTGAGTTTCCAATAATTGACCTTGTGCTTGATTTATTTCTCCATGTTCATTTTTCTCGAGATCTTTTTCTTCTGTGTGATTTTCCTGATCTAACTGGTTCTGATCAGGGCTTATTGCACTTTGTACTTCTGCAGCCTGACCGGATTCTTCTAAACCTGTCTGTTCCTGCTCAAAATTCGTTGGTTCTTCGTTATTTTGAGCCCAGTTTCCTTTCCCTATCTGGTCCTGCTCAGGTTCTTTTATTGTATGTTCTTCATTTTCCTGAGCTACTTCTTCTTCACCTATCTGATCTTCTTCGATTTCCTCAAATCTGGTTTGACTTCTTGTTCTGTGGTAAACTTCAGGAATTTCTACCACCGGTATCCAGTCCTGACTTGTGCTTGGTTGTTCTTCTTCAGCTTCTCTTGAATCTCGAGCCTGAGATTCCTCCGCTGGGCAACCTTCAGCTTCCTCAGTGATTGATGCTGACTGAGGATTTTCTTCTTCAGGGTCTGGTACTCTTTTGGTGTGGCTTACGTGAATCCAATTAGGAAATCCTGCACACTTCACTGCTGTATTTGTGGTCAGTATTACTTGACAAGGACTGCCCCATCTGGGTGATAGACACGTTTCTCTGGTGTGATTCTTCACTACCACCCAGTCACCAGGATTCAGATCATGTTCCTGTTCAGGCTGCCTGGAAACTGCATCTTCTCCAACCTGGTGAGAGACAGAACGCACTAGGTCAGCCAGTCCTTTACAATAGTCCAGTACCATATCATCAGATATATTCAGCAGTTTGTTTGTGGGAACATGTGTTTGTCTCATTGCTCTTCCCATCATTATCTCGTGGGGGCTCAATCCTGTATTTCTGTCAGGTATGCTTCTGAGTCCCATTAAAACAAGTGGCAATGCATCTGGCCATTCTAATGATGTTGATGCACACATTTTTCCCAATCTTGATTTTATAGTGCCATTCAATTGTTCAACCACTCCAGAAGCCTCTGGACGATATGCACAGTGCAGTTTCTGTTTAATTTGGAATGCTTCACAGATTATTTGGATCACTTCACTGTTAAAATGTTTTCCTCTATCTGATTCCAAAGTTACTGGGAAACCAAACCTAGGAATGAGCTCTCATAGCAACAGTTTTGCGACTGTAATGCTATCATTTCTCCTGGTAGGGTAAGCCTCCACCCACCTTGAAAACAGACACACTATGACTAGTACATATTTCAGCCCTCTGCATGGTGGTAACTGTATGAAATCGAACTGGAGTCTTATAAAAGGACCCTCTGCCTTTCCAATTTTCCCAAACCCAATTATTGTCTTCCGCCCTGGATTATGCATCTGGCAAGTTAAACATCTCTGGCAAAGACTCTCTGCAACAGCCCTGAACTTCGGATTGTACCAGTTTTGTCTAAAAGCCTAATCATTGCATCTCTCCCTATGTGTGTGTCTCCATGATACATTCTGGCCATTTGTGAGAGTAAACAGTCTGGCATGACTGGTCTGCCATCAGCACTGATCCACACTTCATCATCTCCTCTTTGGGAACAACCCACTTTGATCCACAAATTCTTTTCATTTTCATCAACATCATCTTGTAATCTCTTTACATCATTCCAAGTTTCAGGTGGCATATACAGCATAAGTTGGCAGCTGATTCCCATTCTTTCCACCCTCTTATTGACTGACAATCTATTTTTGGCACAATGTTGGGCCACCAGATCTGCATATCTGTTGCCGACTACCACCCAGTCATCTCCTGACTAGTGTGCGGCACACTTCACCACAGCCAATTCTTTTGGTGATTGTATTGCTTCTAGCAATTCCCTTACAAACTGTCCATTTTTAATGGGGGATCCTGAAGAAGTCAGGAAATCCCTCTGCATCCATAGTTGGCCAAAATCATGCACAACTCCGTAACCATATTGGCTATCTGTAAATATAGTTACGTTTTGATTCCTCCCAATTTTGCAGGCTTTTATCAATGCAATTAATTCAGCTACTTGTGCAGATTTGACTCCTGGTAAATAGGATGCTTCGACTATTCCAGTTAATTCACATACCGCATAGGCAGCAGTTAATTTACCATCTTCATGTCTGTGACATGAACCATCAACAAATAGCTCCCTGTCTGGCTTTCTGAGGGGCTGTTCTTCTATATCTGGGCGAGGTTTCGTACATAACTCTGTAATCTGTAAACAATCATGTTCATTTTCTTCGTCATCTTTAATTTTCTCATGATATGGGTCTGGTAATAAGGTTGCTGGATTTATTATAGTACACCTTACCATGGTCACATTTTCAGCACCCATTATTATTCTTTCATATTTAGTCAGCCGACTAGGAGTAAGATGTTGCGTTCTGGTTCTTGTCAATAGAATCACAACAGCATGTGGAACAAACACCTTTACAGGATGTCCCATCACAATTGACTCACTTTGTTCAATGCTCAAACAAGTAGCTGCCACTGCTTTTAAGCATCCTGGCAACGCGGCTGCCACTGGGTCCAATGTAGCAGAAAAATATGCTATAGGACGTCTGTCTAAACCGTGTCTCTGGGTTAGGACAGAAAGTGCACAATTTTCTCTTTCATGACAGAATAATGTGAATTCTCTTTTATAATCAGGCATGCCTAAGGCAGGTGCTGAACATAGTGCATTCCTCAATTTTACAAAAGCTCCTACACTTTCATCATCCCACTCAACAGGATCCTTTGCTTTCTTTTTCGTCATGTTAATTAAGGACTTAGCTAGTATAGAAAATCCTGGTATCCATTGCCGACAGTAACCTACTACTCCTAGGAACATTCTTACTTGTCTTTGGGTTACAGGCATTTGCATTTTCTTTATTAATTTTACTCTTTCAGAGGTTACTCTTCTTTTTCCCCTCTCAATTTGATGTCCCAGATATTTAACAGCTGTTGTACAAAACTGCAACTTTTCTGGTGAGACTTTGTGCCCTTCTTCGGCCAAAAGATTTAATAGTGCTATGGAATCAACAACACAGTCCTCTCTGGTGTTCGATGCCACCAATAAGTCGTCGATATATTGCACTAGGACTGAGCTTCCTGGCATCACTAGTTTCTCAAGGCACTTTTTCAATATCTGATTGAAAATGGAAGGACTTTCCGTGTACCCCTGAGGAACACGATTCCACACATAAACTTTGTTCTCAAATTTAAATGAGAAAAGATACTGGCTATCCGGATGCAATGGTATTGAAAAGAATGCTTGACATAAATCAATTACTGTGAACCATCCTGCACTCCAAGGAATTTGGTATAGAATTACTGCAGGATTTGGTACTATAGGACAACATGGTTCCACTAATTTATTTATTTTTCGCAGGTCCTGAACAATCCTATATTTTCCACTAGGTTTTTTTAGTCCCATGATTGGTGAATTACATGGGCTACTCATTACTTCTTTTAGTATGTTTTGTTCAACCATTCGATTCATTTCTTCAATGACTCCTGCTTTTACTTCTGCACTCATTTTATACTATCTGGTATTTGGGAAAATCGCACCTTCTTTCACAGTAATTTTAACTGGGTCTATTTTAGCCATAAGTCCTACTTCTTTTCCTGTGAAATCCCATACTGTGGGGTTTACTGTACCTTTTAATTCTTCTGGCAACTCGTCTTTTGTTAATACCGAAAACATCTCATCTACTTCTGTACCCTGTTTTGCAATCATAATTTTATATACATGGTCTTCATCTGGTGTCTGAACTGCCACACCATCCGGTGTGCAAAATATTGTGCAGTTCATTTTGCACAACAAATCCCTACCTAATAAGTTTACTGGGCTAGAATCGCATACTACAAATTGATGCATTTCTCTGAAGTTTCCGATTTTAACTTCCATTGGTTCGGTAAGAGGTGTTCTAATCCTTTGATTAGCTACCCCCACTACTTGGATATTTTCACCAGAGAGAGGAAGGTCTGGAATGTCTGCTGTTCCTACAGTAGACCGGGTAGCACCAGTATCCAACAGAAAAGTAATATCATTACCTTTCACATTTCCTTCAACATATGGACCTGACTGATCTACCGATAAGGATGCGCCAAGTACGCACTCCTTCTCCCCCTCTCTTAGGCACCGTCATGAACTGTATTGACAGAAATCGTCCTGTAAAAGAAATTGTGAGGTTATATAATCATTCTTTCCACTTCCTCCTTGATATCCGATGTCTGTACCGTGCTTTGCTCTGCTTACATTACCCTGAATAAGTGCAGGTGGCAACTGACTCTGAGGATTTACACCCTGCTGTGAGTCATTCTGCGTCTGTGGATTTAAATTTTGATTTGGGCCATTATTATTCCGAATCTTTTTACATTCATCCTTCCAATGCCCCAATTTTCCGCATCCATGACAAGGAAATTTCTATTTAGCTTCTTCTCTACTCATTCGTCCTCTCACTTTTCCAGCATTCCCAGTATCACCACTTGTTCCAGAATCCTTTCCCTGATTTTCACTCGGATTTTCCAAATTAATTCCCTGTTTCTCTGCCATTTTCACCTGTGCCCACATTACCTTCTCCTGTAATTTCTTATGCCTATCCTCAATATCATCTCCACAATATTTTGCATATTTCAAAATCTCGTCAATAGGTTTCCCTTGCCAACACAGCATGTGTTGTTTAATCATCTGACAAATCTCCAAGCTTCAAACCGTAAACAAATCGATACACAAACTGACTCATGTTTTTGTCTCCAATGTCCTCAAATCCACTATACTGTTTAAATACCTGCAATAAACGCTCATAGTAGGAATGTACCGATTCATTAGCTTCTTGTGTAGTTCGGTCTATTTTCACCCAATCGGTTTCTTTCGGTGGTATTTTCCCTTTCAGGTAAGTTATCACCTGCTGATACTTTTTCATCACATCATTTGACGGGGCACCTGTCTTTGGGTCTCTAGGATACTCGTCACTTGGCCAATCAACTGTAATTTTACAATCTGTCCACAAATCGGCAGGTACCACTATGTCAAACAAACCATCTAAGTCCTTTAACAATACCTTTGACACCTTCACAAACCTTTCAACCTGCTTGTACCATTCAATTGGTTTTTCTCTCAACTTTGGAAAATCATTCGTAAATGACAAAATATCCTGTCTGCTCCATGGGACATGTATATATCCTCCTCCCGCAACTTCTCGCATTGGGTACATTTGGTCAGCTTTCCCTGTTTCTTTCATCACATATTCCGATGCTGATCTACTGGATCGTGCTTCTTCCTTTTTCTTGGCCCATCTAGTTCTCCATCTATCTAGGTCTCCCCATTTTTGTAGAACTATCATTAATTCCCTTACTTGTAATTTTCTTCCAGAGGCATTCATGTTTTCTAAATCTTTTTCTGAAAATTCTGCTCTATAGGGTTTCTGCAACACCTTTGATCTCCCTATTTCTATTCCCATCTGTAGTGCTAAATTGGATAATTTTTCATGGAATAATCTTACATTTCTTGTGATACTCCTGCACATAAATAATAATTCTTCATCATCATAGGTATTTAAGCGATCTAGTCCTATATTTCCTGCAATTAATTCTTCTAATTCGACTTTCAATTTATGAATGTCTATTATTTTTGGAGGTGTGCACTGTTTATCTGATTCTTGTGCCCACCTTTCTAAATCTTCAGGGGTGACTATTGTGGCACTTTTCGCTCCTAATGAAGTTACTAGACTTATATCTTTTGAACACCCAGGTGTAGTTCTCTTGGGAGTAATATTGACAGAATCTCGAATGGGTAAATCCATCAATGATATTGTGGATTTGCTGTCACTAAAGTGATCTTCAACCATTACTACTGCTTCAGGTTTTGTAGCGTTTACAGGAGTAGGTGCAAGTATCGGTGGAGGACAGTTTCCCTGAGTACCATATAATGGAACTACTGGACCAATTGTTACAGGTATGGTCAATGCATCAGGATGTACTTTTATCTGTGTTATTTTCTGTATTAATTCTGCTCTGGTCTTCTCTAGGGCTTCTCTTTCTTTGTCATGAAGTATTCTACTAGGGGTGAATTCATGCATTACCTGTGGTACTAATGGGGTTTTTAACGGTGGTGCACTTGGGGTGCATCCACTTGTCCCTTCCTGATATGGTGGGGGTTCCTTAACATTTCTTCCATAAATTCGTCTTCAGAATCGTCACTTCTCATTAAATGTTTTGTCTTTTCTGTGCATTTACTTCCTAATTTTTCCTCTGCTGTTAACAATGGATATAGTCCTTCTGTAATCATTGCCCTTCTCCATTGTTTCATCTGACCGTCCCTAGACTCATGTTGGTATCTGGGGAAAAATCCTCGATAACCCCTATTACTCCTGGATCGGTCACGCTCAAATGCCTCGGTTTCCCATTCCTCTAAGGCTTCGTATTGAGTTAATCTAGGTCTGGGTTCTAGGTCATTCATCCTCAATCTCAAATTTTGAAGAATTCTTCCATTGAAGGTACCATTCTCGGGAAATGCTAGTATTCCATCATTTTTGGTATATTCTATCCAATTCTCTATCCATACACAAGTATGATAACCTCTCTCCATCATCATAAATGAAGCGGGCGTTTTAGCTGGTGGAATGATAATTCCTTCCCTAGTTTTGATTGGTTTATCCTTTTTAAAATAGTTCTTAATCTTTTGCAGAAAGGACATTTTTCTCTTCTCTCCGTACATTCTATCTAATCTTCGGTGTATAAAATTATATTCTGCAAAACCTAGGAATCTCCTATCCGGACGAGTTCCTGTTAAAGTCGGATCGCGTTTTAACGTGCAATCTCTACCCACTAAGATTTTAGCTTCTAGAATATCAACCAATCAAGTGTCTGCTATCTTTTATTCCCGAGCCAATCCTAGCGCGCCTTTTTGTGACGTTAGTCTGTCAACCCCTCCTTTACAATCTGCGCTTCTCTGTCCCTCGCTGGTTCAACCAATCCCAGCGCGGCACTTGTGACGTCAGTAATACTCCTGACTACTGACCCCTCCTTTACAAGGGTCTTTCCACTCCCGCTGTATCAACCAATCCCAGCGCGGCGTTTGTGACGTCAGCTCCCTCTCCGGCAGCTGACCCTCCCTTTACAAAATCGTACGCAAACTTATTTTCTCTATAAATCTTAATTAAATTTCAGTAACAACATAAAACATTCGCTATCGTGCCAGTTTCTCTAAATTCGAAGAAGATAGTTTCTCTCACACTTAGTAAAACCTTTCCGTTTACTAAACATACACTACGAGTAAAACCCTTCCGTTTACTCTTCACACAAGCTCCAGAAGTACCTGTTACTTCTTCAATGTTACCCTTTCTAGGTGATATAACATCAAATTTTCACCATCGTACTCCTTTGCTATTACTCACACGCATAGATTCCCTAACCAGTACTGATAGTCCTGCTTAACTTTTCAGTACTATTTCTGCCTGACAGATAACCTCACTGCAGTATGGCTTCCACTTACCATCTGCTATTCAATTTTTCCCGGGGATTCTGGACAACATAAAACAAACTTTGAATACACGGATGTTAGTTCATAAAAATAAAATTCTCATTACCCAATTAACAAAGAGTAACCATCCTCTGATTACCAGAAAACTGATCCAGCGCGATATTAGCAAACAGCATTCATACACCAGATACTCACTTGGGCCCATACATTCATACTACGCTAATACTTATGCTGGGTTTATCAGTTGTTACTCTTTATCAAAATCCCTGCTACCAATTACCTTCCGAATGAAGAGTAATGACTTACCAATGAATCCTTTGCTAATTGGGAAATTTAAAATGAGTGACATTCATTATAGTACATAATCCTGAAATAACCACTGAGTCAGGAAGTTTTAAAATGTTTATCTAAAGATTTAGCAGAGTAAAATACAGAACCACACGGTACTTAATCGCATTACCCAAGATGAAGCATAGAATAACTATTGCTAATCAATGACGGTCCCTCAGAAAAGGAGAGGATAGAGATAGCAGCGCAACTAAAGGTTGCATTATATTTACCTAAGTGCGAGAACCAAACCCCTTAGCCAAGGAGTTGGAAAGAATAGGACCCAGGAAGGATGAAGAGCAAAGACCTCCTCCAGGATCAGGACAGAACCGGTGACCTCTCTACAACGACGCCTGCGTCGTTCCCCTCTCTGATACTCGACTTCTCCTCGATTCGCCCGTGTCTTCCTTCTAATGGACTCCTCCGCCCCCTCCTCAGGACCTCTCTGGACAGCGATTCAGTCTGCAATCGATCAGCTTGGCAGTCTGGAGCTAAGAGCTTGACAGCATGAACGCCTGTTCCGTTACAGCATCTCCTTCTTGAACGCCTGCTCCTAACTAACTTAACTAATGCTATATTCTATTATACCCTTCTATGCCCATGTACCTCCCCTTAATGTTGCTAAAATATGGGACCACTACTTCTGATTGGACAGGGACAGGGGGTGGATTCTCACACCATATTGATTTGTCTTGTATTTCTGAAGCCTATTGTTTTTAAACTACCGCCCCTTCAATTTAATACATTTGCTTTATTTCCCACCCGTCTCATGACAAAATTTACAATTTATTCATATAAAATGTTTCTTTTCGACGAGAACATCTTGGTATGTAGTGGTGTCGGCCAGCAGGTCATGGCCTTGGGTGATGTCCAAGTTGACTTCATCTTTTTCTTTCTGGTCTGCCTCTCAGGGCGCATGTGCAGAATCTTTGTCACACGAGCTTTCAGTTCACCAAAACCCAGGCCCAAGTTTACGAACTAATAAAAGTCAAAGAAAAAAACATTAAAATCACAAATAAAATGTTTCACTGTATGCCCACTCTTTCTACTCTGTTCCCATTTAATTATAAATTCTAACCCGCATTAGTAGCGTTAGAGAAACGACAATTTAATAATGACATGAGAGCAAGCTGAAGCATGTGAAAACATCAAGCAGCCATTTTAATGCACACTGCGCAGAAGCAGAAATTTCCCACCAAGCAAAGAAAGACGTCACAACACGTGATGTGGTTGGGACATGCGCAGTAAGGTTCCCGTGCTTTAGCGGCCATTTTGGATTACGGACAAGCGTTATTCATTAATAAAACACATAGGCAAGCATCCTTACTATTCGTGTAGTGTATGCAAGGATTAGTAGAGACAATACAAATTTAATAAATTAATACTGTGAGGAGATTGCGTACGAGCAAGTCTCATTTATGAGTCCTTGCTCCATCACACGCGTAGGTCCACGCACATGCATTCTGATTCCAGGCGAAGGCAGACATGTCCACTGTCGTGGTGGGATATGTGGAAATTCCTCCGAGATGCTACAAGGTGTGGGGACCTGTGCTGTGGGTGACAATCAATTGTGGCTGCAGGAACGTAGTTACTCGTCCATGTATGCGAGCGCTGCTTAATGGGCAATCTGTTCCAAGAGTACGTCGTTGTCGAGATCAAGGTTCGCGAGGGCGAGCCAATCCATTACCTGGTCCGGGCAGCTGTGCTCCGTCCACGCCGTTTCACCAATCTGTAACACAGCCCAATAGGGGAGCGCCTCGATGTGGTCACTGCACACGAGGAGTTGTGCAATCTCCCATGCACAACTGCCTGCACATACGCCAAATATCAAGGCATCCCATGCACGGGTGTCACGGTTACACTCCTGTTCGTGGGCCAATAGGGGGCGCAACCACGTGTCATAATCCAGTTCAGCTACCGTTGTGTTGGATAGGCAGACATCCATGGGCCACTGGAATGTGCATGATCGACAGTGGAACCAGGGCTGAACGCAGGTGACGTACGCAAGACGGAAACTCAGACGGTAACTGATGTGCAACACTGCCAGTGGCATTGATCCCAAAAGATGCAGCATTCGTGCACGGTACAGTTCCACATGACAGGGGTTGTGCATGTGCCCGGGATTGCCAGCCATTGCCTTTGTTAGTCTCGTAGCACCTGCACACTTCTGACAGGCGGCAGTTGTGTGGATGAGATGCCACTGCTCGGAGCAATGAGTCGTGTTTGTGTGCAACGTTTGGGCGTATGGGTTGTTTCTTACTTATGTGTCAGGGGCATCCCAAGCAGGTGTGCCTCAGGCAGGGACAAGTGTGTGTGGGGTGTGGACACGTTGGTCTTTCATTCGCGCAGTTCGTGGTGTGGGAGTCGTCACGATCTGGTTTGGTATCTCTCGCAGGGAGTGCCAGCCGCATTCAGGACCAAGGTCGGGGGTTCAGGTGTCCTTCTGCCTTGTGTGTTGAGACAATGGAGCTTTCATTCCTGATGTTGGTCTGACTACTGCTTGCATTTTTGAAATGTGATGTGGCCTTCGCGTTGCTATTGATGCCAGGCCTTTGACTTAGTGTGCGCCAATAGCGATACACACACAACAGTTGGCATGTATGAGCCAGGAGCCCGATTGGCCTTGCGCTCCTTGTACAATGTCTCTATTTCTCTCTCTCACTCCCTCTCCCTCTCTTTCTCTCACTCTCTCTTTCTCTCTCTCTCTCTCTCTCTCTCTCACTTTCGCTCGCTCTCTCTGTCCTTTGATGAGCGCATGACACACCTTATCTGGAAATTTGTTTTGTAGGCTGTGACTTCCAGATTGTCCTGGGTGGACCCGCCATGACTCTTCAAAATAGTTATTTTGTGTTTATTCTGTATGAAAAGCATTATTTGCTGAGTCTAAGATGAATGCATGACTCTCATTTTTCTGACGACACATGTAAGTTAGGTGTTGTTATTGTGCGACATCGGGCACATTGTTTTGTTCATGATTTCGTGAGGTTGATGTGACATATCTTTGTTGGGGTGTGGGTGGGGGGTGCCCGGAGTGGGGCCCCGGGGGGTGGGGGTGGTCCTGGGTGTGGTGGCGGTGGGTGTTGTTGCACTCTGGGGGCTCCGGGATGCATGGTGAGTGGCTCCATGGCATCTGTTGTTCTTCATGTGTGGCTATGGGCTGTGCTCCCTTGTCTGTTGCAGGTTGTCGTCTGACTTTGCACCAGGTAAGAGCAGGTGTTAATTTCCTGCTGCTAACGCGCCTTATCGCATGTTTTGTGATCTTATCGCGGATCAGGCTGGTCGTTGAGCATGTTGTGGAGTGGTGTTGTCGCGGCTTTTTGCACGGGTGCGCCTACTCTGCATATCATTAGCGTTAGTTGCCGGGGGCATCTGTGGCGATGTTTTTTGCGACTGCTATCGCAGGTAAACTGGTGTTATGGGCTGTTAACACCAGCTTGGGAATGGGGAGATAAATTTATCGCGGATTTGGCTGCGATAACGTGCCGATAACTCAGCGATGGCTCCTTGAGAATATGCCCCTTACTGTGTTTACTGTGTTAGTTTTTTTAATATTGATGGGGGCTGCAACACGCCCTCCAGCCCCCACCAACATTAGATAAAGGTTAACAAATGTTTGGTGGAGCACCTGCCCCTTTTTGGGGTGTGACCAGCATCCAAAAATATAAATAAATAGCCCTTGTCTGGAGCACCCACCTCAGTCATCCACACCTTTTTTTTAATGTTGAAGGCTGCGGGGGGAGCCCAAGAGTCCCTGCAGTCCCAACCAGATCCTCAGCCACACTGGGGTGGAAGCCAGATCCTGTTTCATTTTTTTGGTGGGTGCCCGCATGGGGCACCCACAAACCAGATTTCATTGGGGCTATGGGGAGAGGTACCCATGCCCAGCCAGGGCACTCACGAGCCATGTTTGTTTTAGGGCTGCAGTGGGAGCCCCACAGCCCCTGTCTGCTCTCCGGCCAGCACCATAATGGGTGCTGGAGGGAGGCGGCTCACTAACTTTGTTCCCATTCGGAAAGGAGAAGCATTTTTCACTGCTTTCACCAGGAGGGATCAAACTTGTGTTTTCTGCCGAGGAGAGTGCAGTCATGGTATGCCCGCACTCTACTGGGCAGAAAAAAAGCAGTGTGCCAGGATGGGATCCCCAGGACACTGTAGCCATATTGGGCCTCAGAGGATGGAGACCCTGCTCCCACCTGGTGAAGCTTTGAAACATCAGCTCCCTCCAAGAAGAAGCGAAGCCGGCTCCTAGTGCACCCAGGATGGGTGAATGCAGGGAGCCGGCTGGGGCTGTTGGGGCCCTGGGGCTCCCCCAACCCACATCTAGTGGTTTGTGGGTGCCTTGGGTGGGCAATGGGGCATACAACTCTGTCCCCTGAGATTGGGCCCAAGGGCTGTAAAGGCTCAGGGAGGGGGAAACGTGAATCCCTATCCCTTCAGTTTATAAAATAGGCACGGGTGATGGGGTCCCTGGGGCCCAACGAGGGTCGTGATGGGAGTCGGGTGCCCCCCCCTTAATTTATAAGATAGGCTCTGGGGGATGGTTTCCCCAAGGAGGATCGGGGAAGGGAACTGTGCACTACACTCCCCGAGCCACTTTGGGCCCTGACGACCCCATCCCACAGGTCTTATTTTTAATAAAAAGGATGACTCAGTGGGCACCCGAACACAAAAGTGAATAATAAATGAGCAGCAGGAGATGTTCATTTGTTTTTCACTGCTCCAGCATGGAGCGCCTCATAATGCCCTGAGGGGACTTTTTTGTTTATTATTTTTTTAAGCTTGGTGGTTCCTTAGAATAGGAATGGGCACCACAGAGCATTTTTCTAATGGTATTGTGGGGCTGCAGGAAGTGAAGCAGCCTCCCACCAACATTAAAATAAAACAGTGAGCCTTCTGGGTCATTAAAACCATGACACCAGGAGACCTTATAATATGTTTTAATGCACTCATAACAGGAGCTCTATGCTCTTCAGCTAGAGTGCAAGACCCTCTTGTGGTTGTTTTTATGATTGCAATTTGTGCACTAAAAATTGTGAAAAGAAAGACTGACTCAGAGACATGCTTTTATTTTTTTTAAATTAAAAAGTACATCTGAGTATTTCTTTTTACGTTTTTAGAACACAAGTTGCAGTAATAAACATTGTTAAAAGAAAGACTCGGACAAGTTCGTTTTTTAAATATGTTTATGAAATACGTTTATAAGAATTACTATTATTAAACATTGCATTGTGCAAATGACTGAAATGTGCACTATGTTCAAAATATTGGTGATTTAGAGAAAGATGATGATAGGGTCACTTTTTATATTTTGGTGATTCTTTTTTGCAAAGTCAGTAAGTCTATAAATGTGCAGCCAGGCCCTGCAGATACCAGAAGACCGTGCGTGGCGTGTGGTTGGCTGCTTGCAAGTGGTTGGATGTAGGGCCTGGCCGCAGACCAGGCTCTGTGTCCAAATCCACGTGGCTTAAGGGGCAAAGGTCATGCGCAGTGTGGGGTTGGCTGTCAGTGGAGGGGTTAAACTCAGGGTGTGGCCACACATTGATAGTATCACTGAAACATTTGCAATTAAATTGTTGATGAGAAAAGTGTTCATGGCTGGGGCATGAGTTATAGTTATATTAAGATGCGAGTTATACTTACCTTAGTGCACGAGTTATAGTTACTTGAGATAAATATAACTGGTGGATTTTAGTGTTTTTTTATGTTTACAACAGCATGCATTAACAGACATTTTCACATATATATATATATATCCAGCTCCTAATGCACCCCACTTGCGGGTCACTCAAAGGCGGGTGCTTCCCAAACCACGGTGGTGCTTCGTGGTTGTAAATCCCTGCTCCAAAAATTTCTTATTTAAAGAAATTGCAGCACTTGCGGAGTCGGCAATCAGTCGATCTTTATTGTATCAACATTGTATCAACAAACAAACGCGTTTGAACCAGTCCTTCATCAGTGTTTACACTCAATATGGTGAAGCGCCATTTTTAAAGAGTCAAATGAACAAAATCATAGAGACAGAAAGAGGATTATGGTCGCCTGTCTACTAAGCGCCATTTCTAAGTGGTAAGTTTTAAAGACTCAAAAATCTAGTCTGTAAAACCAATTGATATGAGAACCCATGTTCATACATACAATTATTTACACGAAAATTGACCAAGTGTGACCATTATTCACAACGTGTCGCGTATACCACCATTTAACAACAATCTCGCCGTGGATCGGCATCAGGCAACCTCCAAATGGAGATTGCCCCAGTTCCTCTGTTACGCCGTGAATCGGCAAGTCTCATATTGATATTTATATAGCAGCAGTATTATCTTTAATTTCATTTTCATCATTGCTATTCTCCTTTATAGTTACTAGAGACAAATCAGTTAACTAAATGTACAGCCAATTCTTCCCCACTGTTAAGCCCATTCGAGTCCTAGTCTGTAAATCGATTATATATCGTGACTCCAATCTTCGTAATTTTAAAACTCTATCTCCCCTCTAATATTCATCGGAACATGATCAAGGCTGAAAAATTGTAATAGACCCCTATTACTCCCATGTTTAATGGCGAAGTGCCTAGCGACTGGGTAATTCAAATCCCTTTTCGCTATGGCACGCATGTGCTCCAGTATTCTTATTTTAACACTGTGGATTGTACTGCCTATATACCTGAGGCCACAAGGGCAACTCAGGCAATAGACATAGTGTGTGGTTTGACAAGTCATAAATTTCGAAATCTTCCTACGAATATTAGTTCCTGACACCTCATAGCTAAGTACTCTTTTACTAAAGGCACAGGCCTTACATTTGCCACACGGATAAAAACCTCTCAATTCACTCAGTGTACTTTGCCTAGGGAGATCGCATCCAAATGACTATGGACCAAACTGTCTTTTAGAGAACGGGCCTTCCTGAAAGTGATCATTGGACATGCTGGAATATCCATTCCAATGATCATATCGGTTTTTAATATGTGCCAATTTCTCCTCATTATTTTTGAGAAACTCCGCCTCATCCGAATATGTAGTAATCATTCGGAACTTCCCTTAGTCAGTGCTCTTATCCTCCCTGGGCATGTTTCCTTAATCAGTTCATCTCTTTGCAAAGAATCCACTTTCTTTAAAGTGGTTTTCAACAAATCTATGTTGTATCCTCTAGCTAGAAACCTGTCCATGCTATCCTTAATGGCTACATCAAAATCACATTCCCTAGAACAGTTACGTGTTTTCCTAAGGAACTCCCCATAGGGTAAACTGCTTTTAAGTTTAGGCGGGTGGCTGCTGGTAGCATGTAACATGCTATTCCCAGCAGTTTGTTTTCTATAGAGAACAGTTGTTAGTTTCCCTTGCTGCACTTGCACCCTTAAATCAAGGTAATTGACGGCCACTGTACTGACTTTCCCTGTGAATCATAAATTAACTTCATTTACATTAAGATGTTGAATATATGCCCTTGCCTTATCTATTGACCCCCTCCATACAATGAAGAGGTCGTCGATGTACCTGTACCAAGCTACTACCTCACTCGTCCAGGTTTCATTGGTTGTGGACCAAGCCACCTGCTCCTCCCACCAGCCCACGAATAGATTCGCAGTAGCTGAGGCGAAGCAGGTGCCCATCGCAATCCCGATGTCTGCCTATACAAGTCTCCCTGAAAGAGAAAATATTATTCAATAGGCAGAATTCAATGAGTTCCATCAACATGATGTTATGGCTTGCGAACTTCAATGATCTCTTTTGCAAGAAATATTTTACTGCTTCCAATCCCTTTGAGTGTTCGATACAAGTATAAAGGCTTGTAATGTCCAACACTATGAAGCTGTAAGATGATTCCCATTGTAGTTGTTCAATATGATTAATGAAATCCGTTGTGTCTTTAATATACGAAGTCAATTGCAGTACTGAAGGGAAAAGATGATGATCCACAAATCTGGACAGGTTCTCCGTTAGGCTGCCCAATGAAGAAACAATCGGTCTTCCTGGTGGTCTAGTGGCATCCTTGTGGATCTTTGGTAAATGATAAAATGTGGGAGAATTGGATTCAAGACTCTGAGAAAGAGAAATTCGTTCAAGTCCAGCATCGATTTGTCATGCCACTTTTTGATCAATGTATGGTACCGTACCACACTCTCCTGATATTGATCTTTAGTCGTTAGTTCATAACAAGTTTCATTTTTAATTGTCGTAGAGCCTCCTCCACATACTGATCTCTTGGAATCAAAACAATATTACCCCCCTTATCCGAGGGTTTACAGATGACGGTCACATCGCTCTGCAAATTTTTCAAGGCTATTTGTTGTGCTTTGGTCAAATTCTTCATCCCGGCTAATGGTTTAACATTCCTCCGGAATTGTGTTAAGTCTTTAATGACGGCTTCAGAGAAGACATCTATCGCATCCGATGGCATCTGCGGTAAAAATTGTGATGGTGGTTTAAAGGGACTTGATGATGCCTCTTGTTCTATGCCGTGGCTACTAATCCTCTGTGTCATAGTTACACCCGTTCCAGTGTTTGCATTTTCATTATCTTGGCGTAGTTCTTCCAACACCTCCAAGGTGGTTAGATCATTAACCGTTAGCAGGTCCGTCTCCATGGCCTTTGCTTTCAAAAGCCTTACTTCCTTCACTGTTGGTTTTAATTTGAAATATTTATGCAATTTCAATTTACGCACAAATTTAAAAAGATCTATTCTGGTCTGAGTGAACTCCAAGCGACTAAACGGGCAAAAGGTGAGTCCCAATTGCAATACTCATTTCTCTGTGGCAGTTAGTGTCTTGGATGTTAGATTCACTATCGTGAGATTGTCTGTTTTCATTATCGTCTGCCTCTCCTGTTGCTTCTTGTCACCTGTGGCGTTGAGTTGCCTCTTCCTCTTCCCCTTCCAGCCGCCCCTTCTGGTTTGTTTTCTCCTTCTGGGGGTTTGCTCTTCCCCCCTCTTAGCCACGTTTGTCGAATTAGATTGAACTCCTCGTGAAAAGGAGTTTTCCTCTGTCTTTCCGAGGGATCTACTGTCTCATCCTCTGAGGCCTCATTCTCCGTTTATGTCAGACTCCGAAGTTTCCACCCTAGCAGCCGCTGAGGCCGGAACAACTTTCTTTCGTGACATCGCTTTCGTGGCTCATCAAATTTTTTAGAGAATGTTAAGACTCTTCCCATAGCATAATCTCTCTCATCACGTTCATATTTTTCTTGTTTGCGTTGTCTTATTTTCATTTCGTACTGCATCAGCCGTCTTTTCATGGCTTCCCTTAATTCCTCTTGTTTATTTTTGTCCGCATCTTTGTTAATTTCCTCTTCCAATTCCTGTATGTCTTTCAGAGTTTTTCTCTATCGCTCCACGCAAATTTCACAAGTAACTGCAGCATCCCCTTGCATGACAAAGCTGTATGTTCCGCCCACTCCTCAAGAGTAGCGGATCTGGATTTTCATATGCTGGTACTGTATATATGCGCAACCCTCTGGGGACTCTATCTACCTCAATGTAGTTCTGAAGGGAGGTGGCCTCCCACCATTTGCGCATCTCTCTTTCATAAAGTCTTTCAAGTTTTGTAAATTGAATGTGCAAGGTATTGGCAACATTATTACTCTCCATCGTCTCTTTATTTCCTATAGCTGCTGCTTTTTTCTTTTTAAATATTTCCATGGCAGCCTCTTTACGCGCTGTTTCACTAAACATGCTGAAGAATGTTATTTAGGAGCTCCGGTCCCGGGCTCCTCTTTTGACCGTGGTGAGAATTCTTGTTGAAGTCTCTAGTCTAGTGCCGACCCCTCGCCCTGACCCGGGTTTCGCCTTCAAATGCTAACATGCAAGCGCGGCTTACCAGCGTCTCCGTGGCTCGCTGCGCGTCCCAGTGCTGGTTCGCCCAGATCTCTTTCTTCGGCGTAGTTGTCCCGAGTCGGTGCCTCCGCTGATTACATCCAGCTCCTAATGCACCCCACTTGCGGGTCACTCAAAGGGCGGGTGCTTCCCAAACCACGGTGGTGCTTCGTGGTTGTAAATCCCTGCTCCAAAAATTTCTTATTTAAAGAAATTGCAGCACTCGCGGAGTCGGCAATCAGTCGATCTTTATTGTATCAACATTGTATCAACAAACAAACGCGTTTCGGAACCAGTCCTTCATCAGTGTTTACACTCAATATGGTGAAGCGCCATTTTTAAAAGAGTCAAATGAACAAAATCATAGAGACAGAAAGAGGATTATGGTCGACTCCGCGAGTGCTGCAATTTTGGGAAGCACCCGCCCTTTGAGTGACCCGCAAGTGGGGTGCATTAGGAGCTGGATGTAATCAGCGGAGCCACCGACTCGGGACAACTACGCCGAAGAAAGAGATCTGGGCGAACCAGCACTGGGACGCGCAGCGAGCCACGGAGACGCTGGTAAGCCGCGCTTGCATGTTAGCATTTGAAGGCGAAACCCGGGTCAGGGCGAGGGGTCGGCACTAGAGACTTCAACAAGAATTCTCTCCACGGTCAAAAGAGGAGCCCGGGACCGGAGCTCCTAAATAACATTCTTCAGCATGTTTAGTGAAACAGCGCGTAAAGAGGCTGCCATGGAAATATTTAAAAAGAAAAAAGCAGCAGCTATAGGAAATAAAGAGACGATGGAGAGTAATAATGTTGCCAATACCTTGCACATTCAATTTACAAAACTTGAAAGACTTTATGAAAGAGAGATGCGCAAATGGTGGGAGGCCACCTCCCTTCAGAACTACATTGAGGTAGATAGAGTCCCCAGAGGGTTGCGCATATATACAGTACCAGCATATGAAAATCCAGATCCGCTACTCCTTGAGGAGTGGGCGGAACATACAGCTTTGTCATGCAAGGGGATGCTGCAGTTACTTGTGAAATTTGCGTGGAGCGATAGAGAAAAAACTCTGAAAGACATACAGGAATTGGAAGAGGAAATTAACAAAGATGCGGACAAAAATAAACAAGAGGAATTAAGGGAAGCCATGAAAAGACGGCTGATGCAGTACGAAATGAAAATAAGACAACGCAAACAAGAAAAATATGAACGTGATGAGAGAGATTATGCTATGGGAAGAGTCTTAACATTCTCTAAAAAATTTGATGAGCCACGAAAAGCGATGTCACGAAAGAAAGTTGTTCCGGCCTCAGCGGCTGCTAGGGTGGAAACTTCAAAGTCTGACATCACGGAGAATGAGGCCTCAGAGGATGAGACAGTAGATCCCTCGGAAAGACAGAGGAAAACTCCTTTTCACGAGGAGTTCAATCTAATTCGACAAACGTGGCTAAGAGGGGGGAAGAGCAAACCCCCAGAAGGAGAAAACAAACCAGAAGGGGCGGCTGGAAGGGGAAGAGGAAGAGGCAACTCGACGCCACGGGTGACAAGAAGCAACAGGAGAGGCAGACGATAATGAAAACAGACAATCTCACGATAGTGAATCTAACATCCAAGACACTAACTGCCACAGAGAAATCAGTATTGCAATTGGGACTCACCTTTTGCCCGTTTAGTCGCTTGGAGTTCACTCAGACCATAATAGATCTTTTTAAATTTGTGCGTAAATTGAAATTTCATAAATATTTCAAATTAAAACCAACAGTGAAGGAAGTAAGGCTTTTGAAATCAAAGGCCAGGGAGACGGACCTGCTAACGGTTAATGATCTAACCACCTTGGAGGTGTTGGAAGAACTACGCCAAGATAATGAAAATGCAAACACTGGAACGGGTGTAACTATGACACAGAGGATTAGTAGCCACGGCATAGAACAAGAGGCATCATCAAGTCCCTTTAAACCACCATCACAATTTTTACCGCAGATGCCATCGGATGCGATAGATGTCTTTTCTGAAGCCGTCATTAAAGACTTAACACAATTCCGGAGGAATGTTAAACCATTAGTCGGGATGAAGAATTTGACCAAAGCACAACAAATAGCCTTGAAAAATTTGAGGAGCGATGTGACCGTCATCTGTAAACCCTCGGATAAGGGGGGTAATATTGTTTTGATTCCAAGAGATCAGTATGTGGAGGAGGCTCTACGACAATTAAAAAATGAAACTTGTTATGAACTAACGACTAAAGATCAATATCAGGAGAGTGTGGTACGGTACCATACATTGATCAAAAAGTGGCATGACAAATCGATGCTGGACTTGAACGAATTTCTCTTTCTCAGAGTCTTGAATCCAATTCTCCCCACATTTTATCATTTACCAAAGATCCACAAGGATGCCACTAGACCACCAGGAAGACCGATTGTTTCTTCATTGGGCAGCCTAACGGAGAACCTGTCCAGATTTGTGGATCATCATCTTTTCCCTTCAGTACTGCAATTGACTTCGTATATTAAAGACACAACGGATTTCATTAATCATATTGAACAACTACAATGGGAATCATCTTACAGCTTCATAGTGTTGGACATTACAAGCCTTTATACTTGTATCAAACACTCAAAGGGATTGGAAGCAGTAAAATATTTCTTGCAAAAGAGATCATTGAAGTTCGCAAGCCATAACATCATGTTGATGGAACTCATTGAATTCTGCCTAGTGAATAATATTTTTCTCTTTCAGGGAGACTTGTATAGGCAGACATCGGGGACTGCGATGGGCACCTGCTTCGCCCCCAGCTACGCGAATCTATTCGTGGGCTGGTGGGAGGAGCAGGTGGCTTGGTCCACAACCAATGAAACCTGGACGAGTGAGGTAGTAGCTTGGTACAGGTACATCGACGACCTCTTCATTGTATGGAGGGGTCAATAGATAAGGCAAGGGCATATATTCAACATCTTAATGTAAATTAAGTTAATTTACGATTCACAGGGGAAGTCAGTACAGTGGCCGTCAATTACCTTGATTTAAGGGTGCAAGTGCAGCAAGGGAAACTAACAACTGTTCTCTATAGAAAACCAACTGCTGGGAATAGCATGTTACATGCTACCAGCAGCCACCCGCCTAAACTTAAAAGCAGTTTACCCTATGGGGAGTTCCTTAGGATAAAACGTAACTGTTCTAGGGAATGTGATTTTGATGTAGCCATTAAGGATAGCATGGACAGGTTTCTAGCTAGAGGATACAACAGAGATTTGTTGAAAACCACTTTAAAGAAAGTGGATTCTTTGCAAAGAGATGAACTGATTAAGGAAACATGCCCAGGGAGGGTTAAGAGCACTGACCAAGGGAAATTCCGAATGATTACTACATATTCGGATGAGGCGGAGTTTCTCAAAAAAATAATGAGGAGAAATTGGCACATATTAAAAACTGATATGATCATTGGAATGGATATTCTAGCATGTCCAATGATCACTTTCAGGAAGGCCCGTTCTCTAAAAGACAGTTTGGTCCATAGTCATTTGGATGCGATCTCCCCTAGGCAAAGTACACTGAGTGAATTGAGAGGTTTTTATCCGTGTGGCAAATGTAAGGCCTGTGCCTTTAGTAAAAGAGTACTTAGCTATGAGGTGTCAGGAACTAATATTCGTAGGAAGATTTCGAAATTTATGACTTGTCAAACCACACACTGTGTCTATTGCCTGAGTTGCCCTTGTGGCCTCAGGTATATAGGCAGTACAATACACAGTGTTAAAATAAGAATACTGGAGCACATGCGTGCAATAGCGAAAAGGGATTTGAATTACCCAGTCGCTAGGCACTTCGCCATTAAACATGGGAGTAATAGGGATCTATTACAATTTTTCAGCCTTGATCATGTTCCGATGAATATTAGAGGGGGAGATAGAGTTTTAAAATTACGAAGATTGGAGTCACGATATATAATCGATTTACAGACTAGGACTCCGAATGGGCTTAACAGTGGGGAAGAATTGGCTGTACATTTAGTTAACTGATTTGTCTCTAGTAACTATAAAGGAAAATAGCAATGATGAAAATGAAATTAAAGATAATACTGCTGCTATATAAATATCAATATGAGACTTGCCGATTCACGGCGTAACAGAGGAACTTTGGCAATCTCCATTTGGAGGTTGCCTGATGCCGATCCACGGCGAGATTGTTGTTAAATGGTGGTTTACGCGACACGTTGTGAATAATGGTCACACTTGGTCAATTTTCGTGTAAATAATTGTATGTATGAACATGGGTTCTCATATCAATTGGTTTTACAGACTAGATTTTTTGAGTCTTTAAAACTTACCACTTAGAAATGGCGCTTAGTAGACAGGCGACCATAATCCTCTTTCTGTCTCTATGATTTTGTTCATTTGACTCTTTTAAAAATGGCGCTTCACCATATTGAGTGTAAACACTGATGAAGGACTGGTTCCAAACGCGTTTGTTTGTTGATACAATGTTGATACAATAAAGATCGACTGATTGCCGACTCACGAGTGCTGCAATTTCTTTAAATAAGAAATTTTTGGAGCAGGGATATATATATATTTATATATATATGTATATATATATATATATATATATATATATATATATATATATATATATTTCTTCTTCCAAACACCCTTGCGCTCAAGAATGCACTCGACAATGCTCTCGCCCTTCGGGTATTGTTAGCCTTGCTTCAGCACGCTGTCTCTCTGTCCAAATTTGCCAATCATGTCTCATTCAACAATAAAAATGAAGTGAACAAACAGGTGAGCCTTCCGTGCCTTTGTGTGAAGCTCATGATTAAGAGGCGAATACCTTGAAACGCGTCGAGCATGATTGCCAAGTTTGGACAGAGAGACAGCGTGCTGCAGCAAGGCTAACAATACCCAAAGGGCGAGAGCATTGTCGAGTACATTCTTGAGCGCAAGGGCGTTTGAATTTTTTTTTTATATATATATATATATCAATAGATGCATATATATTTTACATTGCATCTTAGGTGATTTGTATTGCCCTTAACATTTACTCAGATTTATACATAAGTATGTGGGTGTTAAAAACTTAGCAAGTGAGATGTGACGTAAAAGTATCACGATGTAAACGAAAGCATTGTGAAGGTAATCACTAAACCTGGGCGGAGTTCATGGAGTTCTACTATCCGCTTGACCATGCCTGTTCGCGTTTATTTGTCCTGCACTGGAAAATCAAAGCGAATGGCATCATGGCCAGCGCAAGAGGGAGCAGCTTCTTTTCTGCCGCACAAGTACATTTTCTACTGGAGCGGCAACTTTCTCTACGCAAACAGAGGGTTTCTCAACACGAGCGGTCATGACCACCGCGACCGCCCGCATTGAGAAATCCGACTGCCCGCGTTGCGAAATCTCTCCGGGAGGTGGATTTTTCTCGCTCGTGCTTGCCAACTTGACATTGGGGAGTGCGAGCGAGGAAAAACTCACACTGGGAGGTGGATTTTCCTTGCTCGTGCTCTGCAACTTGACGTTGGGGAGCACAAACGAGGAAAAAAACTCTGCTCCGTTACATGGAGCGGAGTTTTTCAGAACTCCACGTGCTCCGCGGAGTGCGGAATACTCCGCAAACTCCGTGAACGGGGCGGAGTTCACCGTTCGAGCTTAGTAGTCACATTGTGATTAGTACGTTGTAAGCAACAATGTTGTAATAGAACACTTGGTAACCACTATCATTCGTGCTATGAGATCCTTCACTACATTCACAAGAGACACTTTGCACACTTAAAACTTTTTTTCCGTCAGAATATTCCTCGCTACTGTCATGTGATATTTTGTATTAGTAAATCCAATGCAAGGGGTCAGAGTCAGCATTTCAAGGCGTGGTATGACTTGAAAGTTTGTGAATATTCCAAACATGTCAGCTTGTGGCTATTCATACACTTCCCACCAGTTCTTCCTTACCCTTATAATGGGCAGGGATTTGCTCCTGCGAATGGCAAGAGCAAATCCCTTTCCTGGCTAGAAAAGGAAGTGGAACATGCCCAGAGTTGTTTTTCTTGGGGGTATAGCGATTGAGATTTCTCAAAGGGGAAATATATTTTCCCCTGGAGAAATAAAGGGAGTAAATGAAAAGTTGCAGAGCCATATGCTTTCCTAATTCTGGAACTTTACATGTGTACAATTCCACATTGGGTCACATGACTTAATAAGGTGTACACCTGGAAAGTGCACTCAGAAAGTTTTTTGAACTCCTGAAAAGTGTGAATAAATGTGAATGAAGTAGCGGAAATATCCGCTGGTAGTTTTACACTTCGGAATCGTTACGGTAGGCTTTTCATGTTGCACAAGTCAGTAAGTCACCCAGAACCTCTGCTATCCATCTCAAGCTGCAGAAGTCCTAAACTGCCTCCCTTCTGCTATGTTTTTTCACCCACATCCTGTACACGCTGCCTTCTTCTCTGACTTTGTAATGGGATCACAACACGTACACCAGGTAATCGAATTCTTCTGGTTAATATTGATCTCTGCTGTCTTTTAATGTAGGTTTCCTCTTTGCTAAATGCAGCAGGCAGATCCTAACTCTTCCCGAAGGGCAATTATGTGCTCTATATAAGAATTAAAAAAAAACATTACAAAAATCAATTCAAATAAAACTTTGAAAATCAATGGTTGTGAATTTTAGAATATAATGACTGACATGACTGTGCAATAAAACTGAAATGTAACATAAAAATAAAAGTTAAATGGATTATAGCTCTTCTTAAAGAGGAAATGTTGAAGGAACGAGCTTCACCGTGCTTTACCAGAAGGCAGCAGCTTTCATACTTTCCACAAGCAGCAAGAAGTCCTGCTGGGGCATGTTTTATTTCTCCCAGTTGAGACATTCCTACTCTTTCTAAAAACAATCATGTTATGAGGGCAAGTAGTGTTCTTTCAGCAAGCAGAGGATGGGCAGTTTGTAACCATTAGAAGGTCAATCTTCCATTACACCTGAAAAACTCACAGTGAAAGAAAACCTGGCAAAAAGACACCACATTAGATTAAAATGATTGCACTGCCAGACGTGGCGACAAAGGGCAGACAGAAAGTGTAGTTGATCTTATGACTGCTGAGTGGGCGAGATACATTTCAGGTATTGGGGCCCTTCTCTTGCTGGTTCAATGCCTCTACTTTGCTGATGTTTCTAAAGCTGAGTTTAACAGGACAACGTCAGGCCTGCAGCTCCTCCCTCCTGGTCACTGTGTATGCAACCACTGTCCACTTTCAGCGTCAACCATTTTTTCCAAGCTCATATTTACAATGTGCAGAACTGTCCAATGGAAAATGTAACCTATCTGCACATCTATGTGGGCACTCACAGCATCTCATACTGTCTGCGGTGAAAAAGATATGAAGATGAAATTAATTTCAAGTCTGGTCGTTTAGCGAGAAAATATGTGGATCACTGATTCCACTAGCCAATCAGTGAATTGTCCTCTTCATATGTGGCATGAAATGTCAGTTGAATACCTTGTCTGAGTGGGTTGGAACCACAGCTTTCTCTAAAAGAGAGAAAGGGCCTTATTTAGAATTTGGCAGACTGGGTATTGCATCGCCAATGCAAAGGGCTACCCTCTCTGCCAAACCTTAGGCATTTAGAGACGGGTGTACTTTAAGCTTTGTGCCAACGGAGCCCTCATTGGCAATAGAAAATTTCCGCTGAGGTCACTGTCAGAGAAAGGACATTACAATGACCACTCTATTTAGGGTGGACTGTTTTTTTTTAGTATGTCTCCACCATGGAAAGCCTGGCTTTCTGGAGGGACAGAAAGAAAAATTATGACCCCCTGAACCTGGAAGAAAACTCTGAGCGTGAGATGGGTGTTAGATTTTTGTATTTCATAAACATGCTCCCACTTTGGGAGTTTATTTCTGAAAAACAAAAACTTTGAAAACATTTGGTAAATGGCTGTCAAAACTGATGGTGGCCGTCCGCCAAATTTTTTGTACATTCAAAGGAACCGCCATGATGGCCCTATTTCACTGATTTCCTCTTTTCAACTCACTACTCTGTGTCCTAGATCGCCGAGAGAGTCAAACCTGATAGTCAAAGCTATCATGAACCCATCATGCACACCAGTTAATCCATTGAGTTTCCATATACTCACCTGACTCCATGTTGTCTTATCTTGCCAGACATCTGTGGTATTTTAATCACTCTCTTAACACATGCACCTATCCACTGCTTTAAACATATAGGGGCATATTTACAAGCCCCTTGCGCCACTTTTGCGCCGCCGTTGCGTCACGCATGTGACGCAGTGGCGACGCAAACCATGCGCCGCGTTGCGCTATATTTACAACGTGACGCATCTAGGGAGATGCGTCACGTAGTAAACCCCTGCGCCACATGAAACCTGCGTCAGGTTTCATGTGGGCGTACCGGCGCAGGGGGCGTTCGAGCGCAGGAACGCCTCGGAAAAGTGACATAGTGAAATGTACAAGATTTCACGCAGTCACTTTTCTCGGCGCTGGTGCGTCAAATCCTTACGCCTGCTTCAAGCAGGCGTAAGGATTGACGCACCATGTTAGGGATAGGGAAGGTTGGAACAGTGCTGGAGTTGCGTCGCGCTTGCGACACAACTTCAGCACTGCGCCAACCTTCCACCGGCAGATGCGTCACGCATCTGCTTATCCTTGCGCCACGATGCGCCGCATTGTAAATGCGGCGCATCGGACGTGGCGCAAGGGTAAACTTGCGTGACGCATTTTCTCTGGCGCATCCCTGCTGATATGCAGGGATGCGACAGGGAACGTAAATATGCCCCATAGTACTATTACCTAAATAAAGATTGCTGGCACTTCAATCTGAAGGAAGTGACCCGATTAGGGTCACATGGGTCACTCACGACCACATCTCAGCCTTCCATACAATTGAAGAGTCGGTCAGACAGTAGAGAATACAAACCAATATATTTATTCAGATACACTCAAGTGGAGCCCAGTCTGCCCAGTCTCTTAGGATTGCTGCAGAGGGACTGACATCAGCAAACATGGTGATACACTATGTACAATTCAGAACCAATGAAGGCACGCCCACAACGGAGTTTTCCAGGCAGATGCTGCTACACAAAGAAGTCCTGAGACTGGGCACACACTATCTCTTACTCAAGGTCATTCCATCCGTGCCCACCGCTAGACTAGTGGGAGAAAACCTCTATCTAGTGGGAAAGGTATGCGCTAATAAGAACAGTGCATTCATTAGTAAAAGCAAGGCCCAACTTTGGAGAAAGGAGATTTACCAAAAGCTGTGTTTTTAAGAAGGGAAAGATTAGTTTCGATCATGGTTCAAAATGGCGGCCAAACATAAAGTGGGCTGCGAATGCTAACTTACATAGAATCAACACAGCGAAAACATTTTCATTCTAACAAATCCCAAAAAATTATCATTGAGTCACCCTACTCATTTTCTTTTCAAAAAGTCTTTAAAGAATAGTTTGTACCCACCTTGGTACTTCCTCATCTTTTATCACCTGCTTGATTCCTTAAAATTTGCCTTTTGTGGTCTGCAATTGACAGAAACTGCACTCTCTCATGTGTCCAACTTCATAACCTCTGCTTATCACAATCACTTCTACACCATTTTTTTGCTTTATAATCTTTCTGCAGCACATGACACTGTTGATCGCCTCACCATGCTGTCCAATTTATCCAATATTAGCATCACACGCTTGGCCTTACACTGGTTCTCACTTTTCACCCTATTTCTCTCATTGCTTTTCAAAAGTGTAATTGTTAACCACAGTCTTACCCTAATTACACATGCTGGTCCTCATTACCAATTACCCAGAATTCTTGGTACGCTGATGTCAGGATTATATGGAATTCCAGGCTCTGTGAAAATACAGCAGATCTGTCAAATTTTCCACTGAGATCTTGACTGCTAGAAGTAGCTGAAATCTTTGGGGAAACTGTAGGGGAGGCTGGGAGAATTTGGATCAGGAATTAGTGAATCCCCCTGTAATTCCTCGTTAATCAGAGGATTCTCCTGAAAGAGGGTTTATTCCAAAATACCAAGTAATTGTCCTGGAGTTGATGGGACCTCTGCTATCATTAACTCCTGAGTTGTGGAATTAACATCCCCACACTGGGCCCCGCATAATGAGGTAGAAAGGGCATACTTTATTTTTAAGTAGGCATTCAGTTGCCCAAAATGTTCAGGAGAGGCCCAAACCTCCATCCCCATAGTGGAGGACCACCTGCCTTATCACGAGATCCTCATTCTCCAAGGAAAGTATGTTTGCCGATTTGGGGGATGCACTTTAGTCAAATGCCAGTGTTTATTTCTGAAAAGCATAAAACAATAGTTCTAACACACACAAGGGTTTCTCCCTGTGCGTGGGAGCCATTTTTAATTTCCCCTGCTTGGGTCTGCTATGCATTGTATGGTGAAGCGGTAAAGGGAAAATATGCATTTGGAGTAGGATTGTGCATAAGTCCCATAATTTTCTTTCATTTATTATACGGAATTTCAAGAAAATTATGCAATATTACACATGATTTCCCAAAATGCAAATCCCTCATTGAGTGCCATATTTTAGTGTGAATTGAGTCCCTGCATCCAAAATAGGTGTGCATTTTGCAGTAAAATATAGCACAAAAAGGGGGGCGTGGCCGAACCGCAGACCAAGATGGCCGTGTAGTGTCAGAGCTCCGCCGTAATCCCCGGGAACAATGGCCATCCCTGAGCCCACACGCCAATACGCAGCACTGCGGCAGCGTGAATACACTCCTTAAGGCACCCTGATTGCAGTGACGCCACCCTGTGGAGATCGGGAACCGCTGCGCCTCCGTGGTGCGTGTTGTGGCCTGCAACGCACTACCAAGCCGCGGCCTCAATTGAAGCTTGTGCACCGTCTGGGGCAGTGGGCGGCACTCCCTTGACTCCGGCGCGATCGCGCTTCCTCCAAAACGGGCAGCGGTGCGGCACAACCCAACGGATCGATGCACCTCGATTGACACAGACGCTACGGAGCTGCCAAGATCTTAGCAGGCTATCCCGTTGGCAGAGGGTAAGCCCGCGCGTCGCTCCCGAGACCCGGGACGTTCGACAGACCCTTACTGAGGCCTGGTGATCAACCGTGTGCCAGTCTGAGGGACGCCCCCCCTCCTGCGGGTTGGAGCCCTCGCCAAAGCCTTAATGGTCGCAGCGCCCTCTCTGCTTCTACCCAGGCAGCAAGAAACGCATAGAGGTGCTTCATGTGCCCATAGCGGAGGTGTGCCACATTGCTCACATCTGTACACCCATTGGGAGATGAATCCCTTCTCCGTGATCCCCCAGTTGAGGCTCGCACCCCGAATTGTGGCTATTGCAACCTAGCAGGCTCTGCTGACATCGGCCGGACGGCGCTGGTGGGGGCGACCGCGCTTGCAGGAGGCGGGAGGTGCAACAAGTGGATCGTCATCTCCGGTACGGTTCGGCCCTCTGTGGGTGTAATTGTGGAATGACTGGATCAAATTGTGCCAGGTCCATCGCAACACCATTCCTTGTGGCCCCTTCCCAAGGCCATGGGCAAGGGGGATCCAAAACAGCGGAAATTAAACTTTGAAAAGGCTGGTGGTGGCACGGATTCCACGAGCGTCACGATGGCGGAGGGAGGAGATCATGCCACAGCCCCACCACAACCCCCCACACAAGGCACTGAGGCACTCATGGCACAACTCAAGGCGGGCTTTCGAGCACTGGATACTCGCTTCGACGCGCATGACAAACGGCTCGACAAAATGGGGGCCAAACTGGATCAGCATGATAAGAGACTTGATACCGCTGAGGGCAGAATCTTAGACTTGGAGGATGGCTCGGCCCAGGCTACTAAGCGGTTGGAGAGGATGGAAGGCCTTCTAAAGAATATCGCCATAAAGAAAGAGGACCTTGAAGCCAGGGGGAGACGCAACAACATTTGTATTATGGGAGTGCCTGAGTCAACGAATATAGGTCGACTGGACGGGTTTGTTGAAAGCCTTCTAGTTGACTTATTTGGAAGGGAATCCTTCACTACTACCTTTGTTGTCGAAAGGACACGCAGGTCCCTCAGTCCACGACCTAACCCTGGCTATCCACCTCGCCCCATCATGGCACGGCTTCTGAACTTTAAGGACAGGGACACTGCATTGCGGATGGCACGAGAACGTGGGTCGCTGGACTGGCAGGTTTCCTCCATCTCCCTGTACCCTGACTTCACCGCGATGGTTCAAGAGGCCCGTCGAAAATTTGCAACGATTAAAACCACGCTACGCAAAGCTGGACTAAAATACGGAATGCTATATCCAGAGCGACTGAAAGTGGACGTCAATGGCAGGTCAAGGATTTTTGATACACCGGCGGAGGCCCAAGAATTCCTCAAAGTCCGAGCAAACACTGGCCCGCCAAGGAAATCGCCCACGCCAGAGCGTTCGCCCCTGATGCCGAACTCCGGCTCCAGTATGGAACTGTTTTCAGCGAGCTGAAAGACTTTGCTATTGCAACACATTGATAAGTATTGAGTGTATTTACTTTATTCTCCCCTTTCTCTCTCCGATAGTTCAGGTATTGGACTCTGGGCACTGGCTGTGCTGTACTCTTTTTTATTACATGTTTAAATGTTTCCGGGGATAAGGCGGGGCGTTGCCTCTCCCCCAGTGCATTCGCACATTTCTCGCTATGTTTACACTTGGTTATAGTGATGCTCTAGACTACTCTGGGGTTTTGGGATTTCCCCTTGGTCAAGAATGAGGGGATGGGTGGGTGGGTGGGGGGCGGGTGCTTCTTTAGTTGTATGGTATTATCTGTTCCTGACACGATTGGTTTACTATTACGTATCATGTGCTATTATTGACATATTCATGCAATTTGTAGCTCTGACCACTTGTGATGATGGCGGGTAGGCTCTCCACAGTCTCTGACATTACTTTCCTTACATGGAATGTGCGGGTTCTGAACAATACCAGGAAGGGGAAACGTGTTAAATTATCTGCAGCGCCATAAGGCCGACATTGTGTTTTTACAGGGAAACTCATTTGTCCCCCACCTCCCCTAACACGTTCGCCTCTAGCTGGGGTGTGCACCGCTACTTCGTGAACTACAGTACTTATTCCAGGGGAACTGCCATACTTATACATAAATGGTTGCCCTTCCAGCTATACAACGCACATAACGATAGAGCAGGCCGTTTCGCTTTGGTGACTGGGAACCTTATGGGTAATAACATCGCTCTAATGTGTATCTATGCGCCAAATATGGATGACCCTGAGTTCTTCCACTCTCTGCACGCCCTGTTGCTTCCCTTAGGCGCTGATTATATTTGTTTGGGGGGAGACTTCAATATTCTTCTGCAGCCTGGAAAAGATAGCACCGCAGAATCCCCAGCCGCAAAGCCCCGAGCCAGCAGGGTACTTGGTGACATTTGTGACTCTATTGGCCTAGTGGATATATGGCGTGCATGTAGCCCCACGGAAAATGCATATACTCATTACTCGGCTCCGCAAGACACTTGGACGCGTCTGGACTTCTGGTTGATCTCGCACACAATGGCTCCCTGGTTCCGGTCTATGACCCATTTACCTAGAACGTATTCTGACCACTCACCAGTTACAATGCATATTCGACTCCCAAGACCAGAGGATAGTGAAAGACAGTGGAGGTTCCGGGGGCAGGCTTTAAACGATGCGGTATTCTCCGCATAAATTCGAGAGTCAATAGCGACATACTTTGATCTAAATGTGGGCTCGTCAGTACATGGGCGACTGTGTGGGAGGCGTTCAAGGCGTACATAAGGGGGGAATGCATCGGCAAACACGCTGGGGTACTGAAATCACTGAGAGGCACCATTGCTCGCATAGAGGACCGTTTAAAGGTATTGGACGAAGAACAACTCAAACACCCAGACCCGACTAAGCAGGCCAGTCGCTTGTTGCTACTGACAGAATTCAGGGAAGCCGCTGAAAGCAAAACACATTTTCTGGGGAAATACGCCACCGCCAGCCGGTACGGCGAAGGGGAGAGACCGGGACGCACACTGGCGCAACTGTTGAGGCCCTGCGTGGGGAAAGCTTACATTACATCTATCCGATCTGACGACGGGCAAGTTCACACGGACACAGCTGAGATCAGGGATGAGTTCCTACGGCACTATACCAGTTTATACACCACACACGCGATGCATGACGACGAAGACTGCAGGGCTTACTTGAATGAGATCGCTATGGTATGGCTAGAAGACTATATGCAGAAGTTCTTAGCGGAGCAATTTTCTAAAGAGGAAATTGTTAGCACCATAGATGCCTTAAATGGTACTACGTGTTACAGCAAACAAATGATGGACGGAATGCTGACAATGCAAACATTCTCCCCCCTTCAAGAGATCTAGGTTAAATCCATCGTTCTTTTGCCCACTACGCCACCCCAGTTTGGACCCAGCCATATGCAAATCAGTCTTGACCCTGTGCCCCATGGGAACAGTCCAGACCGAACTGCCAGGCCAGGTCCTCCCTGGACCGGAAACAACCATCCTGGGACCGGTTTCAGGGTATGTCACCCATCTTCAGCCAGGCTAGCTTGAATCCAGTGGCACAGTGAGCAAGGGACCCACGTCTGGGCATACCCATCCCACTTAGGGCAAAAAGTGTTACAGCAAACAAATGATGGACCGAATGCTGACAATGCAAACATTCTCCCCCAGTCTAGAGATCTGGGTTAAATCCATCATTCTTTTGCCCACTACACCACCCCAGTTTGGACCCAGCCATATGCAAATCAGTCTTGACCCTGTGCCCCATGGGAACAGTCCAGACCGAACTGCCAGGCCAGGTCCTCCCTGAACCGGAAACAAGCATCCTGGGACCGGTTTCAGGGTATGTCACCCTTCTTCAGCCAGGCTAGCTTGAATCCAGTGGCACAGTGAGCAAGGGACCCACGTCTGGGCATACCCATCCCACTTAGGGCGAAAAGTGTTACAGAAAACAAATGATGGACGGAATGCTGACAATGCAAAATTCTCCCCCAGTCAAGAGATCTGGGTTAAATCCATCATTCTTTTGCCTACTACGCCACCCCAGTTTTGACCCAGCCATATGCAAATCAGTCTTGACCCTGTGCCCCATGGCAACAGTCCAGACCGAACTGCCATGCAAGGTCCTCCCTGGACCGGAAACAAGCATCCTGGGACCGGTTTAAGGGTACGTCACCCTTCTTCAGCCAGGCTAGCTTGAATCCAGTGGCACAGTGAGCAAGGGACCCACGTCTGGGCATACCCATCCCACTTAGGGCGAAAAGTGTTACAGCAAACAAATGATGGACGGAATGCTGACAATGCAAACATTCTCCCCCAGTCAAGAGACCTGGGTTAAATCCATTGTTCTTTTGCCCACTACGCCACCCCAGTTTGGACCCAGCCATATGCAAATCAGTCTTGACCCTGTGCCCCATGGGAACAGTCCAGACCGAACTGCCAGGCCAGGTCCTCCCTGGACCGGAAACAACCATCCTGGGACCGGTTTCAGAGTATGTCACCCTTCTTCAGTCAGGCTAGCTTGAATCCAGTGGCACAGTGAGCAAGGGATCCACGTCTGGGCATACCCACCCCACTTAGGGCAAAAAGTGTTACAGCAAACAAATGATGGACGGAATGCTGACAATGCAAACATTATCCCCCAGTCAAGAGATCTGGGTTAAATCCATTGTTCTTTTTCCCACTACACCACCCCAGTTTGGACCCAGCCATATGCAAATCAGTCTTGACCCTGTGCCCCATAGGAACAGTCCAGACCGAACTACCAGGCCAGGTCCTCCCTGGACCGGAAACAAGCATCCTGGGACCGGTTTCAGGGTATGCTACCCTTCTTCAGCCAGGTTAGCATGAATCCAGTGGCACAGTGAGCAAGGGACCCACGTCTGGGCATACCAATCCCACTTAGGGCGAAAAGTGTTACAGCAAACAAATGATGGACGGAATGCTGACAATGCAAACATTCTCCCCCAGTCAAGAGATCTGGGTTAAATCCATCGTTCTTTTGCACACTACGCCACCCCAGTTTGGACCCAGCCATATGCAAATCAGTCTTGACCCTGTGCCCCATGGGAACAGTCCAGACCTAACTGCCAGGCCAGGTCCTCCCTGGACCGGAAACAAGCATCCTGGGACCGGTTTCAGGGTATGTCACCCTTCTTCAGCCAGGCTAGCTTGAATCCAGTGGCACAGTGAGCAAGGGACCCACGTCTGGGCATACCCATCCCACTTAGGGCGAAAAGTGTTACAGCAAACAAATGATGGACGGAATGCTGACAATGCAAACATTCTCCCCAAGTCAAGAGATCTGGGTTAAATCCATCGTTCTTTTGCCCTCTACGCCACCCCAGTTTGGACCCAGCCATATGCAAATCAGTCTTGACCCTGTGCCCCATGGGAACAGTCAAGACCGAACTGCCAGGCCAGGTCCTCCCTGGACCGGAAACAAGCATCCTGGGACCGCTTTCAGGGTATGTCACCCTTCTTCAGCCAGGCTAGCTTGAATCCAGTGGCACAGTGAGCAAGGGACCCACGTCTGGGCATACCCATCCCACTTAGGGCGAAAAGTGTTACAACAAACAAATGATGGACGGAATGCTGACAATGCAAACATTCTCCCCCAGTCAAGAGATCTGGGTTAAATCCATTGTTCTTTAGCTCACTACGCCACCCCAGTTTGGACCCAGCCATACGCAAATCAGTCTTGACCCTGTGCGCCATGGGATCAGTCCAGACCGAACTGCCAGGCCAGGTCCTCCCTGGACCGGAAACAAGCATCCTGGGACCGGTTTCAGTGTATGTCACCCTCCTTCAGCCAGGCTAGCTTGAATCCAGTGGCACAGTGAGCAAGGGACCCACGTCTGGGCATACCCATCCCACTTAGGGCGAAAAGTGTTACAGCAAACAAATGATGGACGGAATGCTGACAATGCAAACATTCTCCCCCAGTCAAGAGATCTGGGTTAAATCCATCGTTCTTTTGCCCACTACGCCACCCCAGTTTGGACCCAGCCATATGCAAATCAGTCTTGACCCTGTGCCCCATGGGAACAGTCCAGACCGAACTGCCAGGCCAGGTCCTCCCTGGACCGGAAACAACCATCCTGGGACCGGTTTCAGAGTATGTCACCCTTCTTCAGCCAGGCTAGCTTGAATCCAGTGGCACAGTGAGCAAGGGACCGACGTCTGGGCATACCCATCCCACTTAGGGCAAAAAGTGTTACAGCAAACAAATGATGGATGGAATGCTGACAATGCAAACATTATCCCCCAGTCAAGAGATCTGGGTTAAATCCATTGTTCTTTTACCCATTACACCACCCCAGTTTGGACCCAGCCATATGCAAATCAGTCTTGACCCTGTGCCCCATAGGAACAGTCCAGACCGAACTACCAGGCCAGGTCCTCCCTGGACCGGAAACAAGCATACTGGGACCGGTTTCAGGGTATGTTACCCTTCTTCAGCCAGGCTAGCTTGAATCCAGTGGCACAGTGAGCAAGGGACCCACGTCTGGGCATACCCATCCCACTTAGGGCGAAAAGTGTTACAGCAAACAAATGATGGACGGAATGCTGACAATGCAAACATTCTCCCCCAGTCAAGAGATCTGGGTTAAATCCATCATTCTATTGCCCACTACGCCACCCCAGTTTGGACCCAGCCATATGCAAATCAGTCTTGACCCTGTGCCCCATGGGAACAGTCCAGACCGAACTGCCAGGCCAGGTCCTCCCTGGACCGGAAACAAGCATCCTGGGACCGGTTTCAGGGTATGTCACCCTTCTTCAGCCAGGCTAGCTTGAATCCAGTGGCACAGTGAGCAAGGGACCCACGTCTGGGCATACCCATCCCACCTAGGGCGAAAAGTGTTACAGCAAACAAATGATGGACGGAATGCTGACAATGCAAACATTCTCCCCCAGTCAAGAGATCTGGGATAAATCCATCGTTCTTTTGCCCACTACGCCACCCCAATTTGGACCCAGCCATATGCAAATCAGTCTTGACCCTGTGCCCCATGGGAACAGTCCAGACCGAACTGCCAGGCCAGGTCCTCCTGGACCGGAAACAAGCATCCTGGGACCAGTTTCAGGGTATGTCACCCTTCTTCAGCCAGGCTAGCTTGAATCCAGTGGCACAGTGAGCAAGGGACCCACGTCTGGGCATACCCATCCCACTTAGGGCGAAAAGTGTTACAGCAAACAAATGATGGACGGAATGCTGACAATGCAAACATTCTCCCCCAGTCAAGAGACCTGGGTTAAATCCATTGTTCTTTTGCCCACTACGCCACCCCAGTTTGGACCCAGCCATATGCAAATCAGTCTTGACCCTGTGCCCCATGGGAACAGTCCAGACTGAACTGCCAGGCCAGGTCCTCCCTGGACTGGAAACAAGCATCCTGGGACCGGTTTCAGGGTATGTCACCCTTCTTCAGCCAGGCTAGCTTGAATGCAGTGGCACAGTGAGCAAGGGACCCACGTCTGGGCATACCCATCCCACTTAGGGCGAAAAGTGTTACAGCAAACAAATGATGGACGGAATGCTGACAATGCAAACATTCTCCCCCAGTCAAGAGATCTGGGTTAAATCTATCGTTCTTTTGCCCACTACGCCACCCCATTTTGGACCCAGCCATATGCAAATCAGTCTTGACCCTGTGCCCCATGGGAACAGTCCAGACCGAACTGCCAGGTCAGGTCCTCCCTGGACCGGAAACAAGCATCCTGGGACCGGTTTCAGGGTATGTCACCCTTCTTCAGCCAGGCTAGCTTGAATCCAGTGGCACAGTGAGCAAGGGAAACATGTCTGGGCATACCCATCCCACTTAGGGCGAAAGTGTTACAGCAAACAAATGATGGACGGAATGCTGACAATGCAAACATTCTCCCCCAGTCAAGAGATCTGGGTTAAATCCATCATTCTTTTGCCCACTACGCCACCCCAGTTTGGACCCAGCCATATGCAAATCAGTCTTGACCCTGTGCTCCATGGGAACAGTCCAGACCGAACTGCCATGCCAGGTCCTCCCTGGTCTGGAAACAAGCATCCTGGGACCGGTTTCAGGGTATGTCACCCTTCTTCAGCCAGGCTAGCTTGAATCCAGTGGCACAGTGAGCGAGGGACCCACGTCTGAGCATACCCATCCCACTTAGGGCGAGAAGTGTTACAGCAAACAAATGATGGACGGAATGCTGACAATGCAAACATTCTCCCCCAGTCAAGAGATCTGGGTTAAATCCATCGTTCTTTTGCCCACTACGCCACCCCAGTTTGGACCCAGCCATATGCAAATCAGCCTTGACCCTGTGCCCCATGGGAACAGTCCAGACCGATCTGCCAGGCCAGGTCCTCCCTGGACCGGAAACAAGCATCCTGGGACCAGTTTCAGGGTATGTCACCCTTCTTCAGCAAGGCTAGCTTGAATCCAGTGGCACAGTGAGCAAGGGACCCACGTCTGGGCATACCCATCCCACTTAGGGCGGAAAGTGTTACAGCAAACAAATGATGGACGGAATGCTGACAATGCAAACATTCTCCCCCAGTCAAGAGATCTGGGTTAAATCCATCGTTCTTTTGCCCACTACGCCACCCCAGTTTGGACCCAGCCATATGCAAATCAGTCTTGACCCTGTGCCCCATGGGAACAGTCCAGACCGAACTGCCAGGCCAGGTCCTCCCTGGACCGGAAACAAGCATCCAGGGACCGGTTTCAGGGTATGTCACCCTTCTTCAGCCAGGCTAGCTTGAATCCAGTGGCACAGTGAGCAAGGGACCCACGTCTGGGCATACCCATCCCACTTAGGGCGAAAAGTGTTACAGCAAACAAATGATGGACGGAATGCTGACAATGCAAACATTCTCCCCGAGTCAAGAGATCTGGGTTAAATCCATCGTTCTTTTGCCCACTACGCCACCCCAGTTTGGACCCAGCCATATGCAAATCAGTCTTGACCCTGTGCACCATGAGAACAGTCCAGACCGATCTGCCAGGCCAGGTCCTCACTGGACCGGAAACAAGCATCCTGGGACCAGTTTCAGGGTATGTCACCCTTCTTCAGCCAGGCTAGCTTGAATCCAGTGGCACAGTGAGCAAGGGACCCACGTCTGGGCATACCCATCCCACTTAGAGCGGAAAGTGTTACAGCAAACAAATGATGGACGGAATGCTGACAATGCAAACATTCTCCCCCAGTCAAGAGATCTGGGTTAAATCCATCGTTCTTTTGCCCACTACGCCACCACAGTTTGGACCCAGCCATATGCAAATCAGTCTTGACCCTGTGCCCCATGGGAACAGTCCAGACCGAACTGCCAGGCCAGGTCCTCCCTGGACCGGAAACAAGCATCCTGGGACCGGTTTCAGGGTATGTCACCCTTCTTCAGCCAGGCTAGCTTGAATCCAGTGGCACAGTGAGCAAGGGACCCACGTCTGGGCATACCCATCCCACTTAGGGCGAAAAGTGTTACAGCAAACAAATGATGGACGGAATGCTGACAATGCAAACATTCTCCCCCAGTCAAGAGATCTGGGTTAAATCCATCGTTCTTTTGCCCACTACGCCACCCCAGTTTGGACCCAGCCATATGCAAATCAGTCTTGACCCTGTGCCCCATGGGAACAGTCCAGCCCGAACTGCCAGGCCAGGTCCTCCCTGGACCGGAAACAAGCATCCTGGGACCGGTTTCAGGGTATGTCACCCTTCTTCAGCCAGGCTAGCTTGAATCCAGTGGCACAGAGAGCAAGGGACCCACGTCTGGGCATACCCATCCCACTTAGGGCTAAAAGTGTTACAGCAAACAAATGATGGACGGAATGCTGACAATGCAAACATTCTCCCCGAGTCAAGAGATCTGGTACTACGGCACCAGGGCTCGATGGCTTCACGGGCATATTTTACAAGCATTATAAAGATATACTTGTCCCTTACCTTCTTGAGGTATATAGTGAAGCCCTGGAAAATAAATTGTTACCTCCCACACTCCGTGAGGCAGTAATTGTCTTACTCTCCAAACCTGGCAAGGACCCAATGAGCTGCGGCTCTTATAGGCCGCTATCACTTTTGAATTTGGACTATAAAATTTTAGCTAAAATGATTGCATTGAGACTGGTGTTACTCTTAGACCGTATCATATCCCTGCTGCAGTCTGGCTTCGTTCCCCACAGGTCCACAGCGCTAAATTTGCGCACAATTTTTGCAGTGTTGCACAGGATTGCGCCAGAGGTTCCGGCAGCTGCGGTCCTGCTAGACTCCGAAAAGGCATTTGACTCCTTGGAATGGCCCTTCATATGGGCCGTGATGAGGAAATTAGGTATCCCTAAAGGATTTATAGACCTCACGGCGTTGCTTTACGCCTTTCCCACTGCGAGACTCCGCTTGAATGGCACACTATCCACCCCGTTCGCTCTTACACGTGGTACCAGACAGGGATGCCCTTTATCCCCTTTACTTTTCATACTGGCCCTTAACCCTCTGGTCCGCCATTTTCAGGAGAAACATCTCCACAGAGGCATCCAGTTCAACATAGGCCCCTTTCTCATCTCGCTATACGCGGATGACATCCTGTTGTTTTTCCGCTCCCCGCAGGACAATCTAGGCCCCCTTATCAGAGAGATTCTTTGCTTTAGTGGGTATTCGGGACTGGGTATAAACTGGAACAAGTCCGAGTTACTCCCTTTAACGAAGGGCACTACCGAATGGGAGTGCGAATTCCCGCTGAAATGGTGCCACGACTCGGTCAGGTATCTGGGTATCCAGATTTATAGAGACGCAGACCAAATGGTGAGGCTGAATTACGGTTCACCTATACACAACCTTGAGGCTCAGGTCGAACATTGGATAAGGCTCACGCTCTCCATGTCCGGCAGAATTGCGTTGATGAAGATGATAGTTCTTCCGAAGTTCCTATACATGTTCCACAACATCCCCATCCCGCTCCCAGACAGATTTTTTCAGACCCTCAGATCACACCTTATCAGGCTTGCATGGGGTGGCAAAAGACCTAGAATACGATGGGAAACCATGACTCTGCCATATGAAAGGGGGGGTTGGGGGCCCTGGACTTCAGAATATATTACCTAGTGGCACAGGGCAGCTTTGCTCACTTGTGGTACCATCCGGATGCGTGTATCCCCTACAGTAAGCCTGAATCTGACCTGGTGCTCCCGACTCCGTTCCACGCCATTCTGCCTCAGGGATTTCCTCACGATCCGAGGGACATTCAGACAGTGTCCACCTTGAGCTGGGCATGGTGCAAACTCTCGCGAGTAACTGGGAGCGGTTCCTATACTCCTCGGAAATTCCCATAGCACACAACCCATGGCTCCCTATTACAGAAGAGAAATTAGTTTTGCGAGTGCTTAGATCTCATTCCATGACCTGTTCCCGGGCGGGCATGTATTTGATAGCACAGGGGAGGACATGAGATCCGGATTGTCCTTTTTGGATCAGTTTGTTTTCAGTAAGGTTCGCAGGGCTCTGCGTGCCAAAATATCGGAATACCCACTTGAACCGCAGTCTTTCGCGCCTTTAACTCTTTTAATATCTAAATCGGACGGGAGTCAATTGATTTCAAGGTTATACAAGGCCAACATGACTCTGGTCCCGAGCCACGACACCAAGATTCAAGCAGCCTTGGAGCGAGACCTGGACATTCCATCCTGGATGACCAGTGGGCTTCTGCTGTTCACAAATTAGGGAACTCTCCCTTAACAGCAGGCACAAGCTGATACATTTTAAATACCTATGGAGGGCGTACAGGACACCAGCCAAGCTTCACGCTATTGATCCAGCCTGGTCTCACAATTGCCGGAAGAGTGGTAGCCCGCATGCTGATTTTTCCCATTTGACATGGGCTTGCCCCAAGATTGGGGGGTACTGGACAGCCATTTTCAGAATAATATCCCAGATGACATTGTTGGAAATAGACCCCACCCCTGAGGTAGCACTCCTGGGATATGTATACAATATGCCAAAGAAACTACGCAAGTTCATTGCACTGGCGCTGCTCTTGGCTAAGCGCAAGATAGCCATTAGATGGGGCAGCAAAACTCTCCCTACAACGGATACATGGCTTGCTAGTCTTACATTTTGCAACACGAACTGTGAACTGTACGATACATTGCTCCCACCCAAGTCCCGACTGAAAGATATATGGGGTCCGCTTAAGACATACTTGCAGAACCTGGAGCCCGTCGCCCCTAGCCATACTCCTGATGGCATAGTTCTGACTGGAGAGGGCTGAAATGTAAGATGTAATACAGCATTGTACATAGACTTCAGGATAGTAATGAGGATGTGTTCATGCACACTCTGGGCTGATGTGTCACGAGAAGACTATCATGTACTGGTCAGATATTGTATATTTTTGTGTCACTCCGCTGCATATTTTGTGTATGACATGGCACGATGGTACCATACTGTTAAACTGTTAAGGATTGAGAATGAACAACTGTGAAGATGGCATTTGATATGTGTATGTTGGAAAATGATTTAAAAAATATAGCACAAAAACACAATGGTAGCGAACAACAGTGGCTTGTGCTTTGTTTGCTTGCATTGTTCCAGCACTTCCATGCTATAATTTTGCAGTGAATGGTGGCATAATTATGTGATGTGGTGTAATGACATAATTTGGGGACTTTGACGTAACAAGCTTAACAAGAAATTCACACAATTGAGTGATTTATGCAGGCGTACTTCAAATTTCTTCTAGGCCTCATCAAGAGGACATCCCTAAAGAAGGTCATCATCCTGCTTTGTGGAAGGTGATAACCCTGTGCCAGTTCCCCCCTTTCATCTGTGGCAGATAACCCCTTTCATGCAGTTGTGGCCAATGTCCTCTTCCATCTTTGACAGACAATTAATTTCATGCAGCAGTAACCTCACCAGCTGTCAATCAGGACCTCTAAAAGAGGTGAAGGACCCACAAGCTTGGTGGGCTGGAAGACTCACCTATCTAAGGCAGTTTACCCATCCCAACAAACTCTAAATTGCCCTTTAATATGACAATGTAAATATGTATAGACTAGATATTTGTCTATGTTAAACATCACCACCATTAATTCCATAACTTTCCCTATCAGTTCACATCCTGACAACTGATTGTGTAACTGTGGCTATGCACAGCAATTCATGTGAAAATATTTTTTGCTGCAATAAATAAATAAAATAAAGACATTAAGGGGCCGATTCCGATTCGGGCCGGAAAACGTACCGACCGACTCGGTACGGGAATTTAGTCCGACCGACACGTACCGGCGCTGCCCGACCCGGGTAGTACGATGAAATGCATGTGAATCACGACCGACTCGTACGGAACACAAGCTGAACGACCGACCCGGACAGACACAAGCTATCCGGCCAGGAAACCACGCGAATCAAACTGACCGACACGCACCAGGAATGAACCCGAACGAAACGTACCCGCGAACTCCGACCCGCGCAGTACGATGCAATGCGTGCAAAACCAGACCGAGTCGCCCGGAGCTCAAGCCGTACGACCGACACGCATACAAAAGCCAGCCGAACCCACACAATACTCCGCGACCGACGCGTACGCCGCACATGAAACCTAGCTGAAACACAGCGGGAACGACTCGGAGAAGCTCGCACGAGACAACTGCAGCATCCTACTCGGTCAGAAGAACGTCTCCTACGTGCACAAAAATTACAAAGGAAAAAATACAAAAAAAGAGGGCCAAACAAGCAATGACAAAGTCAATAAATACAGGGGGAAAAAAAATGGAACAAGGACACACCCCCCAACTCCACCTATATAAAGGCCACAAATCCCTACCATGATCCTTTGCAAATTCCACTGACCTGCCAGCACAGAACACCATCAGACAGCAACCACAGACACACTCACAGCTCATCCATCACACAAGCCACACACCATTAGCACCTCAAGAAATAGCACCCTCACATACACCCAGCAAAACCTAGACTCACCCACCCTCACTTGCACACACACACACATCAATCACCACCACCACCCATCACCATGCCCCCAAAGAAGAATCATAAGTTCCTAGATAGTGAATTGGAAGTCCTGGTAGACGAGATCCTCAGGGTAGAGCCACAGTTGTTTGGCACATTGGTCCAAAAGACCCCCATGGCGCAGAAAACCAAGATGTGGGAGAGGATCGTCGACAGGGTCAACGCACAATCACCATGTTTGCGCACAAAGGAAGACATCCAGAACAGGTGGTATGATGTGCGCAGGAGGGTCAGGGACCTACTGAAGAAGGATTACATCCTGAGTCAGCACACCGGCAGTGGCCCTCCTGCCAAACCACTATACCTCAGGCCCTGGGAGGAGAAGGTACGGGCCATCCTACCACCAGTGAGCGTATATGGACTAACAAACATCCCAGAGACTGGTGAGTACACAACAAATATACACAATATGGTGTGACAATACACACACATCACTGTCAAGGGGATAGTCAAACCATGCACCCTTAGCAAATCCACAGCAACCAAAAGATAATCATCCCAAGATGTGAATGCCAGTCAGACAAACACAATACCTGCCATCTCATAGTGACATGTAACTGTGTCATGACATGTACAAACCTAACAACAAATAGAGCAAGGCAGTGGCACAAATATAACCAACAAACACTGTCAGATATTTTGCCACCACTAGAACACCACCTCACAGGGAAGCTCACTGAAAGGAAGGAATTCTGTGTCTGCTGGTGAAGTCAGTGTAGCCAATAGCATGATGGGAGTTGTAGTCACAGATAATGGTCAGCCTCACAATTGGCCCATCAACACCACCCTGAACCATGCTCACATCACAGGGAGTGGAAAAGGACTGACAAGAGGTCTGACACTGGGTACTGCTGAGGGGAGCACAAGGCCCTGCTGGGAACTGTGCAACAACCAACAGCAGGACACCACTGACTGACATCCTGAAAGCCAACTTGCACTCCCTGCAATGGAAGCACATTCCATGGTGGGATATCTGGCTGGGTGGGAAGGAGGACTGACAGCACTGACCATAGTTACAAGCAGCTCTCCTCACACCCCCCCCAACAATAACTCCACATAACCCACCTGGGAGAATGCAATGCCTCACACTCTAAATGAAGATCCCACAAAGAACCACCACCCTGGGTTATGCTGTGTGAAGCACAGGGACACTCTTGGGACTTGTAGCCAAACAAACGCCAGGACAACACTGTCAGCCATCCTGTCAGCACAAGCACACTACCCCACAGGGAAGCAGAGTCAAAAGGAAGGAAGTATGGGCATGCTGGGAAGGGGGGTGTAGGCAATAGCATGATGGGAGTGGTAGTCACAGCTCAACATCCCCCACCCACATGGCCCAGCAAGCTCACACTGAACCATGCACACCTCACAGGGAGTGAAAAGCCACTTCAAAGATGTCTGACACTGGCCTCAGCTGTGGGGAGCACAAGGCCCTGCTGGGAATTGGGCACCAACAAACAACAGGACCACATTGTCAGCCATCTTGCTATTGCTGTCACACTCACACACAGTGAAGTCCACTCAAAAGGAAGGAGGTATGGGCATGCTGGGAAGGTGGGTGTAGGCAATAGCATGATGGGAGTTGTAGTCACAGATATTGGTCACCCTCACAATTGGCCTATCAACACCACTCTGAACCATGCTCACATCACAGGGAGTGGAAAAGGACTGACAAGATGGCTGACACTGGGTACTGCTGTGGGGAGCACAAGGCCCTGCTGGGAACTGTGCAACAACCAACAGCAGGACACCACTGCCTGACATCCTGAAAGCCAACTTGCACTGCCTGCAATGGAAGCACGTTCCATGGTGGGATATCTGGCTGGGTGGGAAGGAGGAATGACAGCACTGACCATAGTTACAAGCAGCTCTCCTCACACCCCCCCTCAACACTAACTCCACATAACCCACCTGGGAGAATGCAATGCCTCACACTCTAATTGAAGATCCCACAAAGAACCACCACCCTGGGTTATGCTGTGTGAAGCACAGGGACACTCTTGGGACTTGTAGCCAAACAACCGCCAGGACAACACTGTCAGCCATCCTGTCAGCACAGGCACACTACCCCACAGGGAAGCAGAGTCAAAAGGAAGGAAGTATGGGCATGCTGGGAAGGGGGGTGTAGGCAATAGCATGATGGGAGTGGCAGTCACAGCTCAACATCCCCCACCCACATGGCCCAGCAAGCTAGCACTGAAGCATGCACACCTCACAGGGAGTGAAAAGCCATATCAAAGATGTCTGACAATGGTGCTCTGTTGTGGGGAGTACCAGGCCCTGCTGGGACCTGTGCACCAACCAACAGCAGGACACCACTGAATGACATCCTGAGAGTCAACCTGAACCCACTGCAAGGGTGGCATGCTTCATGGTGGGATAACTGGGCTGGGTGGAGAAGGAGGGCCGGATGTCCACCAAATACAACCAATGCTGGCCATGCACACACCTCAACATTCACATTGAAATGTCTCAGGTTTGCAGGACAATGTGCTACACCAATATCAACCTCTTACTGTGACAACTTAGGACAATGCAATGTACAGGCCCGCATCCAGAGGTACAGTCACAACTGTCAGGTGTGCGAACCATTGATGCCTGTAGAAATATAACATACTTTGTGTGTCTCTTCCAAAAACAGGTGATGATGGAGACACAGCAGCAGGCGAGGAGGAGTCCCTGTCCCAGGCTCCGGGGGACACTGAGCCCACTGGTGTGGAACAGCCTCTGCCCTCCTCGGATGGCGAAGACCTACCTGGCCCCTCCAGCGTGAGTCATCATGCAGCACCAGCAGGACCAACATCTGCACCCCCTGCACCCACTGCTCCAACAACTGCCAACACACAGACCACCCCCGCCGACACGGACAGACCAAGGACCACCAATGACAACAGCACAGGGACCCTGGCCCAACGTCGAGCTACGGACAACGACCCCAGTAACAACCCCCAAGGGGGCCTAGGGTCACCTGTGCGTGCCACCGCAGGTCCCGCACGTGTCGCCAGGGGTGGTGGGAGGGGTGGTAGACATAGGTCGCTGTTTGCAGAGGGGTCTGGACTGCATGATGACCCACAACTGGCACGCATTGCTGAGGCGTACCAGAATAGCACCGGAGAGGTCACCCAGGTAGTGGGGATCCTCAAGGACATTAAACAGCAGCAGGCTGCCCATCATGCCCGCTTGGACTCACACATGTCCCGTGTGGAGACACACATGTCTCGCATGGAGTCCAAGTGGGACACATGGCAAGAACTGACAGCGGTGCATAGGGACATATTGACATGGCTCCACCAGAATAGCACCAACATGGCCACACCTCCCTGTGTGGCCACAACATCTGGTGCTGCAACAACTGCAACTGCCACAGGGAGGGAGGAGGACTCTGGCGGAGAGTCCCCTGCACCGCAGCAGCCTGCACGTGAGGGTCCCCCCCAAAGAAGAGGGGTCGTCCGAGGAAGGAAAACTGAGAGGTCGATGGCCATGTACATCCCCCAGGAAGCCAACACCTGTTCTGGAAATTCTCCTTTGTGTACAAACTGTTCACCCTGTAGAATGCAACACAACTCTCCCACATGACATGGGGAGTTTAAGTTGGACTAATGTATCAGATGACTGTGGACTTCACTCAGGACATTTCTGCTACCAAGACTTGCAACTCATCTGGGAACTTCGGATCACAATCCCAATGTACAGCACCCACCATCCTGTGCACTATACTCACACATGTATGTAAATAAAATCACTAATACACCATACTTGCCTCTGTTGTGATTCCAACGTGGTTACTGTCATGGGGATGATGATCTGCTAAATTACACTGTGTATGCTAACTGCTACAGCAAGTACAACACCGTCATGTGAGTCATGGTGACGTGACACATATGAGGGAGACACACCACTAGGGCTACACAACACAGAGACACCAGGGCCATCAGACTCATCGCCTACACTGATGTTGCCAGGAAATACTGTGGAATGCACAGACACCACACCTATTCAGAGTCTGTGTTAACTAGCCCACAGGTGCAGTAAGCAAATGTCAGTCAGATGTGTGACCACAGACAACGCACATCCCAAAGTGAAGCACAGGTTTATTACACATTTGCAACATGTTGTTTCCACTACAAATGCAAGGTAATCCCACGTGGCAGTGGCCACACAGTCAAAAAGTGCAGAAGATATAAAGTCCAGGGGTGTGTGGCACATCACCTGTAGGGAAACGACTGCTGCCACCCTGAAAGCTGAATCATGGTGTCGTGGGATCCAAGTTGACCAAACAACTCTGTAAGCACCCTGTGAAGGACAGACATGACACACAGTCAAAACCACTGAAGAACAGGACAGAACTGCAATACTCATGCCCAATACATGTCACAAGATAACTACACAAAACCAAGTTAGCATGTCAACACTGTTGGGGAGTACAGACTACCTGTAAGGACACATCGCTGCACGCATCCAGTCAAGTAGCACATGGCCACACTCAAACAGCACCAGAGCACCACCCACACATATCATGCAAACTCACATCATTGACATGACAACTCTCTGGATACTCACATTCAGCTGAAGAAGTTGGTGATGAGCTGTGTGCGGACATCACCATCATCATCATCACTGGCATCGTGGCCCAGGCCAGCATCCTCCACAGGTGGCGGACGTTGGTCATCGTCATCCAGGATGAGAAGCAACTCCTTCCGCACTGCCAGGTTGTGTAGCATGCAGCAGACGATGACAATCTTGCACACCTTTGCTGGGGCATATGGGAGGGCCCCTCCTGACTTGTCCAGGCACCGGAAGCAGCTCTTCAGGAGACCAAATGTCCGCTCGATCACTCTCCTGGTCCGACCATGTGCCTCATTGTAGCGCATCTGGGCTGGTGTCACAGGGTTCCTGAGGGGTGTCAGCAACCACGGCATGTTGGGGTATCCGGAGTCACCTACAGACAGACAATTGCACATTAGCTGAGTTGGAAAAGTGGACGGAATACAACATAGCAGAACACACACAATGGTACAAAGTCAGTACACACCGACAAGCCAGGCACGCTGGTTCGGCATCTGTGCCATCATCCTCGGGATGCGACTACTCCTCATCACGTAGGCATCGTGTGCCGAACCGGGGAAACGGGCACACACATGTGTGATGCTCATATCTGCAAGACATACCACCAGAGCATTGATCGAATGGTAATGTTTCCGGTTCCGGTATGCCTGCTCATGTGCCTGTGGTGGTACCAAAGCCACATGTGTCCCATCAATGGAGCCAATGACATGTGGCATCCTCCCAAGGGCATAGAAGTCACTCTTGACGTCAGTGAGTTGTTGACGTGTAGGGAAATAGATGTACTGGTTCAGGCATCTCAACATTGCCTCCAAAACATCGCGTAGCACACGGCTGAACATAGTCTGTGACATCCCACCAGCAGTCGCCACAGTGTGTTGAAAGGTACCGGTGGCAAAGAAGTGAAGGGCTGCCATCACCTTCACCTTGGGGGTCAGTGCTGTAGGGTACGGCCGGCCAGGTTGCAAATGGGGGGCCAAGCGCACTGCCAAATCCTCAATCAGCTGCCTGGTGAAGCGGTACCGTCGGATGCTGTCAGGTTCCACCATCGTTGCCAGGTCAGGGAATGGTCTATGGACAGCTGGAGCCCTGCAGTGCATAGGTGAAGAAAGAAAGATTGTCAGTCACCCCACATATGTGCCATTCACCATACTCATTTTCACATGATACATCATTACGAGACACAAGTACTTGATGTGTGTGCCGTTCTGTTCGGACATATATGGCACCTACATGGCCATCATCTAACATCTCAGTTCAACATGTGTTGACAACAGGTTCCAGGTTGTGCTATGGGAAACCATTAGGCTGTGTCACAGTACCCATTTACTGCTGTCACGTAACGTTCCACACACACACCACAGTGACATGTCTGGAAAGATGCGCCACAGGCATCACAGCTCATTGACAGGTAGATTCCCAGTGACCCTGTCTTGCCACATGGACACTGGCATGACATGGCGTATCATGTACACGTCAGAAAAACAAACATGACTCCCACAGGTAGTGGCCCCTGTTGCCTCCGCAGGACAGACATGGACGTCTGTGACACACTCACGCACAACATCAAAGTCCATGCACAAACAACGTTGATGTGGAGACTGTCTCCCATTGTGCACATGGAATCAGAGACATCGGAAACACAACATGCACACAGACTGTGGAGGGCCATCACTATTGTGGCAATGGGTCACCCTGTGACGTACATGCCTTCCCACATGGGACCATGGGGGTATGTGACATGTCATACACATACACAACCTTGAAATGTGACCATGCCACATGCTCCGAAATGAACAGTTGCACATCACAGTGGTCATGTGCACAACACACAAAGGATCCTGTCCCCATGAACACGTGCACAGCCTGGGTGTGGCTGCCCCAAGTGCCACCCCAAAAACCACATGTTTACCCCCATACACAGAAAAGGTAATGCAGCCTTACATGCCTTAGGATACAGTGTGGACTGGGTGTGGTGTTGTAGGTGTGCCCCTGAGTCCCTGGCAAGTATATGTGGCTGGCATACGTTCACCAGTGACAAGCAGGGTGACATATGCGAGTGACCTGTACAGGGACGCGTTGTACAGCAAAGGACCGATCGGTGTGCCCGCACGGCCCATTGCATCTGTAGTGAGCGGGTACGCGTTGTATCCCGGAATACGCGTTGTACAGCAATGGACCGAACGGTGTGCCCGCATGGCCCATTGCATCTGTAGTGAGCGGGTACGCGTTGTATCCCGGAATACGCATTGTACAGCAATGGACCGAACGGTGTGCCTGCACGGCCCATTGCATCTGTAGTGAGCGGGTACACGTTGTATCCCGGAATACGCGTTGTACATCAATGGACCGAACGGTGTGCCTGCACGGCCCATTGCATCTGTAGTGAGCGGGTACGCGTTGTATCCCGGAATACGCGTTGTACAGCAATGGACCGATCGGTGTGCCCGCACGGCCCATTGCATCTGTAGTGAGCGGGTACGCGTTGTACAGCAATGGACCGATCGGTGTGCCCGCACGGCCCATTGCATCTGTAGTGAGCGGGTACGCGTTGTATCCCGGAATACGCGTTGTACAGCAATGGACCGATCGGTGTGCCCGCACGGCCCATTGCATCTGTTGTGAGCAGGTACGCGTTGTATCCCGGAATACGCGTTGTACAGCAATGGACAGATCGGTGCGCACGCATTGGCTGGGGCCTGGCATGGCAACGGACGCGTTTTCGAAGCTTCAACGAGTCTGATGCAGTGAATTCAGTTGGCCAGCCACAACAATGTTGCAAATTCATGGGTGTCATGAAGTTTAACTTTTGAAGGATGCTGTGGGCGTGTATTAGTGGTGCAATTCCATGGATTGGCCAGATTCACAAGATGCAAATGACTTGGACCTATCACTTTGGACACATGGGACAGTATCTGCCTCTGCAGCACACATATAATGCTGGCTGTTCCCCTGAGGGCTTACTTGCCTGCACTACATGCTCCAGGACGAAATCTGCCACCAACACTGCTGCTGTCTCTGCATCCTCTGGCTACTGCAATGGCACGTACTGTGGAGAGAGCCCCAGCCTTCAGCCTTGAGGAGAACCATGCCCTGCTGGACAGCCTCCTTACACAGTACAGCAAGCTGTATGGGACACCAGGGGAGCAGGTGAGTGTGCTGTCCACTGCCTTACTAATTGTGCATGTTGTCTGACTAGCAAGACTTACAGTGTGCACACCACTGGCTAGCATGCTCACTGAGTAGTTCTCACCCCCCAAAGTGTGTAGTCACATGCACTGAACAGGTACAGTGCAGTAACAGTGCATTCCAACAAGGTTTACTTCCCATGCAATGATACCATGTAGAAACTGCTGGCAAACTGTTCATAGCCATCGTTGCACTGCCTGTGTACATCATATGCCCCTGTGATTGAGACATGTATATCCAACTGTGTGATGCACGTATATGTTGCATGTGTAGTAATGGCCTTTTCACTTTGTCATCCTCACAGGTTGATGCCCACCATAAGCAGGAAATCTGGCTGACCATCGCCCGGGCAGTAAGATCCGTGGGGGTCTACAAGCACCGGATCCGCAACTGCCAGAAGAGGTGGCAGGACCTTCGTGGCTGGACCCGGAGGATCGCAAGGGTCCAGCTGAAGCTGTCGCCTCCTCGCAGGAGGGGCGGACACCGGACCCTGACCCCCCACATGCTCCGGATCCTGGTGGTGGTCTTCCCTGACCTGGATGGGCAGCTGAAGGCCAGACAGCAGCAAGGAGGGGGTGAGTCCATGACTGCACTGTGAACTTTGTCTGACATGCTATGTGCCCCTCTCTGGCCTGGTTAAACTTCCACAGTACATCAGTCTTGTGGTCCAGGACCCATGTCCCTCAATTGTGACATGCCCACTCCTCATCTGATACGCAGGTGTGGTCCTTACAGTCAGGAAATTGTGTCACTCGGGTACTGTGTCCTTGCATTTTGCTTCGCTCAAGGTGGGGGACAGCATTTGTTCCCGTGACTTTGTGGTGTGCTTCATGGGTGGGTCAATTGCTCACACAATGCCTAAATCCTAACATGTAATCTGGGTGTAACTTTGATATGTGGTCCACTTGCTGATCTGAATCACCACATGTCCCTGGGGTATTTGGCACACCCCCATGCTGCTGGTGGGAACAATGTTTGGGCCTCAGGAGTATGTATATCAAGTGTGTCACACATGCTTAGCCACCTGCCTACTGTCCAGGGCTCATCCCTCTTTCAGGTGGAGCAGGACAGTCATGCCTACTCCAGGGCATACAATACACTCTGTACTCCCACTCCTGTGTATCAGCTGACATGTTGTGATCAGTGAAATGTTCCCTCAGGTGTCTGCTTCTGTGTCATTGTGCTGTGGCTTCGTTGTCAGGACTACTGGGATGTTTATCGGTTAGGGCTCAGCATGCCATCTGAGATGTGACCATGAGAGACGATACTTCTGTGACTTATAGGTGTTTGATCACTTGACTGTGCACACAGGTGTATGCGACTGTGAATTTCAGGCAGCTGTTTTTCATTCACAGCAGACTGTGAGGTGCTCAGGTTCAGAGAGTTGTGTTTCATGTCTCCCATATGTCCAATTGGTATGACGTGGACAAATAAGAGTTCAGATGATGTGGTTTGTGGGGGATGGACATGTGCACTTGTCAGCTACATAATTTGCATTCCCCATGTCCTAGGATTGTGACACAGTGCAGACTGTTGTTGGCTGGCTGCCATGCCCATGTGACTGGAGACAGTGATGTATGAAGTGCAGGCATGCCTGTGCCATGGCATTAAACTTCCTAAGAGTGATCCTGCAGGGGAGTGACATGGGCAACATGCACCCCATTGTGGCATTGACTATCCGGACATGGGTGCATCATGGTGTCTGGTGCTGGTATGCATCACATGCATTTCTAATTAGACTCTGGCCATCCCTTTATCCGGACACCTGTACTGACTCAGTGGCAAGAGATGTGATGTGTGCATGTTCACATACTTCACTGTGTTCTCTGCAATGTCCAACAACTGGGTAGGTGGTGCATGTGTCCACACTGGGGTATTACCATCAGACAGGCACCAGACAGATGGGTGCAAGGGCAGGAGGGGTGTGAGTTCCATGGTTGACCATCAGACTGACAATTGGCTTCTCCTAATCTATGTGAGGACTTTTGGCAATGTTCAACTAAGGATGCCAGGGCTTGCTCTGTAATGTGCTGTACTTACTGTGGTGTGTGCGGTCAGTGCAGGTGACTGATGTTTGTCTGTTTCCCTAATTGTTTGCAGATACATCCACGACCACAGGAGGGGACAGCTCCATGGACCAGGATGAGCTGCAGAGCCAGACTGGGTCAGCAGCCGATGAGTGGTCGGAGGGACCCAGTGGCACGGAGGGCGAGGGGAGCCACACCAAGGAGTCCTCAGCACCATCCACCTCAGCTGAGGACCACAGCAGCTCGGAGGATGACTCCCTTGTGGAGGCGGGTATCAGCAGCCACCACACCCCAGCTAGTCTGTCTGGCCCCGCCACCACCACCACCACCGCCCTCCCATTGGCTCCCATTCCAGAGGTCCGTGGAGGCTCCCGTGTTCTGGAGCGTGTCTCCTTTGTGCCAGGCACCGCACCCCCTGCCCCTGTGTCCCCTGCTGCCCTGAGGGAGGAGTCTGTGTACCTACTTCGTCAGCTCCATGTAGGGCAGACAGCAATGCTGAGTGTCCTCCATGCACACACCACTCTGTTGACACAGCTGGTTTCGTTCATGGAGGGCATCTCGACGGGTATGTCTGCCCTACAGAGGAGCAATAAGTCCATGGACTCCTCCCTGACGGCAGCAGTGTCCCTCCTCCAACAGTCCCTCACCCCTCCTACCTCTGCCCCATCCACACTTCCTGGCACCCTACCTGTCCCAAGCACATGCACACCTGCACGATCACCCAAACACACAGACACGAGCAGCACAGAAACACCCAAAACAAAGGCAAGACGTGCACACAAGCATCCTCAGGGGACTGATACCATACCCACAGGGGATGGGGAACAGACACACACACAGGCATCCACAGTCACTCCGCAGTCCTCCAAATCCTCTCCCTCCAAGACCCCTTCCCTTGCCTCACCTGCAACCCCACCTACACAGCAGCTCTTCCTCTGTGACCTCGGCCTCTTCCCCTCCGATCCCGCTGATCCAGCATACAGTGGGAAGAGGAAGTCCACCCACACAGAGGGGAGTGCCCCTCGCCCCCGGACACCCTCCCCCAGGCGCAGACAGACGGGGGCCCCCACCCGCAAGTCCCCCCAGTCCCGGAAGAGCAAGACCCCGCCACCGCCCTGCAAGTCAAGCACACAGTCTCCTTCCTCCATCCCTCAGGCCCCCACAACACAGGTTCCCCCACCACACCCTGCCCCAGGTTCCCCCATCCACAGATACACCATCCCCAAAATGATCCGGCCTTCTCCACCTACCACTTGCTCTTCCAGCACCACACCCCCCACTGCACATGTTAGTGCCACTGGTGTGGAGACCGTGTCCTCCCCTCTGTCCTGCCCACCTTACCTGAACCCCATTCTACTCCCCTGGAGATGGGCACTGCAGTGGAGTCCACTACCACCCCGTCTGACTTGGGCACTGCAGTGGGGAACCTGTCCTCTCCATCTGGCCAGCCCAATGGAGTTGTGCCGGCACCCACACCATCTGACTCATGCCCCCCAGTTGTGCCGGCACACACCATGTCAGACACCTCCACTGCAGTTGTCAGTGACTCTCCAGCACCAGCCACCCCTTCCCTGCCTCCTTCTGGTGAATCCTGATCCTGTCCCTCCGGTGCCTGGCCTGCCCCCCGTATGCCCCTCCGAGGGGAATGTCCCTGGTCCCTAGCAGTGCAGGCAAGCAAAGGGTGACATCTGCCACTGTCACCCTGTTTGGACTTTATTCATGGACTGGCCATTGGCCTTTGTGTTTTTTCTGGACTTTAATTTTCCACATGACATTTGCTGAATAAAGCTACTTTCAGTTCTCTAGTGGTTTTGCTTCAGATGTACATGATGTTGATGATGCTAACCATGCCCTTGCTGCAGTGATGTTGATTTTTGATGTCAGGTAAATGAAGTGTTACTGTGCAGGACCCCATGTGGTCCAGGGGGAATGTGTCCTATCCTGGTGTGTAGCCATGTCATCCTTTGCAGCAATATGAGGGTGTCATGTTTTCCATATTTGCAAATGGGATTCCCTACCTGTTTTTTCAATATCACATCTGTGGCTTACACCCCTGCACATCAGATGTGCTTGCAATTGTTCAATTGGTCTATTTCCCTGACCGTGTGACCATCTCCACTGGACATGCATGTTTGGGCATCAAGGACTCATCTGTGGTATCAGTGCAACTTGCTATACATGTGTATTTGATCGGTGCAGATGATTTGGGTGACAATGCCATGACCAGGCTGATGTGACGTGAGCCTTCATTTTGTGCTAATTGTTGACTGAGTGACCAAGTGTTCTGCTGACATGATAGTGCCCTGCAGAGACAACGTATGGCACAGCTTTTCTTACACAGGAGTGGAGTCCCCTCATGGCAGTGTGTAATTCCGTGACATTGCCTGAGCCCAAGGTGTGTGTTGTGTAAGCATGTCTGTGTGTGTTCACTTCCATTTTGCTACGCAGGCTGGGGGCCCTAGTGATGTTCCTGTTTGTGATGCTTGCTGAGTTGAGCAATGTTCCCCCCAAATCTTCTCCCTGGGTGCTCTGTGATGTGGGTGCATGGCACATTACTGGTGATCAGGGTGTCATCCATAGGTGTGTTTGCTGTCAGGGCTGAGTTTGTGGGCAAACGCAGATGAGACACAGCCAGGATTCCCCTTGGCACTTGTTGCTTACACAAGTCATGTAATTTACAGTTTGTGTTAGCTTCCAGTGATTGTGACACGTTGTGTGTGTGACTGCTGCCACTCCTCAGGGTCAGAGCTGCAATGTTGGAAGTTGCCTATGTGTGTTGTTTGTGGGTGAGCTTGCCTTCTTCATTGCTATGGGACACAAGCACTACTATGCCACTGATTTGTTTGTTGTTGTGTGACCAGGAATAATCCATGCAGTTTGGCATTTGCAGCTTTTACCATGACTACACTTACATTTTGGTCACTGTGGTGATGGGGCTTTAGACCCCATTGCCACAATGTTCAAAATGTGCTTCAGCTATGGACCCCACACTTACCTTTTGGTGACTGTGATGATGGGGCTTTGGGCCCCATTGCCACACTGTTCAAAATGTGCTTCAGCTATGGACCCCACACTTACCTTTTGGTCACTGTGATGATGGGGCTTTAGGCCCCATTGCCACAATGTTCAAAATGTGCTTCAGCTATGGACCCCACACTTACCTTTTGGTCACTGTGATGATGGGGCTTTAGGCCCCATTGCCACAATGTTCAAAATGTGCTTCAGCTATGGACCCCACACTTACCTTTTGGTCACTGTTATGATGGGGCTTTGGGCCCCATTGTCACACTGTTCAAAATGTGCTTCAGCTATGGACCCCACACTTACCTTTTGGTCACTGTGATGATGGGGTGTTCGACCCCATTGCCACAGTGGTCATGGTCGGCTTGCATTGTGGAGGCCACACACATTTATGTGTGACACATGTGACAGGGGGTCACATTGTATGTTCAATGTCATGTTCAGTGTTGTAGGCATTTGACACAGACTACACACGCTTGTCATGGTGTTGGGGGGGATGTAATTTTCAGACATTCCTTATGTTGGAGTATGCTGGTTGTGTCATGCATTACCCGTCCTATAGTATAGTAGGGGTTGTGTGGGTGGTAGGCATCCATCCCCCTATGAGTGGGGGTGGTGTTAGTGCTAGGCATCCATCCCTCTATGAGTGGGGATGGTAGTAGTGACAGGCATCCAGGCCCCCTGAGTAGGGGTGGTGGTAGTGGCAGGCATCCAGCCCCCATGAGTGGGGATGGTAGTAGTGACAGGCATCCAGGCCCCCTGAGTAGGGGTGGTGGTGGTGGTAGGCATCCAGCCCCCCATGAGTGGGGATGGTAGTAGTGACAGGCATCCAGGCCCCCTGAGTAGGGGTGGTGGTAGTGGTAGGCATCCATCCCCCTATGAGTGGGGGTGGTGTTAGTGGTAGGCATCCATCCCCCTATGAGTGGGGATGGTAGTAGTGACAGGCATCCTGCCCCCATGAGTAGGGGTGGTGGTAGTGACAGGCATCCAGCCCCCATGAGTAGGGGTGGTGGTAGTGGCAGGCATCCAGCCCCCATGAGTAGGGGTGGTGTTAGTGGTAGGCATCCATCCCCCTATGAGTGGGGATGGTAGTAGTGACAGGCATCCAGCCCCACATGAGTAGGGGTGGTGGTAGTGGCAGGCATCTAGCCCCCCATTAGTAGGGGTGGTGTTAGTGGTAGGCATCCATCCCCCTATGAGTGGGGATGGTAGAAGTGACAGGCATCCAGGCCCCCCTGAGTAGGGGTGGTGGTAGTGGCAGGCATCCAGCCCCCCATGAGTGGGGATGGTAGTAGTGACAGGCATCCAGGCCCCCCTGAGTAGGGGTGGTGGTAGTGGTAGGCATCCATCCCCCTATGAGTTGGGATGGTAGTGGTGACAGGCATCCAGGCCCCCCTGAGTAGGGGTGGTGGTAGTGGCAGGCATCCAGCCCCCCATGAGTGGAGATGGTAGTAGTGAAAGGCATCCAGGCCCCCTGAGTAGGGGTGGTGGTAGTGGTAGGCATCCATCCCCCTATGAGTGGGGATGGTAGTAGTGACAGGCATCCAGGCCCCCTGAGTAGGGGTGGTGGTAGTGGCAGGCATCCAGCCCCCCATGAGTGGGGATGGTAGTAGTGACAGGCATCCAGGCCCCCTGAGTAGGGGTGGTAGTAGTGGTAGGCATCCATCCCCTATGAGTGGGGATGGTAGTAGTGACAGGCATCCAGGCCCCCTGAGTAGGGGTGGTGGTAGTGGCAGGCATCCAGCCCCCATGAGTGGGGATGGTAGTAGTGACAGGCATCCAGGCCCCCAGAGTAGGGGTGGTGGTGGTGGCAGGCATCCAGCCCCCATGAGTGGGGATGGTAGTAGTGACAGGCATCCAGGCCCCCTGAGTAGGGGTGGTGGTAGTGGTAGGCATCCATCCCCCTATGAGTGGGGATGGTAGTAGTGACAGGCATCCAGGCCCCCTGAGTAGGGGTGGTGGTAGTGGCAGGCATCCAGCCCCCCATGAGTGGGGATGGTAGTAGTGACAGGCATCCAGGCCCCCTGAGTAGGGGTGGTGGTGGTGGTAGGCATCCAGCCCCCATGAGTGGGGATGGTAGTAGTGACAGGCATCCAGGCCCCCTGAGTAGGGGTGGTGGTAGTGGCAGGCATCCAGCCCCCATGAGTAGGGGTGGTGGTGGTGGTAGGCATCCATCCCCCTATGAGTGGGGATGATAGTAGTGACAGCCATCCAGCCCCCCCTGAGTAGGGGTGGTGGTAGTGACAGGCATCCAGCCCCCCATGAGTAGGGGTGGTGGTGGTAGTGGCAGGCATCTAGCCCCCCATGAGTAGGGGTGGTGTTAGTGGTAGGCATCCATCCCCCTATGAGTGGGGATGGTAGTAGTGACAGGCATCCAGGCCCCCCTGAGTAGGGGTGGTGGTAGTGGCAGGCATCCAGCCCCCCATGAGTAGGGGTGGTGGTAGTGGTAGGCATCCATCCCCCTATGAGTGGGGATGGTAGTAGTGACAGGCGTCCAGGCCCCTCTGAGTAGGGGTGGTGGTAGTGACAGGCATCCAGGCCCCCCTGAGTAGGGGTGGTGGTAGTGGCAGGCATCCAGCCCCCCATGAGTAGGGGTGGTGGTAGTGGTAGGCATCCATCCCCCTATGAGTGGGGATGGTAGTAGTGACAGGCATCCAGGCCCCCCTGAGTAGGGGTGGTGGTAGTGGTAGGCATCCATCCCCCTACGGGTGTGTATGGTATTGGTGATGGCCATCCCGCCCCTATGGTTCTGCTGTTGCTAGTGTTGTCATTTCTGCATCCCTATGTGTGTGTGACATATTTCGGGTACGTGTCGTTTGTTTGCGTTGTTGGTGTTTGACTTACCGTCTGCGCCGTACGCGTCCGTGCCGGTCCCGGTAATAGATGTAGAGTATTGGTAGGACCTGCACGATGGGATTCATGCTTGGGTCGACTCGTTCGGGTTTCTCGTGTCTTCGACTCGTACTCGTCGCTGGCTTGTTCGTCTCGTAGCCGTGGATCGTCTTGTGGCGCAAAACGGAGCTTATGTACGGCTCTCCCGGATGCTTAAACGTGCCGGACGTAGCGACGGGTTCGGCGCGTACGGAAGGCGCATCGTACGAGTCCGGCCGGAAGGTGCTGTGTATTTGCTTCCGTGCGACTCGAATCGGCGTTTACGGATCTGGCTCGGGCGGGGAACAGGAGCTGAAATGGGTAAGTACGGCTCGCTCGGAATCTGGGCTGTTATGCGCATCGTACTTGTTCGTTCGGACGAGTGTTCGAATCGGTCGGGAAACACGCGTTCGGCTGGTATTTTTTCCGGACGAATACTGTTAGGTGCGCTTCCGGCCGAGATCGGAATCGACTCCTAAGTAATAACAACACAAAACAGAGGCATTCCACATATCTTTAGCATGTGTTGCAGAGATGAAAGTCTGAAGATAAAGTACAAAAGAGATGTCATCAAAATGGTGGTAAAGACGGTATCTTACATCATGCAGCACAGTTCATGGTTGGTGTAAATTACATGGGACAGTAGGGGAATACGAGGTAATGGCAGAAAGGAAGGGTCAAGGATCTCTGTGAAAACAATGCAGCACCAATTGGAAGAAAAAAGTTTTGAAACCTTTTGCAGCACTGTGCGCAACGCTGGTTGAGGAAAGAGATTATTGAAGTGTTTTTAGCTTAAAGAATCATTATCAGCATTTCTGAGGGAACAGTCGGGTCTGGTGTTCCCTCATTCAATAATCATGGGTGCAGGGACACCAGCCAGTTGTAATCAGTCCCTAAGTGATTACTGTTTGCACCGCTTCAGCCTACTTGCTCTCAGAGGTAGTCCCATTGTCCTCCAGAAGGTCAATCATTCACCCTTATTCTGTAATAATTGTTACAGTCTCTAATGGGATAACAGTAGACTTTTAAAACATGTTATTCCACCTCATTTAAAAAAAATCTACTTTCACAATTGAGCTAAGTTTTTGTTAAAAAGTGAAAAAGAATTTAGGATCAGATGTACTAATATCAGGAATGGTGCACAGTCAAAATATTGACTTTTAAATATTGACCTACATTAATATCAAGTTTTAAATATCGTAGGGACAGAATATCGACATCAAGAATATCGGTGACCAGAATATCGACCTGAAGGTAAGAAATATCGTTTTTGTTCATATTGAAGTTGTTAATATCGATAGTAAAAATATCGATGTTAATAATATCGATGTTTATGTTAGTGTTATGTATTTTAGTATGTATTTTATATGTATGTGTTCCACATGTTTTGTTATGTTTTGTATTATTTTTTTAAATATATGTATTAATTGTTTAGAAGTTAGCAATTTTTTTTAAAGTAAATTTTGCGTTTTAGTACCATAGCGGGTTGTGGGTTTATAGGGGAATAGGGTGGGAAGTAATTTAATTATAGTAAATGAATTCATAATTTTTAGAAATTATTAATTATTTTTAATTAAATTTTGCATTTTAGTTCTGTAGCGGGTTGTGGGTTTATAGGGGAATAGGGTAGGAAGTAATTTAATTGTAATTAAGTAATTATTAATTTTTATTTATTGTTATTGATATTTAATTTATTGTTAATTAATTATTAATTGGTAATTAATTTTTATTAATTGATTAATTGATAATTATATTAATTGTATACATTTTTTAGTGGAGCGGGTTGTGGGTTTATAGGGGAATAGGGTGGGAAGTAAATTAATTATAATAAAGTAATTAATAATTATTATTTTTTGGTATTGATAATTAATGTATTGTTTATTAATTATTAATTGGTAATTCATTTTTATTAGTTAATTAATTGATAAATATATTAATTGTGTTAATTTAGTTTAGGAGTGGGTTGTGTGTTTATAGGGGAATAGGGTGGGAAGTAATTTATTATAATTAAGTAATTATTTATTAATAATTATTGGTATTGATAATTAATTTATTGTTCATTAATTATTAATTGTTAATTAATTTTTATTAATTGATTGATTGATAATTATATTAATTGTGTTAAATTTTATGTGGAGTGGGTTTTGTGTTTATTGGGGAATAGGGTGGGAAGAAATTTAATGTTATTAAAGTAATTATTAATTTTCATTTATTGGTATTTATAAATAATGTATTGTTAATTTATTAATAAATCCATTAAAACAATTATTTAATTGATAAGTATGTTATTTTTAACCCCTGCGCTATCCAACACTTTCCCTACTGTTGCACTCTCTGGAGTGGGAATAGCAATTTTTACCCCTACGCTATCCAACACTTTCCCTACTGTTGCACTCTCTGGAGTGGGAATAGTAATTTTTACCCCTACGCTATCCAACACTTTCCCTACTGTTGCACTCTCTGGAGTTGGAATAGTAATTTTTACCCCTACGCTATCCAACACTTTCCCTACTGTTGCACTCTCTGGAGTTGGAATAGTAATTTTTACCCCTACTCTATCCAACACTTTCCCTACTGTTGCACTTTCTGGAGTTGGAATAGTAATTTTTACCCCTACGCTAGCCAACACTTTCTCTACTGTTGCACTCTCTGGAGTGGGAATAGTAATTTTTACCCCTACGCTATCCAACACTTTCCCTACTGTTGCACTTTCTGGAGTTAGAATAGTAATTTTAACCCTTTCGCTATCCAACACTTTCCCTACTGTTGCACTCTCTGGAGTGGGAATAGTAATTTTTACCTCTACGCTATCCAACACTTTCCCTACTGTTGCACCCTCTGGAGTTGGAATAGTCATTTGTACCCCTACGCTATCCAATACTTTCCCTACTGTTGCACGCTTTGGAGTGGGAATAGTAATTTTTACCTCTGCGCTATCCAACACTTTCCCTTCTGTTGCACACTTTGGAGTGGGAATAGTAATTTTTTCCCTCCGCTATCCAATATTTTTCTGTATTGTTTTACTTAATGTTGTGTATAATTTATTTTACAAAAATTAAAAATATTGTAATTTTTTAATTTGTTAAATATATTTAAATTTTTTTTATAATAATATTTTTGTATGTGTATGTCTGTATTTATAATTTATAAAATATTTTTAACAATTTATAAGTTATTAAAATAATTATTTATAAATATTATTAAGTAAGTATATATATATTATATTTTATATGTATAGGTTTAATTTATTTTAACATTATATGTATCAGTTTTTATTTTTAAACATTTTTAAATAATTTTAACTGTTTCTTTTAATTATATGTATTATTTACTTTACTTTAGATTATTTTTTTAACATTTAAAAAAAACGATATTTTTTACAACGATATTTTTGACATCGATATTTAATTTTCGATATTTTTTTACTTACCATGATGTAGATAGGATGTCGATATTCTTCATTTCGATATTTTTGTCACGATATTTTTGTACCTCGATATTTTTGAGGTCGATATTTTGTCAGTGATTAATCAGGAATACCGATTTTCAAATTGTGAATTTCTCCAATAGCAACAAGGAAATCCCTAAGGTATGAAAGGTTTATGTTTACATTTTCTATTCTTAGTAGGTCACAAATCGACCTACCTTATGAAATTTTAATGAAGTAGGTTGCAATTTGTGACCTATTGGAATTACAGCCTTCACAGGGATGGTGGCCTGCTGCGGTTAGCAGACCACCATGTCTATGACTGCTTTAAATAAAGTGTTCTTTATTTAATACAGACTGTTTTCCCTAAAGAAAAACAATGTGTGTTTAAAAAATATCAACCTTTTAACTTACATTTTTTAAGAGTGGATAGGGGTCTGTGGGAGCACTGCCTAGTCTTAAAAATATTTTTTTTAACATTCTCACCGGGGAAAGAGGTCCCGTGGGGACCATTTTCCGTTTGCGAATGTCATATCACCTCCTTTAAGGAGGTGGCAAAGTATTACCGTTTTGCGACAGGAATATAGTGCAATACATTAATACATACCATAAGGAATCACTGTTTGGAAAGGACGTCCTAAACACGCCATTTCCAAATAGTGATTCCTTATGATTTCCTAAACCCATTTAGAGATTTGATATCATGTTATCTAATCTCTAAGTGGCTTTAGTACATTTGCACAAACCATTTAGAAGTTGCAAATCTGTGATTTAACAAATTGCAGACTTTGGGGCCCATTATGATAACGGGCGGATCGCCACCGCCCGTATGGCGGTGGCGATATGCCTGCTATTTTCCTCCGCCCGCCACAAATTTCCCCCCGCCATATTACTATGGCGGGGGGGGGACCCCGGCGGATGGAAAGACCGTCCGCGGGTTTTCCGCCCGGTTGATGAGTCGACCGGGCGGAAAAGCATTTAATATGGTGGCGGTGTCTAGTAGACACCGCCATCCATATTATGATGCATGCGGGGACATGCCTTTCAGCGGCGGCAACGCCGCCACGGAAAGGCATATGGTATTCTACATTGGGGGCCCGTAGCGGGCCCCCAAGGATTCTGGGGGGTGGTGGGGTGCACATGGGGGGTACCTATGGTACCCCCTGCATTTCAATGTACAACGTGGCAGGCACCACGCGGTGCCTGTCACGTTGTGCATTGAAAAGCACAACTTGCATTTCTGGCATTGCAGCGGGCGGTGCTTTCAGCACCGCCCACCGCAATGTTAGAAATGCGGGATGCGCCCGCCAGTGTGGCGGGCGCATCCTAATGGGATGTGCGGGACCGCCGCATGCATTGCGTGCGGTCTCATTTCCCGGGGGTATGGCGGGCGGACAAAGTCCGCCCGCCATGCTAATGACCCCCTTTGTGACAACTTAGGGGTCGATTCCGATTCGGGCCGGAAAAAGCACCGACCGACTCGGAGCCGGAATTTATTCCGACCGACACGTACCTGTGGCGCCCGACACGCCAAGTACGATGCAAGGCGTGCAAAATCCGACCGACACGTACCGAACCCAAGCTGAACGACCGAGCCGCACGGAAAACAGCAATCCGGCCGGAAAAACACGCGAATCGAACCGACCGACACGCACCCGGAACAAATCCAACCGAAACGTACACGCGAACTCCAAACCGCAAAGTACGATGCAAGGCGCGAAAACCACGACCGAGTCGTACGGAGGACAAGCCGTACGACCGACACGCATACAAAACCGAGCCGAAGAAACACAAAACACCGCGACCGACGCGTACGCAGCATAGAAAACTGCACAAATACAGCGTGAACGAAACGGAGAACACCGTACGAGACAAATGCAGGGTCCGACTCGGTCACAAGAACGTTTCCAACATGCACAGACAGTACAAAGGAAAAATTACACAAAAAAAGGCCAAACAAGCAATTACAAAGCCAATAAATACGGGGGGGGGTGAGGACAGAGAACAAAGACACACCCACAACTCCACCCATATAAAGGACACAAATCCCAACCATGATCCTTTGCAAATGCCATTCCACTGCCAGCACCCAACAGACAGCAACCACACACCCACATCTCATCCCTCACACAAGCCACACACCATCAGCACACCAACAAATACCTACCTCACATACACCCAGCAAAACACACACCCACACACCCTCACCTGCACACCAACACACACATCACTCACCATCACCACCCATCACCATGCCCCCAAGAAGAATCACAAGTTCCTAGATTGTGAATTGGAAGTCCTGGTAGACGAGATCCTCAGGGTAGAGCCACAGCTGTTTGGCACACTGGTCCAACAGACCCCCATCTCCCAGAAAACCAAGATGTGGGAGAGGATCATCAACAGGGTGAACGCACAATCACCATGTCTGCGCACAAAGACCGACATCCAGAACAGGTGGTATGACGTGCGCAGGAGGGTCCGGGAGCTGCTCAAGAAAGACTACCTCCTGAGCCAATACACCGGCAGTGGCCCTCCTGCCAAGCCAGTATACCTCAGGCCCTGGGAGGAGAAGGTGCGGGCCATCCTTCCGCCAGTGAGCGTATATGGACTAGAGAACATCCCAGAGCCTGGTGAGTACACAACAAATGTACACAATATTCTGCCACAATACACACACACATCACTGTCAAGGGGAGAGTCAAACCATGCACTCATAGCAATTACACAGCAACCAGAACAGAATCATCCCAAAATGTGTATGTCAGTCAGATAAACACAACACATGCCATCTCAAAGTTACATTTAACCGTGCCATCACATGTACAAACACAACTACAACTACAGCTAGGCAGTGGCACAAATAGAACTAACAAACACATCCAGACATGTAGCCACCACTACAACACCAACACACAGTGAAGACCACTGAAAGAAAGGAATTCTGTGTATGCTGGGCAAGTCAGTGTAGCCAATAGCATCATGGGAGTCGTAGTCACACATATTGCCCCCCCACAACTGTCCCATCAACACCACCATGAACCATGCGCACATCACAGGGAGTGGAAAAGGACTCACAAGATGGCTGACACTGGCTACTGCTGTGGGGAGCACAAGGCCCTGCTGGCAACTGTGCAACAACCAACAGCAGGACACCACTGACTGACATCCTGAGAGACAACTTCCACTCCCTGCAATGGAAGCACGTTCCATGGTGGGATATCTGGCTGGCTGGGTGGGAAGGAGGACTCGCACCACTGACCATAGTCACAAGCACCTCCCCTCACACACACCCTCAACACATACTCCACATAACCCACCTGGGAGAATGCAATGCCACACATCCTAACTCAAGATCCCACAAAGAACCTCCACCCTGGGTTATGTCGTGTGAAGCACAGGGACACTCTTGGGACTTTCAGCCAAACAACTGCCAGGACAACACTCCCAGCCATCCTGTCAGCACAGGCAGCCCACCCCACAGGGAAGCAGAGTCAAAAGGAAGGAAGGATGGGCATGCTGGGAAGGGGGTGGAGGCAATAGCATGATGGGAGTCGTAGTCACAGCTCTACATCCCCCACCACATGGCCCAGCAAGCTCACACTCACGCATGCACATCCCACAGAGAGTGGAAAGGCCCATCAAAGATATCTGACACTGTTGCTGTGTCGTGGGGAGCACAAGGGCATGCTGGGAACTGCACACCAACCAACAGCAGGACACCACTGTCAGCCATCTTGCCATTGCTCTCACACCCACACACACTGAACTCCCCACAAAATCAAGTAAGTATGGGAATGCTGGGAAGTGGGGTGGAGGCAATAGCATGATGGGAGTCACAGTCACAGACATAGCTCACCCCCACAACTGTCCCATCAACACCACCCTGAACCATGCTCACATCACAGGGAGTGGAGAAGGACTCACAAGATGGCTGACACTGGCTACTGCTGTGGGGAGCACAAGGCCCTGCTGGCAACTGTGCACCAACAAACAGCAGGACACCACTGACTGACATCCTGAGAGAGAACTTCCACTCCCTGCAATGGAAGCACGTTCCATGGTGGGATATCTGGCTGGCTGGGTGGGAAGGAGGACTTGCAGCACTGACCATAGTCACAAGCACCTCCCCTCACACACCCCCTCAACACAAACTCCACAGAACCCACCTGGGAGAATGCAATGCCTCACATCCTAACTCAAGATCCCACAAAGAACCACCACCCTGGGTTATGTTGTGTGAAGCACAGGGACACTCTTGGGACTTTTAGCCAAACAACTGCCAGGACAACACTCCCAGCCATCCTGTCAGCACAGCCAGCCCACCCCACAGGGAAGCAGAGTCAAAAGGAAGGAAGCATGGGCATGCTGGGAAGGGGGTGGAGGCAATAGCATGATGGGAGTAGTAGTCACAGATATTGCTCAGCCTCACAACTGGCCCATCAACACCACCCTGAACCATGCTCACATCACAGGGAGTGGATAAGGACACACAAGATGGCTGACACTGGCTACTGCTGTGGGGAGCACAAGGGCATGCTGGGAACTGCACACCAACCAACAGCAGGACACCACTGTCAGCCATCTTGCCATTGCCCTCACACCCACACACACTGAACTCCCCACAAAAGCAAGTAAGTATGGGAATGCTGGGAAGTGGGGTGGAGGCAATAGCATGATGGGAGTCACAGTCACAGACATAGCTCACCCCCACAACTGTCCCATCAACACCACCCTGAACCATGCTCACATCACAGGGAGTGGAGAAGGACTCACAAGATGGCTTACACTGGCTACTGCTGTGGGGAGCACAAGGCCCTGCTGGCAACTGTGCACCAACAAACAGCAGGACACCACTGACTGACATCCTGAGAGACAACTTCCACTCCCTGCAATGGAAGCACGTTCCATGGTGGGATATCTTGCTGGCTGGGTGGGAAGGAGGACTTGCAGCACTGACCATAGTCACAAGCACCTCCCCTCACACCCCCTCAACACAAACTCCACAGAACCCACCTGGGAGAATGCAATGCCTCACATCCTAACTCAAGATCCCACAAAGAACCACCACCCTGGGTTATGTTGTGTGAAGCACAGGGACACTCTTGGGACTTTTAGCCAAACAACTGCCAGGACAACACTCCCAGCCATCCTGTCAGCACAGCCAGCCCACCCCACAGGGAAGCAGAGTCAAAAGGAAGGAAGCATGGGCATGCTGGGAAGGGGGTGGAGGCAATAGCATGATGGGAGTAGTAGTCACAGATATTGCTCAGCCTCACAACTGGCCCATCAACACCACCCTGAACCATGCTCACATCACAGGGAGTGGATAAGGACACACAAGATGGCTGACACTGGCTACTGCTGTGGGGAGCACAAGGGCATGCTGGGAACTGCACACCAACCAACAGCAGGACACCACTGTCAGCCATCTTGCCATTGCCCTCACACCCACAAACACTGAACTCCCCACAAAAGCAAGTAAGTATGGGAATGCCAGGAAGTGGGGTGGAGGCAATAGCATGATGGGAGTCACAGTCACAGACATAGCTCACCCCCACAACTGTCCCATCAACACCACCCTGAACCATGCTCACATCACAGGGAGTGGAGAAGGACTCACAAGATGGCTGACACTGGCTACTGCTGTGGGGAGCACAAGGCCCTGCTGGCAACTGTGCACCAACAAACAGCAGGACACCACTGACTGACATCCTGAGAGACAACTTCCACTCCCTGCAATGCAAGCACAGTCCATGGTGGGATAACTGACTGGCTGGGTGGGAAGGAGGGCCGGCTGTCAACCAAATACAACCAATGCAGACCATGTTCACACCCCAACAAATACATAGAAATGCCCAAATAATGCAGGACAATGTGCCACACCAATATCAACCCCTGACTGTGACGACTTAGGACAATGCAATGTACAGGCCCGCACCCAGAGGCACAGTCACAACTGTCAGGTGTGTCAACCATTGATGCCTGCAGAAACATAACATACATTGTGTTTGTCTCCCAAAAACAGGTGATGATGGGGACACAGCAGCAGACGCTGAGGAGTCCCAGTCCCAGGCTCAAGAGGATGCGGAGCTCACTGGTGTCGTACAGCCTCTGCCCTCCTCGGACGAAGAAGACCAACCTGGCACATCCGGTGCAAGTCTACATGCAGCACCAGCAGGACCACCAGCTGCAGCACCATCAGGACCACCAGCTGCACCCCCTGCACCCACCCCTCCAACGACTGTCACCACAAATACCATCCCCGCCGACATGGACAGAGCAAGGAGCAACACCAGCACAGGGACCCTGGGCCATGGACACCACCACCACCACCAACCCCCAAGGTGGACCAGGGTCATCTGTGCGTGCCACTGCACGCACTGCACATGTCGGCAGGGGTGGTGGGAGGGGTGGGAGACAGAGGTCGCTGCTTGCAGAGGTTGCTGGTGTGCATGATGACCCACAACTGGTACGCATAGCTGATGCGTACCAGTCCAGCACCGGAGATCTCAGCCAGGTAGTGGGGCTCCTCAGAGACATGAAATAGCAGCAGGCTGCCCATCATGCCCGCTTGGACTCACACATGTCCCGCGTGGACTCACACATGTCCCGCGTGGAGTCCAAGTGGGACGCACTGCATGAGATGACGGCGGTGCACAGGGACATTTTACAATGCCTCCGCCAGATGAACAGCAACCAGTCCACACCTCCCTGTGTGCCAACAACATCTGGTGCTGAACAAACTGCAACTGCCACAGGGAGGGAGGATGACTCTGGCGGAGAGTCCCCTGCACCGCAGCAGCCTGTACTTGAGGGGCCCCCCAAAGAAGAGGGGTCGTCCGAGGAGGGGCAAGTGAGAGGCCGATGGCCAAGCGCAACTCCCAGGAAGCCTGAACCTGTTCTGGATGTTCACCTTTGTGCACAGACTGTTCACCCTGTTGACGGCAACACAACTCCCACACATTGCATGGGGAGTACAAGTTGGACCAATGTCTCAGACAACTGTGGCCCCGATACCGGGGATTTTGTCTACCAGGACTTTCAATTCACCTAGGAACTTCTGATTGCAAGATATATGTACAGCACTACCCATGCACTATTCACACAAATGTATCACAATAAACACACTAATACACCATACTTGCCTCTGTTGTGATTCCAACGTGGGTGCTGTTATGGGGATGATGAACTGCAAAATTACACTGTGTATGCGAACTGCAACAGCAAGTACAACACAGGCATGTGAGTAAAGGCAACGTGACACATATGAGGGAGACACACCACCAGGGCTACACAACACATACACACCTAGGCCATCTGACTCATTGCCTACACTGATGTTGCCAGGGAAGACGGTGCAATGCACAGACACCACACCTATTCCCAGTTGTAGTCAAGTAGCCCACAGGTGCAGTAAGCAAATGGCAGTCAAATGTGTGACCACAGACAACGCACATCACAAAGTGAAGCACAGGTTTATTACACAGTTGCAACATGTCGTAACCACTACAGATGCAAGGTAATCCCACCTGGCAGCGGGCACACAGTCAACAACTGTAGAAGGAAGGAAGTCCATGGGTGTGGCGCACATCACCTGTAGGGACACAACAGCTACCACCCTGGAAGTACAATCACGTCGTCGGTGGACACAGTTGACCAAACGAATCTGAAAGTACCCTGTGAAGGACAGAAATGACACACAGTCAAAAGCAATGGAGAACAGGACAGAACAGCAAAACTCATGCACAATACATGTTACAAGATACCCACCCAGAACCAAGTTAGCATGACCACCTGTAAGCACACATCGCTACACACATCCAGTCAAGTAGCCCATGGACACACTCCAACAGCACCAGAGCACCACCTACACATATCATGCCAACTCACATCATTGACATGACACCTCAGGATACTCACATTCAGCTAAAGAAGTTGGTGATGAGCTGTGTGCGGACATCACCCTCATCATCATCATCATCATCACTGGCATCGTGGTCCAGGCCAGGATCCTCCACAGGTGGCGGATGTTGGTCATTGTCATCCTGGATGAGAGGCAACTCCTTCCGCACTGCCAGGTTGTGGAGCATGCAGCAGACGATGATAATCTTGCACACTTTCGCAGGGGCATATGGGAGGGACCCTCCGGTCTTGTCCAGGCAGCGGAAGCGGCTCTTCAGGAGACCAAATGTCCGCTCAATCACTCTCCTGGTCCGACCATGTGCCTCATTGTAGCGCATCTGGGCTGGTGTCACAGGGTTCCTGAGGGGTGTCAGCAACCACGGCATGTTGGGGTATCCCGAGTCACCTACGGACAGACAAGTGCACATTAGCTGACTTGGAAAAGTGGGCGGAATACTACAGATCAGATCACACACAATGGCACAAAGTCAGTACACACCGACAAGCCAGGCACGCTGGTTCTGCATCTGTGCCATCATCCTGGGGATGCGACTACTCCTCATCACAAAGGCATCGTGTGCTGAACCAGGGAAACGGGCACACACGTGTGTGATGGTCATATCTGCAAGACACACCACCAGTGCATTGACCGAGTGGTAGTGCTTGCGGTTCCTGTAGGCCTGCTCCTGGGCCTGTGGTGGTACCAAAGCCACATGTGTCCCATCAATGGAGCAAATGACATGCGGCATCCTCCCCAGGGCATAGAAGTCACTCTTCACGTCAGTGAGTCGTTGCAGTCTAGGGAAATAGATGTACCGGTTCAGGAATAGCAACATTGCCACCAAAACATCGCGGAGCACACGGCTCAACATGGTCTGTGACATCCCACCAGCAGTCGCCACAGTATGTTGGAAGGTACCGGTGGCAAAGAAGTGTAGGGCTGCCATCACCTTCACCTTGGGGGTCAGCGCTGTAGGATACGGCCGGCCAGGCTGCAAATGTGGTGCCAACTGCACTGCCAAATCATCAATCAGCTGCCTGGTGAAGCGGTACCGTCGGATGCTGTCCCGTTCCACCATCGTTGCCAGGTCTGGGAATGGTCGATGGACAGCAGGAGCCCTGCAGTGCAGAGGAGAAGAAAGCAAGATTGTCAGTCAGCCCACATATGCGGCATTGAACACACTCAATATTAACCCTGGGCATAATACTTTGCTACGCTCACGAAGCATGCAAAGTTTGTGCTACTACGCACTACGCAAATTGCACGTAGCAGAGTGAATAACTGTACTAATAAACGTAGCGTAGCAGGAGTATAATAAACTCCTTCAAATGCTTTGATAAAGCAATTTTTTATGCTAAAAAGCATATAACCAATTCACAAAAATGAATGTTGACAATAAAATATCAAGCAATGAGAGAGGTGATGATTTTGGAGTCCCCCTAACCTAGGGGAGGACCAAGCAGATGCCTTGAACACAAAAAGCATATCATGTGAACGATTCAATGGTGGTCCCTTCCTCCTAGGACCACCCCAAGCACAGTTATGGGCAAAAATACAATCCCAACCAAAGGCCCTGCAAAGCATTATGGGACGAGATTAGCAGTGGGCAGTGAATATTATAGTGTCCAATATCAAAATAATTCTACAAAGAGCTGCAGTTCAACTAGTCGTCACTGGGTGTCGTCCCTCAAGAGTGAAATGCAAAAGTATTGAAAACCTTTCATGAAGCTTTTGCATTTGACTCGTGAGGACGACACCCAGTGACGACTAGTTGAACTGCAGCTCTTTGTAGAATTATTTTGATATTGGACACTATAATATTCACTGCCCACTGCTAATCTCGTCCCATAATGCTTTGCAGGGCCTTTGGTTGGGATTGTATTTTGCCCATAACTGTGCTTGGGAGTGGTCCTAAGAGGATGGGACCACCACCTAATCATTCAATAAGATGTGCTTTTTGTTTTCAAGACATCTGCTTGGTTCTCTCCCTAAGTTAGCGAGGATACCAAAATCATCACCTCTCTCACTGCTTTTTGTTTTCACTTTAGTGAAATGACTATATGCAATTTTAGCATATAAAGACAGAGATATTTATTTTATCTTAACTTGCACTGTACAAGTTTGCTTTTGGTAATTATTGTACAGTGCAGTGAGTCAAGCACACAGCTAGCACTACGCCCAGGCTTAATAATAATAACAAACTCCTTCAAATGCTTTGATAAAGCAATTTTTTATGCTAAAAAGCATATAACCAATTCACAAAAATGAATTTTGACATATCAAGCAATGAGAGAGGTGATGATTTTGGAGTCCCCTAACCTAGGGGGAGGACCAAGCAGATGCCTTGAACACAAAAAGCATATCATGTGAACGATTCAATGGTGGTCCCTTCCTCCTAGGACCACCCCAAGCACAGTTATGGGCAAAAATACAATCCCAACCAAAGGCCCTGCAAAGCATTATGGGACGAGATTAGCAGTGGGCAGTGAATATTATAGTGTCCAATATCAAAATAATTCTACAAAGAGTTGCAGTTCAACTAGTCGTCACTGGGTGTCGTCCCTCACGAGTCAAATGCAAAAGCTTCATGAAAGGTTTTCAATACTTTTGCATTTCACTCTTGAGGGACGACACCCAGTGACGACTAGTTGAACTGCAGCTCTTTGTAGAATTATTTTGATATTGGACACTATAATATTCACTGCCCACTGCTAATCTCGTCCCATAATGCTTTGCAGGGCCTGATTGGGATTGTATTTTTGCCCATAACTGTGCTTGGAGTGGTCTAGGAGGAATCGTTCAATAAGATGTGCTTTTTGTTTTCAAGACATCTGCTTGGTTGTTGGTTCTCTCCCTAAGTTAGTGAGGATACCAAAATCATCACCTCTCTCACTGCTTGTTAACTTTTTGTTTTCACTTTAGTGAAATGACTATATGCATTTTTAGCATATAAAGACAGAGATATTTATTTTATCTTAACTTGCACTGTACAAGTTTGCTTTTGGTAATTATTGTACAGTGCAGTCAAGCACACAGCTACGCACTACGCAATTTGCATAGCTACGTGTAGTTGAAGCTGTACTTCACGTAGCTACGTGAAGTGCTACTACGCAAACTACGCCCGGGCTTACTCAATATCCCAACATACATCATTATGAGGCACAACTACATGAAGTGTGCAGTTCCGTAAGGACATGTATGGTACATACATGGCCAACATCTGTCATCACGGTTCAACAAGTGGCATCAATAAGTCCCAGGTTGGCCCATTGGATATCATGAGGCCGTGTCACAGTTCCCATCTCCTGCTGCCGTGTCACAATCACCCCCACAGTGACATGTGAGGACAGATGTGCCCCAGGCAACACAGCTCAACGACAGGTACATTCCCAGGGACCCTGTATTGCCACATGGACACTGGCATAACATGGAGTATCATGTATACACCACAGAAAAACAACTATGACCCCCACAGGTAGTGGTCCCACTTGCCACTGCAGGACAGACATGGACGTCTGTGACACACACACGCACAACATCAAAGTCCATGCATACACAACGTGGATGTGGAGACTGTCTCCCATATTGCACATGAAATCAGAGACATTGTAAACACTACATGCACACAGACTGTGGAGGACCATCACTATTGTGCCACTGGGACACCCTGGCTCAAACATACCGTCCCACATGGGACTCACGGGGTATGTGACATGACATACACATACACCACCGTGAAATGTGACCATGGCACATGCACAGATATGAACAGTTGCACATCACAGTGGTCATGTACACGTAACACCCAGGATCCTGTCCCCATGAACACGTGCACAGCCTGGGGGTGGCTGCCCCCAGGTGACACCCACAGGACAACATGTACACCAACATACACACAATAGGAAATGCAGCCTTACATGCGTTATCATACAGTTTGGACAGGCTGTCGTGTTGTAGGTGTGCCCCTCTCTCCCTGGGAGCTATCTGTGGCTGGCATATGTCCATCTGAGACAGGCATGGTGACATATGCCAGTCACTTGTACAGGGATGCATTGAACAGCAATGGACTGATCGGTGCCCCGGCCGGCCCATTGCATTCAATGTGTGCAGGTACGCGTTGTACCTCTGTACGCGTTGATCAGCAATGGACCGATCGGTGCCCCGGCCGGCCCATTGCATTCAATGTGTGCGGGTATGCGTTGTACCCTGTACGCGTTTTACCGCAATGGACCAATCGGTGCCCCGGCCGGCCCATTGCATTCAATGTGTCGCGGTACGCGTTGTACCCCTGTACGTGTTGTACCGCAAAGGACCGATCGGTGCCCCGGCCAGCCCATTGCATTCAATGTGTGCGGGTGCAGCGTTGTACCCCTGTACGCGTTGATACCGCAATGGACCGATCGGTGCCCCGGCCGGCCCATTGCATTCAATGTGTGCGGGTACGCGTTGTACCCCTGTACGCGTTGATCAGCAATGGACCGATCGGTGCCCCGGCCGGCCCATTGCATTCAATGTGTGCAGGTACGCGTTGTACTCCTGTACGCGTTGTACCGCAATGGACCGATCGGTGCCCTTGGCCGACCCATTGCATTCAATGTGTGCGGGTACGCGTTGTACCTCTGTACGCGTTGAACCGCAATGGACCGATCGGTGCCCCGGCCGGCCCATTGCATTCAATGTGTGCGGGTACGCGTTGTACCCCTGTACTGCGTTGTACCGCAATGGACCGATCGGTGCCCCCGGCCGGCCCATTGCATTCAATGTGTGCGGGTACGTGTTGTACCCCTGTGCGCGTTGATCAGCAATGGACCGATCGGTGCGCACCCATTGACAATGGCCTAGCCTGGCAACGGACGCGTTTTCGAAATTCGAACGAGTCGGTTGCTGGAAATTCAGTTGGTCACCCACAACAATGTTGCAAAATCATGTATGTCATGAAGTTGAAGATTTGAAGGATGCTGTGGGCGTGTATTGGTGCTGCTATTCCATTGATTGGCCAGATTCAGAAGATGCAAACGACTTGGACCTATCACTTTGGACACAAGGGACAGTATCTGCCTCTCCAGCCCATATATATTGCTGGCTGTTCCCCTGAGAGCTCACTTGCCTGCACTACATGCTCCAGGACGACATCTGCCACTGCACTGCTGCTGTCTCTGCCCCTCTGGACCCTGCAATGGCACGTACTGTGGAGAGAGCCCCAGCCTTCAGCCTTGAGGAGAACCAGGCCCTGCTGGACAGCCTACTTCCACAGTACAGCAAGCTGTATGGGACACCAGGGGAGCAGGTGAGTGTTCTGTGCACTGCCTTTCTGAATGTGCATTTTGTCTGACTAGCAAGGCTGAAAGTCTGCACGCCACTGGCTAGCAGGCTCACTGAGTAGTTGTCACCCCCCATAGTGTGTAGTGACATGCACTGGACAGGTATGGTGCAGTGACAGTGCATTTGAACAAGGTTTTACTTCCCATGCAATGATACCATGTAGTGACTTCTGGCAAACTGTCCATGGGCAGCTTTGCACTGCCTGTGTACATCATGTGCCCCTGTGATTGAGACATGTATATACAACTGTGTCATGCACGGATATGTTGCATGTGTAGTAATGGCCTTTTCACTTTGTCATCCTGACAGGTTAATGCCCATCGGAAGCAGGAGATCTGGAAGGACATCGTCCGGGCTGTACGGTCCGTGGGGGTCTACAAGCGCCGGATCCGCAACTGCCAGAAGAGGTGGCAGGACCTTCGGGGCTGGACCCGGAGGATTGCACGGGTCCAGCTGAAGCTGTCGCCTCCTCGCAGGAGGGGCGGAACACGGACCCTGACCCCCACATGCTCCAGATCCTGGCGGTGGTGTTTCCAGACCTGGATGGGCAGCTGAAGGCCAGACAGCAGCAAGGAGGGGTGAGTCAAAGACTGCACTGTGAACTCTGTATTACATGCTATGTGCCCTCCTCTGGCCTGGTTCAACTGCCACAGTACAGCAGTCATGTTGTCCAGGAGCCATGTCCCTCTATTGTGCACTGCCCACTCCTCATCTGATACCCAGGTGTGGCCCTTACATTCAGGGAATTGTGTCACTTGGGACTGTGTCCTTGCAGTTTGCTTCACTAAAGGTGGGGGACAGCATCTGTTTCCCTAACTCTGTTGTGGGCATCATGGGTGGGTCCATTGTTCACACAACGCCTGTGTTCGGACATGTAATCTGCGTGTTGCTTTGATATGCGGTCCACTTGCTGAGCTGAGCCACCACATGTGCCTGGGGTATGTGGCACACACCCATGCAGCGGGTGGGAACAATGTTTGGGCCCCAGGAGTGTGCAGATTACGTGTGTCACACATACATAGCCAGCTATCCACTGTCCAGGGCTCATCCCTCATTCATGTGGGGCAGGACAGTCATGCCTACTCCAGGCCATGCAATGCACTCTGTACTCCCACTCCCGTGTATCAGCTGACACATTGTGCGCAGTGATTTGACCCCTCAGGTGTCTGCCTCTGTGTCAGTGTGCTGTGGATTTGTTGCCAGGACTGCTGGGGTGTTTCTCAGTAGGGGCTCAGCATGCCACTGGAGATGTGTCCATAGGAGACGATACTTGTGTGTCACATAGGTGTTTGATCAGCTGCCCGTGCAGACTGGGGTATGCGAATGTGAAGTTCAGGCAGCTGTTCCCCTTTCACAGCAGATTTTGAGGGGCTCAGGTTCAGAGGGTAGTGTCACAGGTCTCCCATATGTCCAATCGGTATGACCTGGACAGATGAGGGTTAAGATGATGTGTTGTGTGGGGGATGTACATGTGCACTTGTGCAGCTCCAGGACTTGCATTCCCCATGACCTACTATTGTGACACAGTGCAGAGTGTTGTTGTCTGGCTGCCAAGTCATACATCACTGAGACAGTGATGTATGACTTAGCAGTCATGCCTCCGCCATGGCATGTGTCTACTTATTGGTGATCCTGCAGGGGAGTGACATGTGCTACATGCACACCATTGTGGCGATGGCTATCAGGACATGGGTGCATCATGGTGTCTGTCGCTGGTATGCATCACATGCATTTCCTATTTGACTCTGGGCGTCCCTTTCATCCGGAAACCTGTTACTGACTCAGTGGCAAGAGTTGTGATGTGTGCAT